>JAUCMS010000105.1:4539754-4553498 GCA_032357445.1 Enteromius radiatus
GAACTAATTCTCATTTCTTAAAATATTTCATTGGCTTAACATATTTCTTTTAATTGTCAATTTGAATTCTATGCATTCTTTTAACTTCAAGTGAAATGACTTTGCTTTGTTTTCTGTAGTTGACTATATTTTACCTGGCAAATAAATTGTTTTTGATTCAACTCTGGATTGTTGAAATTGTTTGCTCTTCTTTAATGAACAGACAACGAATTTTAACTTCATTCAAGAAACACAAGCATTAAGGTAAATATCACCAACTGAGATGGAGGGAATTTTTCCTGTTGAACAAATAAAATAAACAGTGCTCATAGTTGAAGAAAAAGTCCCCCCTGGAATAATTCTGGGCTCATATCTACAATTTGAATATGTGAGAAATCTTACTTGTTTCTGAAGGTTTCCGATCTGTTTTCTCGTCTCTACATCTTTTCCACCAGACTCCAGAAACTTTTTGTAAGCGAGATCAAAGGCTTGTCCAATAGCAAGAGTGATCTCCTCTGCCTGGGTGAGATTTGCACACGCTGTTGTCATTAAGCACATCAGGTTTCTTATGCACAGTATGTAACTTTTGTTAAATATTACAAGTGTATTTACTTACACATTTTTCACTGTCAAACACGTAACACAAGTGTTTCTTCCTCTCGGGTTCTGTGCAGATAAAGGTGAAAATTCTTTTATCTGTTTTGTCGTCTGCACAGAAGGACATTCTGTGAAGTTGGCAGTTATGCTGCATCTCCTGGAACAGGAAGAAGAGTTGAACTCAGATGAAAAGCTCACTGGTATGACTGACCTATTTTGAGGCAAAAAGGAACAAATCGAAAAACAGCCTAGAGGAGAATTTTATTGCTCAGTGGTTTATATTTTTAAGCGTCTCAGGAGAATGAACCGTGTTCTTATTTATGTTTTGATTACATTTATTAACTTTTTTCAGATGTTTCTCCAAAATTCTCCAAAACAGGAAATATAGATATTATTTTTTTACAAGAGGAGGTAGAGATGGGAGAGCGATGCACTCATTACACAGACGCCATAATAATTCTTGCTGACCAATTTATGCGATATAAAAAGGATGTTGTTTTAAAGGAATGATTCACCCAAAAATTAAAAATGGCTGAAATTATAGTCATCCTCAGGCCATCCAAAAGGTAGATGCATTTGTTTCTTCAACATAACAGATTTTGAGAAATGCTTCACTTCCTCACCAATTGATCTTCTGTGGTGAATGGGTGCCGTCGCAGTTTCATTTCACCATTAAGACATTTTGAAGTTGAGGTGCTGTATATATGTTTGGTATATTTTGATGTGAGGGGACAATTTTTAAGGGTTATTATGGTTCAGAGACTCATTATTATGACATGCAGCTTTTCACTTTGCAAGATGTTCATTGATGGACTGCAGTCGTGTAGATTATTTGTAGAATATTTGTTTTTTTATCAGCTGTTTGGACTATCATTCTGACGGCACCCATTCACCACAGAGGACTCGTTAGTGAGCAAATATTGCCAAATTTCTCTAAATCTGTTTCGGTGAAGAAACAAACAACATATTGAATAGACTACATTTTTGGGTAAACTATTCTTTTATTAAAGCAAAATTAGAGATGTTTGTGAGTGTATGTATAGCTGGGTCACATTTCACTGAAATGAAAAGCAGTAGACTGGAGCAATTGTCTGTGTGTTGTTCTGTGCAAAAGAACATTGCGTTGTTGCCTTCAGCCACTGATAACAGCCTCAACAATCTTTCATCAAAACATTCCGAATAACACTTTCTAGCTCTGGACTGCCACCTATTTTATGTACACAAACAAAATGTTTGACGACTGATGCTGAATTGAGCACTCACCAGATCTGATGGGGATATATTGCACCATCAGTGAAGCTTATAACTATATTAACTGTTTATAGTATTCACAGTGGACTAGAAAATGTATTTCCACTTGGATGTGTGATCCCTCATCTATAAATTAGATTTCATGACAAATTAAGTTATACATAGTTCTCAATGGCCCACTCCCAAAATCCATTTAAGGTTTAATTTGTGAGCTAAACTTTACCAGAAATCACATTACTTTCATATACAGCCCCAAAATCAACATCCAATAAAAGATATTTACATGGACAAATGCAATGTTTAGGTAAAATGATACAGTAAATGATTGAGACTGTATTTTGATGGAAAAGTGTCTGTGATTCTGCACGTCCTCTCACTCATTCACTCTGACAAGCATTAAAGCATAAGTCTAAGGAGGGATGCTGCAATTGTAAATTCATTTAGTGTTTGAAATTTGCCCGTCTTTCCCCTTTGAGCATTAAATGCCCAGAAGCAATCCCGATGCCCAGAAGCGATCGCCCTTGGTTATTACTGATTTCCTGTGAATACGCTGATGTGATCCCATCTCACGTTACACATGACAGCAGAAATGATTTCTCATGTGAGAAGATTCTGCTATTAAATAACCTGCCGCCATTGCTTTAGAAATGGAAAATAGGCATTTTGTCTTTTATTTTGTATTCTTAAGTTAGAGACGTATCTTAGATACTTAACCAAAAGTTTGTTTTGCATAAAATTAATTTAGTAGTTATTAATCAAAGGCTAATTTATAATTAACATTACAAAAATAATAATAATTTGGAACATCTGAGATCTCTTTTATGATTTTTCTGCTACTGTTCACAAACATGATTTTGATCCTATTTTGTTTTGAACAAACACATCTAATTTCATTTATCAAGTGCTATCAAATTGGTTGCTGAATTAGTTCAATTATTTTAGTATTGGAATGAAATAATTCTGTCAGTTGTGCTAACGGAACATAATTGGCATGACATTAAACAATAAATGTTCGAAAGATAAGATAGCATGTTTAATTTTCTGCTAAATTGAATTTAATTGTTCTGTCAGAGCAGGTGTGATAATGGTAGTGGGGTAGTTCATGGGGCTGAATAAATTATTGCCTTTTTTTAAAGTCTAAATTAGGGTTGCCATGCATGAAATCACATCAGCTATGTGGTTTTATCTTTATTCATAAAGCACTTCCTGTAACTGGTATGACTGGTATATGATTTGCATATTTAAGAAAACCTACCTTGGTTTTAGGGTCCAATATCTTCACACCATATATAGAGATCTGAAGCTCCACTTTAGGAGTTTTCTGCCCCTCTGACTTCTTGATGTGCCTTTGAAACTAAGGAAGCAGAAGTGATTCAGCACACGCTGGGCAAATATATACTATCAAGGGAAAAGCAGACAGAGCCGGAGGTGTTCACCATTTTTTAAAGGCTGCTGGAGAGCAGTAGAGCATCAGGTGAAATCAAGTGCTCAAACACGTCTCTAGAGCAATGCACTGACCTGCAGAAAGTCCAAGCTGGACATAAATTGGGCAAAAGAAATATCGCCCAGGAAAAGGACACTTTTATTGTGCCCTTAATCTGTCCCCTAAAAATTCCACCATGAATGAGTCACAGCTTTATTTTAGTCTCATAAACGGTTTTAGTTCCTGTGTATTGACTGTTGGGTTCAGTTATTAAATAACAACACAGATGTTTCAAAATAATATTTGCTTTCTAAAGGAAATTTGAGTTTCCCAGTGTTAGGGGAGATGCGAAATTTGTACCAATAAGTACATATCACTAGCGCAGTTTCCAATAGAAATGAACACTAGAGGCAGTAAAACTCCTCTTTTCCTTATATAAAGTGTAATTTTCGACCAATTACTTGAAGAATATCATGTGAAAAAACATTATTAATATGCTGGGAGATCACTGAATGTTAGCATTACACTTCATATCATATTCATATCTCTGTAGGTGGGTATCTCACCGAGCACAGAGACGTACTTTAGAGGAAAGGGGCTCTGGTTTGAATCCTGTGTAACTACGCTTCGACAAAACAGTTTAAAACTAGATAAAAGGAAGTTGAAATGGCACGGTTGCATCAACAAATACTTTTTTATATCAATTTTGCAGTTTAGGGTTGGATTTGGTGCAAGGCAAAGAAACGTTTTGCGACAGTCCCCGGATATTTAATGTAATAAAATGTGCCAGGGTTTCACATAATGAACCTGTGCTCCATTTCTCTTTGAAACTGCTGCAAAATGTGCAGTAAGGCACAAAAAGTGCACAGAGGTATGTATTTTATGAGATTCGGTTGAAAAAAAGTCACCTAAAATCTCTTATGTTCTTATGCACTATTCTATGCCACTGTGTAGTATGTGATTAGTGTATTCCCACAGAAAAAGTGCACTTTAAAAACCTGGATGATCCACCGGATTAACTAAATGAATGATTATAGTGCATAAACATATTAATAAGTGCATAGTGTGTTATTCGGACCTTTTATTATTCTTGTTCCTGGATATTGCATAGGTCCCTGATTCAATGTAAGTCTGCATTTTTTGTCATTGTTAACTAGGTGAAAATCAAAAATGAATATTCTGACATTGATTACTCACCCTCTTGCTGTTCCAAACCCATAAGACCTTCGTTCATCTTTGGAACACAAATATTTTTGATGAAATCTGAGAGCTCTCTGACCCTGCATAAACGAAAAGTCTTACTGTGTTCAAGGTCCAGAAACGAATGAAGTTACGAAAATACTTTTTGTGGACAAAAAAATGTAAATAACACTATAGGACCCTAGCTGTCCATGGAGGGTCACAAAGGTCTCTGATTTCATCAAAAATACTTTAATTTGTGTTAGTTTGATTGATTAATTAATTTGATAGATGAAGGGGTTTGGAAAGGCATGAGAGTGAGTAATTAATGACAGAACTTTCAATTTTGGGTGAATCATTCCTCCAATGACTGAAAACAAATGGTCGTGTAAAATATAATGATAAAATACAACATATTTATTTATAATAATTGTATACGAGTAAATTAAGAATCACTACTCATCTATTAATCATTTTATTTATTTATTTTAAGCAATTTAATAATGATATAAATTATTGTTTTACCTACCAGCTTTTGCTTTGTGTTATCTGGCACTCACATAAAACTGAAATGCAGCTAGAGCCTGTTATATGCACTTTGGAAGTAAACTTGGCCTTTTAAAATGTCTGTATATTTACATTTAATTATCACAGCCATTTCTGCCTCATAAACAGGCGAGAAGAACCGTGAGCATGGTTTATAGCCCATAAATGTGTCTGTGACCACACTACCTTCAATTTCCTGACGGCCACACGGACCATGTCTGTCCCTTTGGGCTGCTCCACCTCGGTGATTCCCAAGAACTACATGAACACACAGTAGACACAAACTTTAAATAAAACATTAGTTGAGTTATATGCCAGTATAATGTATTTTTTATGTAATGGTGACTGGACTGATAAGCATAGGTGTGTGTGTCATTTTGTACTGGTGACCGGTGATAAAATCTGATGAAGGTCAGAGAAGGGGCGTTCAGTGAGCTCGCAAAAATTGCCTCCACACACGCATACTCTCAAGTGCATTTAGTACAATTTTAAACTTCACTACATCCATCATAGCAACAGCTTCAGTGAATCAGGCTATCTCTCACACATTTACGCACACACATCTCACATCCCAAAGTCAAAAGAAATGGTGTACACTGGTGTATATGTCCCCCCACTGCGTAGTAAATATAGTAGAAGCAGAGAGAACCACAGGAACAAATAAGAAATAGGTCTCATACTCTACCTTTGCATTATACACAACATGACTTCTCACCAAGGCTTCAGGTGTGTGCATGCTGGGTTTATCTGGATCAAAAAAAGAGAGAAAAAGAAAAATAATTTAGGTGTAATCACAGATGACTGACATTTTTAACAAATCAATGAATCAACCAATCAAAGCTTATAATTTTTCAAAATTATAATTACAGTTACTGACTTAAAAATACCCTGAACATATCACAATTTATGGCAGGCTTTGTATTTATATTTAATAATATTTAATATACTGCTTCATCGTGTGATTAAAAAGTCAGTCTTTTCTGTGCCGTACTGCAGTGCAAATATCGCCTTAGTCATTAAACATTTCATTTGAAGGATTTTTGTGGATGTCCCAAACTTTTTAATACACTATGGAGGCAGCATAGATGTACTGTAGTTACACAAGAATCACAATCACTGGAAACTTTAAAGTTGATTATTGATTCTCCTGCACAGCTGACATTGCATCTTTACGGCAGAGACCCCTTAAAATCTCTCAACATCCACATAGGTCTCATAGGTCCTCCCCCATTTTAAGTGCTTTATACTTTAAACAATAAGCACACAAAAAACACCCAAAAAGCTTTTCTATGATTTTCTGTATAGTGCGATGATAACACCGTCACGCAGTACATGAGATCACAGTAATGCACGAGATGAATAAATTAAACTGATTACTCTTGATTTTATTTATGCTGCTGTTGTCACTTTCAATTACTTTTCACATGGTGATTAATCAGACCTCATCTTTTAATTAAATGTGTTCTTGTGGTTGGTGTGTTAAATGCTGAGGTCCATGCGCATCTCGTTTAATTAGACCAGGGTTTTTTTAACAGTTCAGGGAGTTCAAGGACCCTCTGCGGCTGCACACTAGGGGGGGTCCACACACAGAATAGGTTAAAAAGAAAATAGTGTTATTACATAAATTATTACATAAAAATAAATGAAAGTTAAAAAGTACTCTTTCTAAAACTTTGGTGGAATTCATGTGTAATGGTGCTTGTTATTTTTATTTTTTTACTAAAATTATTATTTTTTTTTGTTCTGCATGCATATGTACCAAATTAATGCAGGGCTGATTTAATGACTGAACATGTGGAGCTTTGAGCTAGTTTCTGCTGAACTCTATTTGAAACTCAAGACTTTTCCCCTGGGATAGAACAATTCGTTTTTTCTGTAAATATACTTTAATGTTGCAGACGTTTTTTAAAAAAATGAGTGACATAGAGTGAGCTCAAAAGTGCATAACCCATTTGACCTAAAAATGAGTGCTTTATATTATACCGTACATATTCCCATGAGCCTACAGTTTAAAGCCTATTGCCCTCTTGTCAGAAGCGTTTTTGCAGTTTAATGCTTTTCAGACCTGATTACCCCAGCACATAAATTTCAGCAATAAGACTTCACAGACTTCAGTAAAGGAGTGCTGGAGTGCACACACACACATTACAAATGAGTAGCATAATAAAGTGGTAGAGCATATATATATATTGTGACTAAATATACATTTTGTTAAAAAATTTTGCATTCAAAACTGGAATTGTCAAATCTTTTTCCTCATTTAATTCATATTAAAATAATTCATTATTGTGTGATTTAATTTAATTTAGGTCAATGTCATCAAGAAGTGTAAAATATCTTGGTTAGTGAGTGATGAAACACTCGTGGAAGCTAGTTTGGACCAGAAAATGAAATAATGTGATTTGGTATAGTTTTGTCATGTTTTGCTGTCACATGTCCTTACAAGCTATAAGCCGCTTATTTATTACAGATTCCTCGAGGGGCACTCTTGGCACTTCGGGGACCTCTGTGAATGTGTATACTACTTTCAGGGCAGGACGACCCTGATCAGACAGCAGCATTTTTTTCCTAGCGGGCTGACAGACATGCTGTGTTTTATATGCTGTGTAGGTGTTGATGAAGAGCTCCTCATTGTTCGTTTTTTTTCTCCCTTGTGCCGGGGGTGAAATTGTGAGCTGATGAATTGGCAAAAGGAGACCTCTGTGATCAGAGCACGCTGCCGTGATGTAGACCTGACTCAGCAGGGCAAGGCTTTAAAAAAATGAAGAGAAACTGAAAAAACAGTGGGAGAGAAAGAGAGAGAGACAGAATGAAAGATTAAGGGACGGAGAAGGAGACCAAGAGAACCAGCGAGTAAGAGAGATGGCCATTGGAGTATAAGAACTGCGATGCTGACAAAAACCAATAATATAATGAAGCTGACAAGCTGTCCAATCCTGTGCCAAAGAGAAGACAGCTCTCTCACTGTTTATTTGACACCTTTATAACACAGGCTCTTCAGCATTCACCGCCATGCAGGTGTGTACACACACACACACACACACACACACACACACTTTAATCAGTTGAAGTCTCCTACTGCACACCACTTAATGCTTGACACAGAGAGTGCTCAGATATTCCCCGCTGCAGTAATGTCATGAGGACACGGGAAAAAACTCAACTGCTTATTGTTTGGGTGGCACAAATGTCTTCAAACGAAACTACATTTGAACAGTTTGTCAAGAAAATGTTCCAAGTCATTATTAGTTCCATACATATATTTGGATATTTAGTTTTTAATAGAGATATATTTGAAGAAAATAAAAATAGGAAAAGTGAATTTTAATTTTAATTACTCCCCTCAGTGGTCTTACAGTTCTGTTAGTTTGGGCATTCAGTTTGCACCATTTCCCTGTTATTGTGAAAGCGTTGGGTGTTGGTCTGTTTTTGTTTACCATTTTATTATGGATCACCTTGCTGTTGTAAACCTGTTCTGCCCTTGAGGGACACTTGGAGGATTTCCTAAGTCTCTCAAATCAGACCACCTTCCCAGCCTGGACTCAACACATGCACAGTTGTCCGGGGAGGGGCCTAGAGGAAGCTTTGTTAACTACATGTGGGGTCGGTGCTGGTATCATACGGTTCATCGCTGACCGTCAAACCAGGAGACGATGACACCAGCCCCACTCCACAACACGGAGCATCAGCCAGGACCAGGGTGAGCTAAGGTTGGGTTCAGCCTGTCAGCCTGTTTTGGATTATCTGTCTGCCCTATCATGACCAAGGATGTCTTGTTTAAACTGTTTGTTGACCTTGAACCCTGTCAGCCCATGGGCAAATGGCATTATCCCTGAAACTGATTGTCATGAACTCTCACCCATCCTTCCTCTCCTCTCTTTACTCATCTACCATCTTCTGCTCTGCTGAAGCTGCATCCTGCCAGTCCCTTCAGCTTTCCATCTCTGGAATGGATTTCCTTTGGTTCTATCAGTCTCCAGCTCCACGTGTTCTCCACCATGGCTCCTAGCTCCCTCCTCTCTGCTGTGGCCTGTCAGTCTACCAGCTCAGTCGCTGGAGCCATCTACGTCACCCTCGCTCTATGGCTCTCCTTCTCCCCCCTGGGTTCCCTTACCACCAGCTCTGCCTCCATCAGTACTTCCTCCACCAGCTCCACCATGGGCCATCTCCGAGGCCAGGCTCTAGAGCATCTCACACCTCCTGCTCCAGGCTCTTCCCTGGTTCGTCTCTGAGCTGATGGAGGGAGGACCTCTGGTGGAGTAAGTACTGATGACTCTGAAACGTTATGCTTTAATCTAACTCAAACATACCATGTTTAATCGGCAGCAAACTTCATAGGTTTCATAAAAGAACAAGTATTTAAGTTGTTCTCTGTCTTTTCCTAGTTGTCTAGGCTTAAGTCTTCAACAGTGTGCATCATTTGTGTGGATGTTTTGCTTTTCTAAAAATAACAGATCAAAATAATCTTTAATTTGCCAATTAGACTACACTAGTCATGCTATATATTTAGAGTGTAAAAGTGTTGCTTAGTAGGAGCAAAATAAAACATAAAAAAAATCTTGGATGCCCAAAATTATGTGCCAACAGGGAACCACATTATAGTAAAAGATATAACTGGGGATCCCATAATGTCAGAACACCCTGACTATTGGACTTTAACCAGGTGCAAAAACCACTGTACAGCAAAAAACTACAGTACAACTTTTGTACAGTAAAACTTTGAGAACACTCCAAGTTCAGAAAATATGAGTCTATTTTAGAGAAAACTGCTCAGGCATGCAACCTTCAAAATTAATAACAGCAGTCTACTAGGTCATTGCAATATTTTTAAATACTAAAGCAAGTGAGTGAAACCACAACAGTGCAATTAACAGATTCATGTAGCTCATTGGTCTTTGAACTCAAAAATAATAAAGGTGGTGCAAAGGAGACAGGTCCATTTTTAGCTTTACCCTTTGCTTTTCCCCGTACCTCACTGAGTTATGAAAAGGTTACTGCACCACAGGACATCTCTGTCCAGAGCTCAGAACTAAAGGTCATTTTGTAATGCTCCCACCGATTAGCTGTCAGTTTAAACACAAATAATCATAAAGGCTAAGTTTTCAAAACAACTGATGCAAGAGCATGGGTGAGGTCATTTAACACGCATTAAATTAGATGTTAAAATACAACCTGTTGCCAAAGTTATTACCCTACCAGGCTTATTTATACTGTGAAATTTTTTTTTAATTTCGACCTTTAACTAAAGAATAGCACAACTTTGCTTTTTCGCCTAAATAAAGGTCATCCTTATAGTAGCAAAAAACAGCCTGTTCCATGAAGTTAGATTCTACGACGGCGTTTTAGTGCAACCAAAAAAAGAAAAAAAATCTAAAACTACAAGATCATAGTAAATATTACAAGAATAATGTCGAAATACTACGAGATTAAAGGTGAAATATTACAAGAATAAAGTCAAAATAGTACGAGAATTATGCTGAAATGTTCCAAGAATAAAGTCGAAATGTTTCAAGAATGGTTAGAATAAATCAGGTGGTGTGCTAAAGATGTAGGCTAGTATTTGTGAGTGCAGTTGTGAAGTAAATAGAAATTTATGAGATATTTCACACCTAGGTTACAAAATTTATTCATGCACAAAATAAATCTATAGGATCTGCCTCAGTAGAATTTGTGTCTAATCATTCGTTGGCTGTTTGATGAAGAACTAATAAACTTGTAGAGGACTCTTATTATGTTTTAATGTTTGGCTGACCAATCAGCGGAGAGGGGCATTTCACTCGCCCATATGTAGTGATCTAACATTCAAGTGGTTTACTCATTTTCTGTCCCTGAACGAAAAATTAAGCCAAATTCTTGTTTTTTCATTTTTTGGAACAAATGAAAAACGTAAAATGTTCCCTTTTTTAAAAATTTTTCATTTTTCAATATATAACAAAAAACGAATTATCCGAAGGTACATGGACCCAGAAGCATGAATCATTCAAACTCATACAGTATTTCTATTTATGCTTAAAATCTGTAAAATTCCATTTGAACCTTTGTGATTAACTCTGTACATTCAGCAGAACTGTTTACACCCAGTAAATTGTCCCTCGATGACTAAAAAGGTCAATTACTACATAATTTCTAGTTCGTTAAACAGTATTATTGTGTTCTGCAAAAGAGAATCGTGTGCAAGAGTGCCTGTTTGGACTTAACGATAATTTCAGGCAATGAGTGAATCCCAGTTGAGAGATATGAAATATTCAAAGCAACCTACTACTGCAGTGTCTGTGGCTAGAGATAAACTCACCAAACGTGGGCTGTGACCACGCCAGCAAGTCCAGAGGCTCCTCTGCCACCGCCATTAATAAAACATTAGCCTAGAAGGCACACTTTCTGTGGGAAGTTGCCTCACCTGTGTCACCTATGAATCCAGGTCTGTGTATGGTGTTCAGATTATTTAAAAAGTGTGTGCAGGGGAGGAGGTTTGGAGTTGGGAAGAAGTGAAGCAATGAGTGCCAGAAATGAAGCTTTGAAATCCTGATGTGTGGGGGTGAAGCTTAAGTGTGCGTCCCATTTTAGCAAGCTTTAAAATGCAGACCTGGAAGTCATTACTTCACAAAGAAAATGTGTTAAAACTAAATTCTCTGACATTCTTCTTTTTGAAGTAGCTGTTTTTACAGAGAGCTAAAACCTCAAGGTGTCCCTTATGGTGCAGCTAAAAAAAAATGTAGATGGCTATCAAATGCAAAAACATTTTGCCAACATGTTCTTCAATGACTTTGGTTTCAGGTGATTTAATGCAACTGAATTCTGTCACTCAGAACAAGTTTATATATAAACAGTCTGTAGCACAAGCAGACTCTACAAATGAACATTTGTCTTCATCAGTCAGTCAAGCTTGTTGGTATATTGGCAGCTGACATTGCAGGAACATCAATTCTATTCCCTTACCTTTTCTCCTGTTAAAGGCCCTGTTCATTCTGCAGAGCTTAAGAAATGCTTGTAAGTTGAGGACGGACTCCAACAAGAAGCCACCTAAAGAAAAAGCAAAGAGATACAGTTTACTTATAGCTTAACACTGAGCAAGTACACACAAAAACAACCCAACATCTGACCCTTCTCAAAGAGCTGCCCCCTTAGTAACCGTTGCTATGTCTACACCAAACCAACCCTCAACCTACCCAATAGTGTTAACAAATGCAAACTTATATAAAAATGCATTTGTTGATGCAACTCTCATTTCAACTTCCTTTTATATAGATTTGAACTGTTTTGTCGAACTGTAGTTACACAGGATTCAAACCAGAACTACTCCTCCTCACAAACTCACATTAGGTATGAAACAAAGTCTCAGCATTCAGATTTTATCATTTTGTAAATAAATTCTTTGTGGCTCTTCAGTATGTCTTGAAAGATCGATCCTCATGATCATCTCCTTCAGTTTACAAGATATAGCACAGAGTAAATATGAACGAACATCAGGTATCTTGAATTCAAGAGTTAAGTCCACTGGCGTTTGTTTGTTGGACAAAATTCTGCGTTTTTACTGGTCAGATCGCCTATCAATCAAACTTCCTTCAAAGTTACAGAAGTGAAAAACTTAGTGCCCCTCAGGAGCTATGGCAGAACTATGCCCTGTGGAGGTTGTAGATTCAATCCCAGGTAGGATGATCCAGCAAATACTGGGTTACTGAGATTACAAACCTGCAATTTCCTTTGCACCCTTAAGCAAAACTCTTAACCCCAGGGAGAGTGTGCTACAGCTAGAATCTCCTGCCAATTAGTGCAGTATATGTCACTTACACTTTGAGTGCTGGATGACAATCCTCTGAAAAGCTGACTAAAAATATTTTATTCCTGCTTAAAAGTACATCCTGGCATAGTTTGCTCAGAGTGTTGAAACAGGATTTCTGTGGTTCAGAATATAGCCATCCTTAGTCATAAAGGTGACGTCAGTTCCTATTTTGCTGTGAAGCGTTCGCTTGATGTTGAGCTTGTGACTGAGATGACACAGAAGTAAGCAAGATCAAAGCTTCAAAGAAACGTTGGAGGCTGAGGTTGTCAGAAATGCTGAACCAAACACATTCAATATCAAAAAGGAAAATTCCTCAGGGCCAATCCTTTTGCATTAGAACAAATACTGTAGGAGACCACACACAACTGACGTAACATATAATCTAACCTTGAAACATATTGTCTTTTTTTAACCCTGGAACAGTTTATTGAAGCTTTATACACACACACACACACACACATATATATATATACACACACACACACACACATGTATGTATATATATATACGCAATGTAACAAATTATAACTGAGCAATATACAAATAATCATTCCTCAAAAACCTGATTAATCATTTGATACTCATATTTTAACATGATTTTTATTTTAAAAACAAAAAAGGATAATCAAGTATGTTTGAGTTGCTTAAATAAAGTGTTCATCTTGAAATATATTATTCATATTTCCAAATAAAGATCTGAATGTTTCACAGCAAAAAGACAGATCTACTAAGACCTGAAGGGGGCATTTTTTACATTTATACTACAAAAAAAAAAGAATATAAATCCCATGATAGAAGGCATTTATTAGATCACGTACAACAGGTTTTTTCACAATGATTTGATCATGTTGATCATTTAGAGGCCTTTGAAATCTGCCTATTAAATATGATACAGGAGGGCTTGTAGGACTAACGGTACGTTCACACGGGGCGGCAGCGTCAACGCTTCCCATTGACTTTGAATGGGTGACGTCAAGCGTTGCCGAAAG
>JAUCMS010000105.1:4596592-4612150 GCA_032357445.1 Enteromius radiatus
TTTCTGCCTTATTTGGAAGGTTCATGAATAGTAATGAGGAGGTCTGCTCTGATTGGCTGTTTCTCAGCGTTGCTCATTACAGTAGCACGGGTATATGCAAATGTGGTGATGTCTTGACCCCAGCCTCAGTCCATTCCTTCTGAAATTCACCTAAATTCCTGGATCAATTTTGCTTGACAATCCTCACAAGGCTGCGTTTCTCTCTGTTGATTGTGCATCCTTTTCTTCTACACTTTTTCCTTCCACTCAACATTCTGTTAACATGCTTGGATACAGCACTCTGTAAACAGACAGCTTTTTTGTCAATGAATGTTTTGTGAAGTGTGTCAATGATTGTCTTCTGGACAACTGTCAGATCAGCAGTCTTCCCCATGATTGTGTAACCAAATGAACCAAACTGAGAGACTCGGGAAGGCTCAGGAAACCTTTGCACTGCAGGTTTTTTTGAGTTGATTAGCTGATTGGCATATTCTAATTTGTTGAGATTGGTGCGTTTTTGTTAAATGTGAGACTAAATCATCTCAATTAAAAGAACCAAAGACTTCAACTACTTCAGTCTGTTTGCAATGAATTTATTTAATACATAAGTTTCACAATTTGAGTTGGATTACTGAAATAAATGAACGTTTCCATGACGTTCTAATATATTGAGATGCATCTGTATATCCACAGTCTGTACAGAAGTGTACTATTTTTTGTGAGGCGATGTGTACATGTGTCTCTGCATGAATGGATGTGATGATTGTTTATCACGTATTGTGGCTGATTAAAGATCAGCAGAATCAGGCTGCCACACTTGTTATCCTCTCCAACAGATCTGCACGCCCTGTTCCTCATATTATCAGGTACAAGCCTGAGGATATAGTGAAGGAGAACTTCAGTTGTACAGTTTTTAATCCAGTAGATAACTAAGAATAGGTTATATTTATCCGTTTCTGTGTAGACACAAAGTCTTGGTTACAAAAAAGTAATTTAAAATATCAACTATCATTGCTCAGATTAAAATTTGACTTGAAAATAAACAGACCTTCTTGCGACGTAATATCAAGCATGCTGACAAAACATATAAGGTATGCCTTCACAATGAAACTTAAAAGGAAAATTATTAGTGAGGTAGTAACAACACATTAAATCTTTATGTAGGCCAATTAATTAATAAAACATATTTTAAACATATTTGACAACTTGCCCCAGGTATAATCTGCTAAATGCAACTATGAAGATATTCCGTTTTTAAATATTGTTATATATATCACAAGTAGTTTGTAAACGACAACCATACTGTGAGTCTTTGGCTGACTGTTTAGCTCCCTCTAGTGATTTTTACACATAAATAACATTTGTAACAATTTGCTTTAAATGCAAAAATGGAATGTGGATTCATTATTTCCATTTATTCTCCATTCACCCTTTTTTTTTTTTTAAAGATCCTATGTGACATCTTAACCGAGATCCCCATATACTGACTCCATGCTATAACATGTACTAGCAGCTGCCTCAGATGCTAAAATCGTAAAGAAATGCCTCATTCTCATTAAAGTTTGACATGTGGGACAACAGCCGTGCTTGCATTTATCAGCAGGGTGATTTGCATATCCTGTCCTTTCGGGAAAACAAAGCGGCTGTGGGAGTACCCACCTGTCAGTCAGGATGATTGACATTATCTCAATAAGCATTCTATGATGCACGGATTGCATAATTTCACATCTTTCCAAAAAGGAAATGGAAAGATCAAGGTTCTCCAAGCCCCCCCAGTCCTTCCTACTCAAATAAAGCACTGTCACTGAAGATGCAGTATTCTTTACTGTTCATGACAAAGTGTGTTAGAAAAGAGAGAAATCATTCCTGTCAAATTCACTTTTCTTTATAATTCTTGGGAGAGTCATTGTTCATAACATAACTTTGATGTCTGTTTCCATCAGTATGTTTAGAAATACCTCCCATTTTATCTGCGTGTTACTGTAAGATTATCTTAATTTAATGTTCCAGCCAAGAAGTCACATTTTTATTTATGTCTGTTTGATTAGTAATTTCTTCCAGGGTCCTTATGTGCTAATTTCTATAACTGAGGTATCAATAAATGTTGGAAACCTATAAATATTAAAAGAAAGCACAAGGAATTTAATTGTATAGTCACAAACCTCCTTTTCATACCTAGGTTTTAATATTTTATGGATATTTCGCTGAAATAAATGAGAAGTATTTTACATTTTCACACTTGTCCTTTCCATGCCATTTCCAAAGATGAATTATAATCCTTCAATGTTCTAAAAGACTTCATTAAAATGCAGACATCCATTTTCTCATCAAGACAGACATAAAGTGCAGATCATAGCAGCAGCAGCAATAGCAAAGGTAGTACAAGGACAGTGAAGGCCTAGACCAGTGACATCACAAGTGGATCTGATTAAAACGAGCAATATCCAACAAACAGCAAATTATAATTGTGGTAATTTTTATACTTATCAATATTTCATGTTATGTTTCATTATAGCCTACATCTTGTGAAATTGAATGTCTAAATATGATAATTCATCTCTGATGCTGCCCTGAACACCTGTGTGAAATGAGAAAATTGCATCAGCTTTTGTCTATAACAAGAATTCTTAAGGATTAGGTTGTATATTGGTAAATGCCTGCTCTCCTTAATTCAGCGGTTCCCGGGAGGACCGGGATATTCCGCCATGATTCCAATTCGAAGCTAACTTTAAATAGTATTCACTTATTTACAGCGCAAATCCGTCAATGAATGTTCCGAAGAGAGGTAAACGTTAACTGATTTCCCCTGCTCAGGGAGGAGGGAGCTATGAACACTGTGTAGGGACCATGTCAATTGGAACACGTAGCTCTCTTCTAATGAGCTGATTATCAGAATCAGGTGCGTTAACAAAGAGAGACATGCTAAATATGCGCGAGGACCAGGATCGGGAACCGCTGCTTAATTAATGCATCAGGGGACTGTTTAACATAATTTTTTATTCAATTTGATCATATTTTAATAAGTTTTTTCAAAATGTTAAGTCATTGAACTAAAACCGTATTTTCATATTGCCTGAGGGGACTGTTGCATATTTTAATTGAATAGATTGTTTTAGTCACCTGGAGACACTTATGCCCTAGGCAGTTGAGTTAAAAAGTTTGACCACCACTGGAAGCACTAGACCAAATACAATTAAAGTTTTATGGATATATTTTTATTTGTCACATTTTTATGACAGTAGACTATTAATTTGGACTCTGTGCAGGCACTGTGAGTAGCTATAGTCCTTCTAAAACACGAGGGGGCGCTATAGTAGTAATAGTTTATTTCCACAGCTCACACGAATAGTTCCATGGCTTCAAATAGTCGTGCTACAAATATTATAACTATAGTGTATGTACTAAAGTGTTTTTATCATTTAAAATAACTTGTATGTGTATGTTTTCTTTGATTTTGTATTATAACTTATTGGAAAAGATTTTGTCCCATGCTTTAACCTTAAATTAAAGTTTACTAAATCAGACACAGGTTTGGATCACTTATAATTGCGTGATCTGTTTATTTATGCACGTATTTGTTCAACCTCTCATTATTTTATTTTACATTCGATTTTCCTTTAGATGCCTGTATATTTGCTATTTAATAATCTAAGTCGCATTTAAATGGTGTCAGCGAGCGAGGCTGGAGACGGGACAGAACCAGAACGCTCGTTTTCAGTGTAACGGGACACTCAGATGAGCTGTGTGATGTCACAGGAAACCCGTTACACACTCCTTTTCTGCTTCAGGGGCCTCAACTCATCACCGAGCACATCTCTCACTACACACTACACACTACGTACTGCCGCAGCGGAGAACAGGACCGAGCTATCGAGGTAAGAGCGAGAGTTTCTTAATCTATGTCAACATGTAGATTTATTCTTACGACGCTTATTTCTGGATCTTGGTTTTTAAATAAACTCAATGCGCACTTAAGTAAACTTCACAGGCATCCTGGTGTGCCATAGCCTACTGCCTAGAACCGTAATAGAAAACTTATTTCAGTTCATTTTCTTTTCTCAAATGGTTCATTTCTATTAATTGCTGTTAGCGTGATGAGTTAGGCCTACTGTAAAGCTGATCATTTATTAATTTTGCTTGTTATTCAAGAAACTTTCAAAAAAGTTTATTAACCACTTTTTTGTGTAGCAAAGACTGACAGTTATTGATCACAGTTTGACTATGTTTTAGTACATTCATCAGTGTTCAGAATGATTACATTTGCAATAACATTTAAACATTAAACGAAAATGGTAAATTTAACATTCTTAAAATATACTATACTAACTATACTAAAAAGGAGTGATAAACAGTTATTATTGCTTAATATGTCATAAATCTGCCAATATTTGGACATTTTAAGGTTATTTTTACGGTAACTGTAGTTGTTCTGTGTCACTAAAACAGACTTGTCACTGCACATTTTTTTTTCTTTCTTTTTTAATTTTTTTAAACTATCATTAGTGTAAGTATTGTGGAAAATATGTTTTTATTTACATATGGAAATAATTTGCTGCCATTAAATTATAATTGCCAGTATTACAGTCCCGGTGACACCCTACCAGTAGATACAAAAAAAAAAAGAAAAACACTGACCACAAATTAACAGTGATGTCTTTTAGTTGAACATTGAGGTTTGTAAATAATGAATCTCTTGAACACTTAACACATTAAATAGTTTTATAAAAAGAAAAGCCATTAAAGACATGTCGATGGGTTGGAGGGTTCTGACCTATCTATATATTTTGTATTAAAACTTGACATAGAGTGCAAATATTACTTAAATATAAATGTTGCCTGCTTATGGATTTAACTTTACATTTTAAGGACTAAGAGTATATTCATTATTATTGTGTTAATATGAAATGCACGCGCACAAACAAAACCATTCAAAAAATGTGTGAGATTTCAGTTTTACAGTCTAACAGTTATCTCTGTGAGTTCCACTGCATACAACTTTATGCTGTGTCACTTCATGATAAATCCTTATGAGTGAAGAGTGGAAAAATTTGGTGTTACATCCATGGGTGTTTCCTAAACGGACATGAGTTAAACTAACTGTCAGTGGGCTTCCTGATTTAAGATCTGGAGAGTGGCTTTTTGCGACCAGGCCCAGTAGAGAGAGAGTGACAGGAGAGAAAGGGAGGGAGGGAATAGGTGGGAGGGTTTGGGTACGAGCGAGAAAGGGGTCTCTGGGAAAGTCACATCTATAAACCACTCCTTTAGCTTTGCAGGAAGGGCAAAAAGTTATCATGTTTTAGCCCTCTGTTTTCCCACCAAATGCTGGGGTCATCCAATCATCCAAAATGTCTAGGAAAACACTTTATTTTCACATTCCAATTATAATGACATCTAAGTGATTTATGCTCACCGCCAACACCTAAATTGCCAGATTTATAGCTGTTTTTCCGCTCTTTAAGTAGTTTTATGGAATGTTTTTGTATTTCTTTTTTTATCACATCACTGTCTTTTTAATGTAGATTTATTGTAAATGCAGCCATCAAGAAAACGTTGATGTCATTCATCAAATCGCATTTATTTATGCTGATAATTCATCGTTTCACAGTCATCTTTCTTACCCTTACTATGACTTCTGCATTTCTTCCCAAGCAAAATATTCAATAAACCTGATCAATTATATGGAAATTAAGATAGTCGGTACCAATTAATCTGTCCTGTGAATTGGCATGAATTTTGCATAATGAATCATGCAATACAAATAGGCTATTATATATAGTATCTCAATAAATGTCTGTCTATCTTGAATGAAGTACCGAGAGTGGATCTGTCAGGAGAGATACATAAATTCTATATTGACAGTGATTTACGGTGCTTAGGCAAACAGGTTTTGGCAATTGGAACTGAATTGGCTGAACTAGAAATAACTTTACAAACACTTGCAATTAACTGATATTGCTTAAATGTTGCTATGTTGAACTGACTGAGATGTTCAAATCAAGCAATGTACCGTATCACAATGTTTAGACATGTTTTAATAATGTATTCTACCAATGTTAAAGTTATTTCTATATACTAGGAGAGAATAACACTGACAATTACACTTAGATGTGTTGTTTAAGAGTTGTTTTCAGCCCAGTCGTTTTTAGAAAGACTAAGCCTGGAACTACAACAGTCCTGGCATGTGAGTGTTCTGATTTATAAATCTATACCTACTAGTTCAGACAGAAATAATTTATGAAATCTCTGTGTCATCTTGAAGTGAAATTTCTGGAGGTGTCATTTTTAGCTGTTGTCAGAGATCTCATTCTGGACAGAAAATTAGGCATACAGTGACACACCAAAATATTTCAGCAACAGTTAAAAATGCATGAAATCATTGCATTTAGATTAGATTACATCAAATCAAGTGACATTTTAAACAAAACATTTCAAAACAAGATGTTAGCTTTCAATAAAAAAAAAGAGATTTAATTATTTTTTCTTTTTGTATGATTGTTAAGCAGTTTATAATAGTTTATGAGTTTACTCTGCTTTGGTCCTGAGGTGAATATACATTTTAATCAGTTGGTAATAAAAATTTCTAAATGGCTAATGAATAAATAAAAATGGCTCAGAAAAAGTGACATTAAAAGGAAGTTCATCATCTGTTTACAGGTGCCAATTACTTTGATATTTAGTTTAATCCATATATAATAATACAATTAATTAGAGAAATGAAAAAGTCCCTGTTACCAAACAGAACATGCTTTGTTTGAGGTGCCTAATGCACTCATTCCTTGTCATGTAATTCAGTTTCATGTTTTTAAAACAGATAGAGCATTGTATATAATATATATATTATTTGTGAAGTAAACATACTGGCATTATTACAGTGGTTCTTGTATCAAAATTTCTTCAAAAGTCGTGACTTATGAGAAATATTTCCTATCCAAATGGAAGTTATAAAACAAAACAAAACAAAACCACACGTTCGCTAATTCACTTTGTCTGGACTTCTGGGAAACATGTTCATTTTTGAGACTAAAGACAAATCCAAATGGATAATTTTCCACATATGAGTCTAGTCATGTGGTTTCGGGTCCCCATCCAAGCAGGAAATGTTTGGAGGCCGAACAAAAGAATCACATGACGTTTCAGCCCCTTGGCCATGGCCATACCGACAGGTATTAATTTAAAAAGGAAATAACAACAGAATCAAGGCAGATGTTAAAGATGTTTTGGAATGCTCTGATAGTTCCACATGGAACGCCATAAAAAGAATAAACCGGGGTTGCGTATAATCAAACTGTAGTCCAGGATGTCATAAAACATTAGCATGTAAAAATAGGGAATACTTTTTCGTGAGCAACTTTATTGTGGCTAAAACAGATCTTCCTATGCTTTGAAACTGATTAATGATGTTATCTATATAAAGCGAGCCAAAACAGCCACGGTGAACCGTGTAATGCATGTTTAATGATGCTTTCTTGCCTTTTGTAGCGATTATCTACACCCTGGTGGACTGAACTTTCATGTAAAGCAGGCTTTGATTCTACCCTCTTTTCTAACTTAACAACAACACCGTTACCGCACTCCTGGGAGCCACAATAGGTCGACAGTTCACCTGGCTCCAATGGCTTGTTTTCTTGGAACTGAGAATTTATTGTCAGCTTGACAAAAATAACCATCAGAAATCCTTTAGGGAAATTCCTCATTTTTGTGTTTTCATTGTATCTTACCTACGCTCTTTGTTTAGCTTAACAGTTAACCTAAATCTGTTAGCAAAGTGTCATCGCTCAATACAACTGATTACTCTGTTTGCTTTCAGCGGAAGCATTCAGATCATTTGGATACACGAAAAGCCAAACACTGGAACCATGTTTGGATGCTGGATTACCTCATTTCTCTTTCTGTCGGCAACCTCTGAGGTATTTGTTTGTCATAAACAATTTTTATACAAAAGTTATAAACAGATTTATATCATTGTATTGGGTTAACTTGCTAGCTAGCTATTTATTGTACCTGCTGAAAAAAAACCCCAATAGATCCCTGCCCAAAACACAACAGAAAATGTAATGGATTTAATGGTTATAATGGAAATTGTATTGGTTTTAATGAAAACTATAATGGTGTATACTGATTTCTATTGGTGCGATGTTAAATATAATGGTTCTTAATAGTATTTTAAATGGAAACCATTAGAATTTCTGTGAGGGTTTCTATTGGGCTTCTATTGTTTAGATTTTTTAGCTGGACACTAATTCAAGTATAATGAAACAAACTGATCCATGAAAAGCTGATATGTATTCAGCAAACAAACAGTAATTTGAGTGTGCTATTCAAGTATTATCTAATTCAAAGGTCCCAGACAGACAGAGGTTTATATATCTGCCATTTCTGACGTTCATCATCCAATGTCATTGTTGATCTCTCTTTTGTTTTTCATATCTTTGAATAGTTTTTTGTGGTGGTCCTCTCAGAGAACAACACTGGAGGTACTGGACAAAAGAAAGGCCATGAAATGGGCTTCAGTCGTCACAATATTTTGACCGCCCAGTTTGAATGTTACCAGAAGATAATGAAAGACACCAATCACAACAGAACAGGTGAGAGGTTCATATTTCACACAGATTCTCAACTATGAGTAATAGCTATAAACTACAACTCAGTCAGTCTTTAACTTGGACGCTTTAAGAATATTAGGAGGGCATGGACCGAAAGCAGATGACGTTTTGTCACATCATCCTGGAACTTACAGGAAGGCTCTTACAGTATGTGAGCAGTTGGTTAATTGGAAACATTCTGTTGGGTGTTTCCTACAACAAGCATGTGTTCATCTACAGAAGCTCAACATCAGCTGTCTAGCCTCTGAATTAAGATTCATTGCTGTTTAAAAGACACAAGTTACAATTGAAGGATAGTGATTAAAGCTTGACAAGGAGAGGCGGATGTACTGTAACAGCTGTTAAAAGCTGTTTGGCAAAGACAAGGATCCATTTGCAACTCACTAGAAAGATACAACGTTTATAGAGTGCAACAGCTTCCACCCACATTTTCTGGAGATGATTTCCATTTATAATCATTAAAAAAAATCTTCATGAAAGAGACACAAACCAATGCAGCTAAGGTGAATCACAGAATTACACACTTAGATTGAAGCAAAAAAGTCTCCCCAAAATGGAAATTCTTTTATTCACCTTCGAAGCATCCTAGGTGTGTGTGACTTTTTTCTTTCACTGGAATCCAATCAGAGTTTGTCCGCTTACCGCTATAAGCAGAAGTGAAAAAAACGTGTTTGTTACGTTTGAAATATGGATATTTATCTTACAAAAACACATAGATTCGCTACAGGAGGCCTTTATTTGGGACGTTTTATTATGGATGCGCATACTTTACAGAAAATACCCACTTAGTCCCATTGAAAGGCTTGGAGGGGTCAGGACAATTTTTTAATATAACTCCGATTGGATTCTTCTGAAAGAAAAAAAGTCACATACTGTACACCTAAGAATCTTCAAAGCTTCATTGACAACCTTAGATCATACTAGTTAAACATAACTACCTATGGAGAAAATGAATGGAATATTTACTTTCGGATTTTAAAAAGCTACACTCTATATGCAGATTTCTTGTTATTACTGATAAAAGATCTGTGCTGTCTATACAGCAGTGTTTTCTGAGAAGTCGATTGCCAAATAGACTTTTTACATGCATGTTTTAAGAAAGACTAAGATCACAACTAAATTCTATGTTTGTATGTTATTAATAACTGCAAATAACTGTATTGCAGATGGCTCTATGTGTAAACGGACCTGGGATGGATGGCTGTGCTGGGAAGATTTGGAAGCAGGAATCACTTCAGCTCAGCACTGTCCAGGCTACTTTAAAGACTTCGACACCACAGGTGAGTCGCATGAAGATAAAATAAGTGAAGATAACCTAATACGTGAAATAAAAACCTGACTAATCCAAATTGTGTTTTATCAGAAATGGCAACCAAGATTTGTACAGATTCAGGCCATTGGTTCGTTCACCCAGAGAGTAACAGAACATGGACAAATTACACAGGCTGTAACGTAAAGTCTAATGATCACAAAAGGGTGAGCTCTAATTTGGGTCTACAGTGGTCCAAAACCTTTTTTATTTTTATATATATATTACAATTTTTGTATATCTATCCTCTTCTTTTCAGACAGCACTTAATCTCTACTACTTGGCTTTGATTGGTCATGGATTGTCGCTGATATCTTTGTTTACTTCTCTGGGGATATTTTTCTATTTTAAGTAAGTAATGTGGAAAAAACCTTACCACTATATCATATAAACCTCCTTTTCCACCCAGTCTGATATAGTTTGCTCTTTTCTTCCACTTAGGAGCTTAAGTTGTCAAAGGATAACTCTGCACAAGAATCTGTTCTTCTCTTTTGTGTTGAACTCGGTTATAACCATCATCTTTTTCACTTGTGTTGCAAACAACCAAGAAGTAACACAAGCCAACCCAGTAAGTGTACAAAAAGAATAGAGGGCTCATGTCACGCACAATATGACAAGAAATGCGTATTAAGAAACTGATATCACATTTTGATGGGTTTTTTTTTTCTCCCAGGTGAGCTGTAAAGTGTCTGTGTTCATCCACCATTATCTCCTTGGTTGTAACTACTTCTGGATGCTGTGTGAGGGAATCTATCTGCACACACTCATTGTGGTGGCAGTGTTTGCTGAGAAACAGCACCTCATGTGGTATTACCTCCTTGGATGGGGTAAGTTTTGAAAATTGCCTTGCCAAAACGCATAAAAATTAAACAGATTTTAACTGTTTGCTTTTCACATTTAATGATTTTATTCTTTTCAAATGCTTTCCAGGCTTCCCGTTAATACCTGCATTTATCCATGCAATATCCCGGAGTTATTACTACAATGACAAGTGAGTTTGAACAGGAAATTTAAGAATTCTGGTCCTGCTTAATGATTTTGAGTAATAGGCATTGTTAGACACAGAGCAACAGTACTCTTTTTATATTACTGTTACAAAAAAAATATTTTTTGAGTTTTGACTGTAGTATTTTGAAATCACAGATTAATGTTTTATTAATACTGAATGTTAAATATACAGCGTGTGTGTATATACACACTACCAATAATTAAGTCTTATGGAAGGCATCTCTTATGCTCTTAAGGTCTTCATGTATTTGGTCTGAAAAGAGTAATATTGTGAAATGTTATTAATGGTTTTCTATTTTAATATTAAAAAATGTAACTTATTTCTATAATGGCAATGGCGAATTTTCAACAACCATTCATTCAGTCTTCATTTTAATATGCTGATTTAACGCTCAAAGTTTATTTTTATTAATGTTGAAGACAGTTGTACTTTTTAGTATTTTGTGTAAACTGTGATACACTACCATGCAAAGATAAATCAATTTTGTCAATCAAAAATGCATTTAAACTGATCAAAAGTGACAGGAAATAAATGTATAATGCTATTATAAATGCTGTTCAATTTGAAAAAAAAAAAAGTTTGAACATTGATATTTACCATTTTTTACTGGATTTTTGATTAAATAAATTCAGCCCTGAATTAGATATTTCAGCATTAAACAATTAATTATTAAAAAATTTTTATTTTTTTCCAAATTGAATTCCTCTAATTTCTTAGATTGTAATAAACACTGTTAGAGCATTGTAGCACCATGGAACCAATTAAAAAAATGTACTAGAACTTCTCAATGTGAAAAAATATGTCCAGTTTATGCCAGCTTCTGTCAGGACGCAAGGAATACAGTGACCAGCCAGAGTCTCTGGAGAACATCTTGTGAAATCATAGCAGTGATGTCACTGAACATTTAACAAAGTGTTCTTGCGTTCATTGGTTCTGCTTTCCCTAAATCTGAACTTTCCTTACGCTTTTGTCCACAGCTGTTGGATAAGCTCGAACACTTCTCTGCTCTACATTATTCATGGTCCTATCTGTGCAGCCTTGTTGGTAAGCCCGTTTTTCTTTTTCTGTCTTTCAATATTTCCTTTTCTCACACTTTATCTTTCCTGGTTATCTTCTACCCACCCTTGAAAATGTGTTTGTATCTTCATGATCTTGTTCAGTTTAAGCTCTGGCAGTTTTAATCAAAGTGCTGATGTTTGTGTTGAGGTCGGTTCTGATTAGGAATGAATTTCAGTGGAGCCCATAAAAAGCATGTAATGAACGCATGCTCAGTATCAAATGAATCTTGGACTGACATCTGCAGCGCTGCAACTGCCAGTTTAAAGCTGATTTTGTATCATTATACAACATTATTGTTGTTCACAAGAATATTTATACTTTCAGCATTGGTTGATGACAAATATCCAACCAACACTCATCGTTTGAATCATACAAAAATGTTTTTTTTAAATCATTTTTTATCATTTATTTAAGGCCACCCCTAAAACATATGGGTAAAATTATACAAAATTCATATTAATTAGCCAAAATATAAAATAGTGACAAATGGCCATATGATTGTGTTGAAATAGATCTTTCCAGGTAACATAACATAATCCATCATTTAGAATTTACCTTTTAATCCATTTTTGATCGTACAAGTCTGTCTCTGCTTGGTTTCCACAGGTTAACCTCTTCTTCCTTTTGAACATTGTGAGAGTGTTGATCACTAAGCTGAAGGTGACCCACCAGGCAGAATCCAGTCTGTACATGAGGGCCGTCAGGGCCACCCTAATCCTGGTACCTCTGCTGGGCATTCAGTACTTACTGCTGCCCTACAAACCCGACGGACGGCTCGCCTCCGAGATCTTTATGCACACAATGAACATACTCATGCATTACCAGGTAAGTGTTGTTGACAACAGGAAAATCATCGTTTTATTTAAGAATAAAAAAAGTTAAAATGGTAATAAATAAATCACCTTGGACTATTAATATACATATTTGAAACTTTAATTCATTAATGTTTGAATATGTCGTTAAATGTAACAATAAAATAAGTAATTAAAACCTTTTTTTATATGCATCTTGCATTAAATTGTGCAGATCAAAGACCTACTTTATCAACATTAAATGAAACGCAATGACATTTTTTAATCACTTGGCGAATGAAAAAAAAAGTAAAAACATTTACTTGTTGCAAATTATGTATAAATGATATATTATTTATTATTAGATCATGTTTAACAGTCTATTAAATTAATAATGTAAATTTTATTTAAATGAGTGTTGTCAAATCGAATAATCATGATTAATTGTATCCAAAATATATAAATACACACACATATGTACACATTTATGAAATATTTACATGTATATATGTATTCATAATTGCATATGATTTGTGGTAAATGCATATATATTACGTATATTTCTTAAATAAACATATTTGTGTATTTATGTAAATATACACCGCACACACATATTAAGATAAACTTTATTCTTGGATGTGATTAATCATAATTAAAATCTATTATCTATAATTTATTTAAAGTAAATCTATACATTTATTTTAAAATTCACTCGCCACCATACACACTGGTTTAAACCAGGAAAACCCAGGAAACTGTATCTGTGAAGCTTATAAAATATATATCTATTTTTACACAGGGCCTTTTGGTTGCAACTATATTTTGCTTTTTCAATAGCGAGGTAAGCAATTTCAATGCATTCATAAAAGTACATTTTTTTCCTTACATGTAGATCAAAACATATGGATTTTTGTCATTACACTTACTATATTACTGTCTTTTATTTGTGTAGGTGCAAGGTGTTTTACGAAGGCACTGGAACCAGTACCGTATCCAGTTTGGTGGCTCAATTTGGCAGAACCCTGAGGCCCTGCGTTCTGCCTCCTACACGGCCTCCTCCATGACGGAGGTCCATCGATGTTACAGCATCGACAGCCACATGGAGACTCTAAACGGAAAGAGTTTTCACAGTCTGGAGAACACCATTCTCCGATCAGACAACATGTACATGTGAGAAACTCTAACTCTTTGACTTTGGGAAAACAGCCTTGTGGGGAGGACCACTGACTGAAATGTGTGTGAGAAGAGGCCTACTGGACATACATCTGGTTACTTTGGACTACAGACACCAAGAAGCCTTTCCCGTTCCGCAGAGGCCTTAGTTATCTCATGTTTGTGGTTGAGAACTGCAGAAAATACTGTATTTTAAATGGAATATTAAAGTCACGTGACTCTTTTTCATGATGATCCAGTGGAACGCTTTGGAGAACATCACACGTTATCAGTCTTTCAGATTCTTTGATTGAAATGGAGGTGAAACGTTAGGATCACACCCTAATGAAGCTTTTTTTCTGTAAGGCACTGTGTTGTTTTTGTAAAGGTTGAGCCACACTGATGCATTGGATGATGGATTCCACATCTATGGATCTATGGATTACTTTGGTTCAGACAACCTGTAGTAGAAGAAAGGAATATGCATTGAAAGAGACAAAATCACTATGACGTGATTCCAGAAGATACTGATGACCTTGTCCTGCTCTTTTTGTTCATCCTGAACATCACCTTGTTATCGGTTATGTGATTAATTTTATGTGAAATTTTTATCCACATACAGGGCAATATTGACAATATATTCTATGTATGCAAAGTGTTTTTTTGTCTCTTAGGAGTACTGAATTTTTATATATACGTGTAAATATATATATATACTTTGATTAATGAAACCAAAGCAGAATAGAGTTACTGTCATCATAAACTAGAGTCACTGTCAACATACATTCCCCTGCTGAAATACTAGCAGATCATGGAGAACTAGCATGTATGTTCTGAACTAGCATGTACGTTCTTGCTGGTCTTTTCAGCAGGGTTATCTTATTTACTTTTGATTCATCGAAATGTCTATCTAACTAATTTATCTGTAGTGCATATCAAGTCAAGGTGAGTCTTGTTCAAGGGAAAGTTACATTAGCACATGTGGGTTTACAGTTTTTGGAGATCTACAGATCTACAAACAGAGATGACGTCTCTATCTGTGTCTCTATGTCTGGAACATACAGATGCGTTTGCCGCTTTTTTTCACTGTTGTGTTTCTTTTATGTGCACATGCTGGATAAATAAACATTCATATTTTGAGATGTAAATGCATTTCTATGCTTGTGTCTTATGCATGTTGTCTTTTTAATGAAGAAATGAATGTCTTTATTGGATTTCCTTGAAGAACTTTTAATGGACATTTAACATTCATGGAAGCTTTCTATTCATTATATTTATAATGGAAAAGGTTTCTTTAGATTAGTAAAATATTCTTTACATTTAGAAAAACATGCTCCTTTTAAAGGTATAGCTTACACAGATATCGAGATTAAGTCTATTCACCCTCAAGTCATTTTCAAACCTGTGCAAGTTTCTTTTGTTAAACACAAAAGAAGATATTTTGAAGAATGTAGGTATGACCAAACAGTTGGCACTGCTATAAATATTGTTTTTGTTTTGTTTGTTTCAAAAAGAAAAGTGAGAAAGCGTGAGAATATATTGAATTTTTTTATTTTTTTGGACTCTAATGTTTGACGAGTTTTAGGGCTGGTTTCCCGAACAGGGTTTAAGACTAGTCCTAGATTAAAATAAATGTTAAGAGCTGTCTAAACTGGA
>JAUCMS010000105.1:4635688-4654984 GCA_032357445.1 Enteromius radiatus
TGACTACACATTTTTTATTATATTAACAATATTACAATTTCTATTAATAATAATTGGCGGCCCCCCTGCAATACCGTCGGCCCACAGGTTGAAAACCACTGATCTAATGTTTTTGTAGATAAGAGACCATTAATAATAGGCCTAATAATAATAATAAAGACACTGGCCAATCTTTACTCTTTTAAACAAATGATTAAAGAAATAATGTGCAAATTTACTGAAACAGAAAAGCAAATAATCTATTTATGCAAAATTAAGAATACAAACTCCAAATTGTGCATGACTAAGAGACCTTGGGGGTGCAGCTACTAATATGCTTATTCTTATTTCTTGCTTGTATGATTTAATACAAAAATCAAATCTTTGTATAGAAATGTTATGTTGACCAGTGACATTTTTGTGATACAGTTGTCTGTACATTTGAGTATTTTGAAAACAACCTCTGAAAATCACAACCTGACAGTCATCATGCAAACATACAGGAGAGCGTACAGTTTTCTTGACATTTTTAAATGATCATCTCAAACTAAATCTTAAGCTACATTTTTCATGTAATTATAAAACTATACGTTAAGAGTCTCATAAGAATTTTTCAAGGTTAAAAACAGTATAAACAAAATCAAACCATAGGTAAAATGCTAACAAAAGGTCTTTTTAACTTTTATTTTATATATATAAAAAAACAAATGAATATGCAATTATGAAACTAGGTAAAACAACAAACTGGTATATTATCATTAACAACAAATGTAGCATATTAATTGCTAAACATAAACTAAATATGTACTGTATGTCTTTTCAACCCCAGAAAAGATCTTTTTTTTTAAATAATGGATTAAGTGAATGAAAGTTAATAGATGACTCTATGGTGTCAGATTAAAAAATATTATATTGTGTACTGTATGTAAGAACAAAAATAGAACACAGACACACACACACACACACACACACACACACACATATGTAATTGCAAGACACCAAAGATCAATTGAGCACACATATATACCAAGCTGCATGTGAAAGTTTATATATCAGAATGCATATATTTTAAGCACTTTTATGGCTTCGTAAGGCAGAGAAAATTATTTCTTTCCTCACAGTCTGCGGGTTTCCAAATCTTCTCTTCTCTGTCCAGAGCTCCACAGCGCAGATTTACAGAAGGACACTGGATCTCTTCCTCTGCAGACCAGGCTTTATATTGAAGATCATCTCCACTAACCCAGAACCAATGACCAGCCATAAAACGCAGACCAGTCCACACATAAGCCGTCTGGGATGTTATGATGTCAGTTTTCCCCTCTTTCATAATTATTTCTGAACTGAGACTTGCCAGATCAATGTACTCTTGTCTACAGTAGTCCAGGCCTTAATGCCATGTATTATTCTGATGCACCACAACTATGTCATAGACATTCATACAGAAAAAATATATAGTGCATGAAATATCATGCATTTTAGAAGTGTGTTGGTCTATCCCGCCACAATTTTCAGTATCAGAATATGGTTGATCAATATCCCAGTTAATTGGTTCCTCGTCACCTCCAGACAGCATCCATTTTTCAGGGTTTTTAAAAAATCTGTACAGTCCAATCCAGTAAAACCTGGAGTCTGTAGAAATGGAAAGCATTTCTGACTCTTCTTTACTCATGGTTGAAAGGTCATCGTAGTGCCGTAAGCAGTATTTCTGTGCATCGTCCCAAGTCATTTTTTCTTCTACAATATAATGGATTCTATAGACACTGAAGTTCAGTTCAAAAAGACTCAAAAGAAAGAACACAGTGACTGCAGCCCTCATTTCTTTATGAATGATTTACACAATAATGCCTATATGGGTGCTCAGTGGCAGTAATATTTCCTTTCTCTCACTCTCTCTCTCTTTTTAAATAAGAGACCAATAATAATAATAAGCTTGTAAGGGAATTGGCCAATCGGAAAGTCACACCCTTAAAGTATTTGTATAACAAATGTTTAAAGAAATCATGCACTATTGCAAATATTCCAATAGTAAAGCAAAAAGGAAAAGAAAAGTTGTAGGAATTGTAAGGAATTGAAGAGTTTTGATTCTGGTTCCTTGATGGTTCCTTTTTTTACATTTTACAGAAAGAAATACACTGGAAATAAGCATTATTATATTATATATTATTATTATATTTACAGTCCTCTGAGGTTTTTTGCCACATAATGAATAAAACATACAAGAAATCAGAGATCAAAAAAGTTTACACAGACTTTTAATGGCTTGACATATGATTATAATGTTATAAAGGTAGCCTGTATTGCATTACTATTTTACTGTGATAAATTTTGCCGGGTCATTCAGTGGGTGAACTCACTGATTGATACCGGCTGCTTGACCCGGTTGATCAACTCACTAAAAAGAACCGAGTCATTATTCATTCGCATATCATATTGCATATTACAAACAATAGATGGTGCTCCAGGGTTGTCAGCTGACACTGTCTATTACACAAACAAAGGATTATTCTCTGGTCTCAACTCAAATGCATTCAAAACCACCGAAAAACTGAAACAGTTACCAACATTAGTGTACCAGAATCACCAAGTGATTTTTGTTTGCTTCCAATATGAAAATCTCAATGCAACCCAAATTCAAAAATTTCTGTAATGATATTATTCACCTATATTAAAGCAGAATTTCATTTTCTGTTTGCACTTTACATTCTAGTTTATCCATTATTGCCTCCTTATGCATACATTCTGTAGAAATGGATCTGTGCATTTATTTTAAGTAGCTACAGTAATACCCAGTAATATGTTGTAGTGTGCAGTGAATGCAGGTCATGTTCACACTCATGTTTTCCACTGAGACTATTTTAGTCCAAAATCTCTATTTTGTTACATGTTTTAAGAAATAAAACTAGGCATAGAAAACTAGCTTGGCAGGCATGTATTTGATTAAGAAATGTATAAAGAAACAATACACACCCAATACAAATCTACTCTAGTACAAAGAGCACAACGTATCCATTCAAATTTGGTGCACAGAAATAGGTAAGCAGTCAAGGAGATTAATGGAGTAATGGAAATGTTTTGATCTTGTGCAAAGGTATGTTACTTCATAAATTTCCCCAAATATGAAAAGGACTATAGTTAGAATAATAATTCTAACTATAATTAGAATATAATTCATTATAAACAGTAAAATAAAGTTTATAGTCACTTCTCGTAGAGCAGTCCTACACAATACACCTCACGCCCAAGCTTTCATGGCCGGCTCCACATTACCTAATCAATTTCTCATCTCACCTGCCCAATCAGATCTGACCTACCTACTATAAATAAACCCATTTCCTTCCTCTCCGCTTCTCGCCTTTCGTGCATCCCTCCTCCGCCTGCTCTCGCGCCTTCTAGCACGGGGGGCTCACAGGGTCCGAGCCAGACGCCGAGCTCTGCCCTCGCTAGGGTTCAAATCACTAGGGCTCTGAGTCCACCGTCTTCCCGTCTCACCCCCCAGCAATAAAGGGATTTCTTCCCCTATAAGAAACAATCAGTCAATCAATCACCTAACCCTAACCTAACCCTTTTCAAATGAAAGATTGCTATCAAACAGCACACCTAGGTTCCTAACTGATAAAGAGAACTGACAGAGCAGCCATCAAGTGTTAGACAGTGTTCTAGATTATTACGTGTGGGTTTTTTAGGTCTGATAATTAACACCTCAGAATTTAACAGTAAGAAGTTACTTGTCATCCAATTTTTTATGTCAGCTATGCATTCTGTTATTTTCTCAGTTTGGTGTGTTTCTCCTGTCTGAGAAGAAATATAGAGCTGAGTATCATCAGCATAACAGTTGAAGCTAACACCATGTCTCCTGATAATATCTCCCAAGGGTAACAAGTGAAGTGTAAAAATGAATGGCCCTAGTACTGAGCCTTGAGGTACTCCATATTGCACTTGTGATCGATATGATACGTCCTCCTGATTCACTGCTACAAACAGTAGCAGTATGATTTGAACCATGCTAAGGCACTTCCACTAATGCCTATAGAGTTTTCTAGTCTATTCAAAAGAATGTTGTGGTCAATCGTGTCAAACGCAGCGCTGAGATCCAACAGCACTAATAATGAGACACAACCACGATAGAAGCAGGTCAAACACACAAAAAAACCTGAATAAACTAAACAGTTAAATGAAACGTAGGCAGTGAAGTGATAAACTTTTGTAGATTTTAAATAAACACTAACCTTTCCTCAATGGGCTAAGCAAGCATTATAATGTAACCATATAATGTTTGAGTAGTATTCCTTCATTTTTACATTTAGTTATGATTTACAATTAATAAATAATATATGCACTTTTCATCTAGGCCTAGTTGTTGTTGTGTTTTTTCACAGTGTTTGTGTTCACTCAGCGTGATTAGAGGGTGATACATTTGTATTTGAGTAACAAATGTTTACAGAGCCTTTACACTTGCCCATGTAGGCAAATTTCTTCAAACAAATACAAGAATGACAAACTCATTTACTCTTCTTTATTGCAAGTGGACAGATCATGACGGCACTTTCTGCAGAACATATGTCCATCATTTCAGGTCTATATAGTATATATACACCAGTAAAAATGCTGTATGACACTGGCTAAATTAACACTCTAAATTATTTGTGTAACAGGTCTTTAAAGCAGGGTTCCTTGAGTCCTGCAGAGTTTAGTTCCAAATCTCCAAAAAGCTTATTAAGGTCTTGCTATAGGAATACTTCCAGGCAGGTGTGTTGAGGCAAAGTGAATTCATTAATGTTAACAAATGGAACCCAATTGTAAAGTGTAAACCAGACATTTGCAGTGTCATAAATGTAACTGAATAATTGGTCCTAATTTCTCAGTTACACTGAATTTGATTTAATGCACACGAGTGTGTTTTTCTGGTTGGGCATGGGGTCCAGAGCTCTGGGGCTTGATTGCTCTTGCCTGCCGCTCTGCTGAGAGTTTGTTGAGTGTTTGTAGCTCAGATACGTAGCTTTGTATTTCTGTCTATCACTCTCTGTTGTTTAACCCTCTTTCACAACTACTTCCGGGTCGTGCCAACCTGGACAACTAAACATCTAAATCAGATTCAGGCTGCAGGCATCTGATTTCTCATTTTCAAGTTTAGTAAGAAATCAAAAATATGAAAAAGAAAACAACAACAAAAAATTTTGAAGCTCACCAAGCATTTATTTGATCCATAGTTTATTTGAACCACTTTTGATTACTTTTGAAAAAATAAAAAAAAAGTATTCATTTCTATAATTTCTATTCACCAAAGAATCCTGAAAAAGAAATCTACTTTTAAATATAGATACAGTAAATATTTTAAAAACATTAAAAATCACTGACTATATGTTAGTGTATATTTATAACAACAGGATAAGTTGTATTAACAAGAACCCACACCCTCAGCGCCCCTTTTTTTGGTTTAGGCCACTGCCCCTCAAAATGTCTGTGCACACGGCCCTGCATCAATGCATTGTCCTGAAGTTATAATGATGTACCAAGAAAGATTCTACATTACATCATATTGAAATGTAATAAAAAAGACAAACAAAGACTTTACATGGTAAGGAGCATCTGATCCTGGAAACAGAAATCCTCAACTAGATAATTCCTTTCTAGGCTGGCCTTTAGGAACAATATCTGCATATAGGAGTTATACAAATACAGGTGTGTTTTGGCACAAAAGTTTCCAGCCTTCATTTTCCTCCTGTGCTGCCAGGTTATACAGTAGATACAGAGGTAAAGAGAGAAAAACTCAGACTTTATGCCTATTAATGTTCTGTTAAGTAGCATGTTTTAATGTCTAAGTATTTTAGGTTATAAACACTCTGTGCTCCTCATGTAGTGGATTTTTTCATCATGGACACTACTTGATTCTACATTGTCCCAGCTGTCAGTCATTGCTTCCTCACAGTCTTTTGTGTTCACTCAGCTTTATTATCATGTTCAGAATGTGAGGCGTTTAGTATTTGAGTAACAAATGTTTACAGAACCCTCACACTTACCCAAGCAGGCAAATCTGCTGATACATTTAAACAAATTAATCCATTTAAACAAACAGATTCATTTAAAACAAAACACAAACATGCTTTCGCAGCATATAGTTATAGGAAGTCAGTTATAGGAGTAAGCCCCCAGGGCAGTTTCCCCCCAGCAGTAGCATTCATACTACAGCAGGAAACCAGTTTATACAAACAATTTCATCTGGCAGCAAATTATAACTGTAAATGCAATAATAATTTGATTACTTTATTCAAAATATTTCTTTCTTAAAATACTAAGAATTAAGAAAGAGGAATTATTAAAGAATCATCAATGAACCAGAATCTGAACCGCTAAATACCCAATTACTCACATGTCTAGAAAATATTGTATATCATTTTTTTGTATTGTATAGATTTTTTCAGTATTTTTGTTGAATCGGGATCTCCTAGGTAGGTAGATAGATAGGTAGATAGATAGATAGATAGATTTTCATAAGCTGTTTTACACAGTGTGACCAATCAGAAGGTCAGTCAAATATTTAATTAACAAATGTTAACAGAAACCCAACAGAGAATATACACACCCAATACAAAAACAAAGTGATCTAAAGAAAACACATTACAATTGTAAACTCCAAAACTTCAATAGGTAATATTATGAAAGAGCTTATAAATTCAATATAATTCTCATATCACATAGTCATGTATTTCACTTTTCTTTTGCCCAGTGAAATGTTTATGAAATAATAAAAAGGGTACAAATGCTTAAGGATAGAGTCCTGTTATTAAAAAAAAAAAAAAAAAAATCAACTGGACACACATAGTACAAGCCAATATGGTAAAAGTCTACAGAAAAGCCAACCACAACCATGCCAGTTTTTAAGTAGAGAAATATTTGTGGAATAAAGGACATTTATGGCCTCTTAAGGCAGACAAAGTTGAGCTTTTCCTCACAGTCATTGGGTTGCCAAATATTTCTTCCTATATCCAGAGCTGCACATCGAAGGTTTCTAGCAGGGCACTGGGGTACCCTCACCGTAGACCAGGCCATATATTGAAGATTATCACCGCTGACCCAGAACCACTGACCAACCATAAAGTGCAGACCAGTCCACACATACGCTGTCTGGGATGTTAGAGTCTTATTTATCACACCTTCTGTATTTATTTGAGAAGTTAGACTCACCAGGTCAATGTAGTTCTGTCTGCAGTAGTTCAGAGATTCATCCCATGTCTTATTCTGATGCACCAGAACGGGCTCAAACACCTCCATACAGTAGAATTGCAAATTATACTGGCACAGAATATTGTGCAGTTTAGCAGTTTTGTTTCTTATACCACCACACTGTTCATTAAGCAAGTTTGGTTCTAATACGTCCCAGTAGTCAGGTTTTTGATCCTCACCTCCAGACCAAGTCCAGTTTTTTAGGCTGTTAGAAATCATGTACAGTCCAATCCAAAAATATGGACTTTGGATTTCTGGATTAGCGGAAAGCTGTCGTGCCTCTTCTTTATTGATAGTGGACAGGTCATCATGGTGCTCTCTGCAGTATTTCTGAGCATTTTTCCAAATCATCATTTCTTTCACAAATATGTGCTTCCTGTAAAGACTGAAGTTCAGTCCAAAGAGACACCAAAAAATGAACACAGTGACTGTAGCCTTCATTTCTATACAGATGATCTACACCATCACCTTTGCGTGTGCTCAGTGATAAAGGTCTGTTTTTCGGCATATATAAGACATAATAAAACAAACATGAAGGCACTGACCAACCAGGCGGACAGACTCTTCAAGTATTTGTGTAAACAAATGTCTAAACCAAATGTGCTGCAAAGAAAACAAGTTTAATTAAATAAATCTATGCCAACAAAGTGATATAATATGATGAAAGATTGTCACATTGAAAAAACTTGGCAGAGTGATTTCTAAGAAACACAGTATGAAAGCTGTACATTTCTTTAAGGTTTAGCTTGGTTTTCTGTTTCAACTAAATGTGTCCAGCCAAGAGCAATTAACAAATGTTTTTTTTTTTTATACATAATTTCTGTTAATGCTGATGTTCGATTACTATTCCTTACTTATGAATTTATATATATATATATAATTTATATAATTGTCACGATTCTGGTGCGGGAAGTACGAACAACAATTCAGAACTCTTCAAATTCAACTTGTTTAATTCCACAAAGGGGTTACAGACAGGCAGGTAGGCAGAAGGGTAGCACACACGAACGTAGCATAAATACAATGAACCGACAAACTAAACAGAACTGAGGGGAACTTAAATAGAACAGACAATGAAGGAATTAACGACACACACCTGAACATAATCAACGAAAGACAGAAACTAGGTCATGGAGAGCACATGGGGAAATGACAACACAAACACAGTCCGGGGCGTTAGAGTTCGCCCCCCTCCCGGAAGCCGCGTCTTCGCGGCGCAAACACAAGAAGAAGAAGAAAGGCAAGAGTGAAAGTCTGGCGGAGGTCCAGGAGGCGGTCCGGGAGGAGGACTGGGAGCAGGATCCGGGGTGGAGAAGACGGAGGGAGGAGCCAGGGAGGACCCAGAGCCTATATTATGACGATCCATGGAGGAGTCGACGGAGGGAGGAGCCACTCAGGAGCCCGATCAAGGGCGACGATGAGGATCCAGAGAGACTAGGTGGAGCCGAAGGTGCCGGCGACCGACACGGAGAAGGGGATCTGGAAGGACGCGGTGGAGCCAGTGCGACAGAGGACCAAGGTGACGCTGGAGGGAGGGAGGAGCCTGACAGAGCTGGCAGGACGGAGGGACGGTGCACAGCTGGAGGAGCGGAGTCCGAAGGCGGCGGATGGTCGACGACAGACCAAGGCGGAGCCGGAGGGACAATGGAGCCTGGCGGAGCTGGTGGACTGACAGGCCACCGTGGAGCGGAGAGAGCTTGGTGCCGTGGCGGAGCCGACGGGTCGGAGGGCCGAAGCGGAGTCCGGGACTCTGAGGCTGGAGGTGTAGCAGAGTGATCCTCCAGCCACAACGCCGATGGAGACTGGCAGGTCTGTAGCAACTCTGGCACACAGGTGGTGGGCTGAGGGTGAGCAGTGGTGCTGACAGGCGACAGCAGTGGAGTGAGCAAAACTGGGTGGGCCTTTAAATTTTGTGCGAGGTGCAGGCACAGGAGGACGCATCCGAGGAGCAGGAACTGGAGGATGCCTGCGAGGCACAGGTACAGGAGGGTGCATAGTCTGTAGTCCCAGATTAACCAGCTCACCCTCAGCCATGGTGTGGTGGGCAGAGCTCCACTCCGCGCTTTCACTGTCCATGGCAATCTCCACTGTGGCGAGCTCACGTTCCGGCTCACGCACCTGGTCTGCCGTCACAGGCTCAGGCTTCGCAGCGCACCTCGTCTCTGTCACAACCTTCTGTGACAGCTCATCAGTCGCACTGGGCTCTGCTGTGGTGGCAGTGGTGGGCTCAGGAGAAGGCTCCGCTCTGCGGGGGGAGATGGTGGGCTGGGCTCTGGGTCGGGAGTGGCACTGGTGAGCTCTTCCATGGGACACACGGTGAAGAATGATCTGTTCCTCGCCAGTGTCCACTCCACGAAGGCGGTGAAATCCACTTGGGGACCATCTTCGGACAGCGGCGCTCTGTGCTCAGGTCTCAGGCTCTTGTTGTAGAAAGCACAGAGCGTGCTGTCCGGAAAGCTGGAATAATATGCAATATGAAGGAACTGTCTGGTATAGTCCTCGAGCGATCTCTCGCCTGCTCCAGCAGGAGGAGAAAGTGGTCAGGGATGAATGAGGTATCCATGAGGGGAAAGACAAAAAATAAAAACTGACAAAAACACGAAAAATAAAACGATATTAAACACGCCGCTCACTGTTTCTTTTATGGTCGGTTCATTCTGTCACGATTCTGGTGCGGGAGGAACGAACAACGATTCAGAACTCTTCAAATTCAACTTGTTTAATTCCACAAAGGGGTTACAGACAGGCAGGTAGGCAGAAGGGTAGCACACACGAATGTAGCATAAATATAATGAACCGACAAACTAAACAGAACTGAGGGGAACTTAAATAGAACAGACAATGAAGGAATTAACGACACACACCTGAACATAATCAACGAAAGACAGAAACTAGGTCATGGAGAGCACATGGGGAAATGACAACACAAACACAGTCCGGGGCGTTACAATAATAAATACTGTAAGGACCGGCTGCTTTTACCCGGATCTGCGTATCTCCTCCGCTTCCAGCGCTACTGAACATGTGCTAACTTCTCCAATTTTAGGTTTTAATGTTTACATTCAGGTGTTTACCTTGTTTTAATCAGACTCCAATTTTATGTTCTTTTGAGATGAAAGTTACAAATATGAATTTCGATGTTTTAGTTATCTTAATTTAGAAACTTGATTATCCTAGATATGTTCAAATTCGTTGTCCGTTCATTGAAGAATCACAAATCATTTCAACAGTCCAAAATGAACCAAGAATTAGTTTATTTGCCAGGTAAAAATATGTTAATCAATTACAGAAAGCAATGCAAGTTCATTTCACTTAAAGTTAAAAGAATGCGCAGAATTCAGTTTGACAATTTAAGAAGATATGTTAAGCCAATGAAATAGCTCATGAAATGAGAATTCGGTTCAGTTTCAATTTAGGAGAATGCCCAATCATACCTGACAAGACACGCGGCTAGATGTTAGAATTCGACCAGCGTGGAGGCTTTTCTGTTTGCAGAAAAGAACCTCCCGACTTGCTGCATTTCCTTTCCTTAAATACTCAGACGCACACACACACAAAACTCAAAAGGCCATTTGTTGTCAGATCTTCCAGCAACCCCCCGGATCCGCACCTGTTGAGAAGCTCAACCTTATTGCTTCAGGGGGAGGTTACAGCCCTTATCTGTATCCAATTTTGTGGAAGTTTTCAATCTTTTTCACCGTATACATGATTTCTGTGAGATTGAGACCATTCTACTCATCGCGCTCAGACTTTTCCGTTGAATCTAAACATGACATGAACAAATAATGTACTTCCAAAGATATAATACTTTGAGTTTAGGATAACAAACAATCCTGCCAATATTATACTTGTAAGAAAACAAGAGTAAAAGTGAACAAATATGCAATCAAAAAATAGTGGTAGCAAGTTGATTTAAGGGTGTTTCGGTTACTTCCACAGTCCAAGAAGCAAGAATTCATTTGTTAATTATTTAATGTTTATTTATATAGCTAAAATGTATACTTTCATTAATTCTAGGTACATAAAACTCATGAGTATTTTTTTCGGTCAAGTACCTTTATTAAATGTGCACAAAAAGGCAGATTACAAGCTGTACTTTAAAGCATCCAGTAATGGCTCGTGAGCCGTTTAAACCAGTGTGTTGAGAAATCGTTAAAATATATTACAATTAATTAAATAATAAATGCTACAATACAACATAAATTACATTAAAACATTCAGCTGACACAATGCAATTTCTCTTCAGTCATACTTCATTTAAAATGCCAAACTCTGTTTGCCATCTTAGTTCAGATTTGCTGTCTGTCAACAAGAAGCTAGTGCTTTACTGTAACTGTCAATAAGAATTTAACAGTTACAATTAATTGTTAAAAATAATAAAGCTAAAAAAGTTCCAACACATTAAATACATGAGTTGATAATGATTTGTTGTCAATTTGTGAAGAAATATTTCACACACAAAACACATTAGCACAAGAAACATCTTAATATGCTAGGTTTATGACCCGTACAGCTGTGCTTCCAGCACTGGTCTTGGTAAACCATAACCTGAGGCATATTGTCAATGTTTTTGGGTACTACATTCTTACACATGAAAACATTGAATGACAAAAGCATTACAATGGACAGCATGCAAATGTGACTAGCAATAATACATTAAATAAGTACAGTGTGTTAAAACAGCATATGACCTCAAAGGCCTAAGTTGCTCCCTCAGAAAACTCTCTTGCAACACACTGGTGCTCTTTCTAAATTGGAGAATATATAGTGCTTAGTTTAACAGTGATCAGTTTATTTTATAATTGTTTATGGCACTGTGTGGCAGTTCCTTTGCGTTACATTTCAGTGTCTGTAGAACTGAACTGAAGAACAAAAACTGATTCCAAGCAAGAGATCAAGAGATCCAAATTGATAGCATTTAAACTCTTTTTCAGACTCACTAGAAGAGCATTGTGGGTACAAGCATTGTGCTCACAGGGCAACGAATGTTTAAAAATACTTAGATATATAGATATATATATATATATACAAACTTTTACAATGTACTTTTGAAGGTAAACAAATAAGTTCTTTCAAAGAAGTTTGTAAAAACATTGTACAATGTGGCTGGGAAATTGTGTACAAATAAACTGCTGACAAGATGCTGGATACAGCATAGCCACAGGAATCGACTTTGAGCTACGGCAGGTAAGACAGGCAATTTATTTTTATTCATTCTTCCTGATGTTTATGTTTATAAGGCAATTTGATCAAAACCATTTTCAGAAGTTACGCTACACGCAGGTTATTCACTTAGTGCTTCGTTTGGGGTCTCTCCTCCCTCATGTGTCGAGATGTCTTCTTGTCAGGCTTCTTGTCTCGAACCTTCCGCAGTCTCCGTGGCGGAGGGGTAGATTTGGACTCGCTTGAGGTGTCCCCTGCATCCCTGTCCTCTGGGATGTTGGGAATGGCTGCACTACTGCCTTCCAGGGTGTTCCTCAGGGATGTGTCCTCGGGACTCCCAATTTCACTGCTGCTCAAGTCCTGCTCTTGATTACCACTTATTTTAGCCATGCTTGAGCTTGAAGGTTCCCCGCTTTTTCGCAGAGGCTGCTGCAGCTCGTTCATGTCCACTCCAGAGTCCAAGCTTGTGTCATTGCTGCTGCCTGGACGATGTCTTCCCTGGAGCTCAATCACAGAGTGACGAACCTGGGCTGCTGGTTTACCATCAAGAGACACAAACCAGGCCCGGGGCGGGTGAATGGACGGCTTACCTTTGGAGAGCTCCAGCAAGGTTTGCTCTGATATTCCCTGGAGTTCCCCCCGGAATGGCCCCATTCCGGCTGCTTCGTTCAAAGTTCCTGGGACAGATACGGATTCCAACAGATGACTGTAGCGGCCCCATAAACCTGGGTTGGCAGCAGCAGCTTGCGCTCCTTCCAGAGCCTGCTGCTCATCACTGTCCTGCTGGGGAACCTTAGGTAATGTCTGAGTGAAACTGTCTTTTAAGTTGCGCTCCGTCTGAGCGCCATGCTCCATGCCATTCCGTGGGAAAGTGGCAGATCTGCTTCCAGATGGGTCAGCTTGTCCCTGGGAAGTAAACAACTCTGGGGCCGGTACAATTGCCACAGACTGGTTATAGATGTGGAATAGCTTGTCTCTGAAAATTACATTCTCCGAACCATTCTGCCGAGAGCCATTCTGTTCAGATTTTTCCCATAGCTTTGCAACTTCATCACTATTCACGTAGAGATTAGACACTGGGGCTCTGAAATTTTCTAATCCCACAGCTCCAATATTCTCGTATAGATTGCCCGCTGGCCGGCCAACATTTTCCACATAAATGTTGTAGTTGGCTTGGTGTCGTGGTGAGTCTGATGCATCATGGCCGATGGCTCTTGCAGCTAGAGAGTAGGACCGGTCCCCATTATGAAAGAAAAGCTCTTGAGCCTCATCAGAGTTGGTGGAAGTGGTCTGGTCTTTCTTCAGTACAGTGAGCCTGGTGGAATTCCATCGCCTTCTTCCAGCCTCATGGTTTAAATCTCTGTAAAACAAGATGGGAAAGAACATATTTTTGCTGGATGTGCTGTTTTTGTTCAAATCGGTGAAGCAGAGAGACATGGACCAGACGACTTGTTTGAATAAAGTCATTATTTTTAATTTCTTTGCATACGAAAAGTTTTCCTGTCACTTCATTACATGCGGATTGAACCACTGATTGCAGATGGACTATACTGACAATGTGTTTTATATTTTTCTATACCCTGACAGTGTTGACAGAGTCAAAAGCCTCTCAGTTTTCATCCAAAATTGTGTTTCGAGGACAAAATAAAGCTTTTATTGGGTTTGGAATGACATGGGGATAAGTGATTTAATGACAAAAATTTCATTTTGGGGTGGAGTAACCCTTTAAGATTAAATATTCAAGTTACGCAATTCAGTGTTGCTCCTTGGTGTTTTATAAGAAAGTCATACAATGATGCTTGCATGGTTGAATAAACTCTTACCTGCAGTGAAATACAATCACAGATAAAAATCCAATGGCTATCACAAGAGTTCCTCCCAAGATACCCACAAGAAGGTATGTGTGGTAGGAAATGAAATCCATTGAGCTTGCAAGCCCCATATAACCTAGATTTACCCAAACATAAATCTGGTTAGAGGACTGCACATGACCAAACGAAGATATGGATTTCAGTGTTAAATTAAGTAATGAAAGAGAAATGCTTTTGAATTGATAAACAGTGTGATGATGAGTGAGATGTATGTTAATTATATATCTTAAATATGCCTGATTCTTACTTGACGATGGTGGTGGTGCAGCAATCCAGTTACCAAGTTGAGGTGCTACGTAATTCCAGACTAGGCCATTTGTTTCCATCTGAACAGTGCCTAAACCTTTATTTACCCAAGTACCTGTGATAAAATATATGTAATAAAAGCATGAAGTTTCTACTTAAAGTTTTTTGCAATCGCTAGGACAAAACTCTTCACACAGTTCTCGAAACCAACTTTAAGCATGGCGCAGCAGTTCATTTCACATTCAGTATACATTAAAACTTCATTGATGTCTCAGCTCAAGTAATCGCCACCCAACAAACACACTTCCATTCAATGTAATTTCTAAGCCACTGGGGCCCATTAGGGACCATTAAGTGTTAAGTGTTGCTTAAGGACTGTAATGATAGTTCACAATCCCCATGTTAAGAAAACTGTGGAAGATCTGACAAGCTTCTTCTGAATGGGTAAATTGGCAGTCTTTAATGCTGAAATGTTTTTTTTTAATCACCTATGGTCATGTCGAAGGTCCATGCAGGCAGTGAGTCAGACGATCGCATGTGGGTGTTGTAAGGTAGTGGTATTTTGAGGTGAATGGGTCCTTTGACGTCAACCTCTTTTCCGTTAGACACTATCTGGGCACTGATCATAGCCAAGGGGTTTAACTTGACATTCCTATAACCTGTAAACGGGGATACAATGATAACTGAGATTAATTTTATAAACTGTGAAAAGGTGTGTGGTTTAGAGGATCAACTTTATTCAACTTCTAGTTCTTGTTTAAATCTGGGTGTCCAGGAGGCCTGATATTGACTAATCAATAACATGAATTAATCAATGCAGTATTGAGTCAAACAGTAATGGAGTTTGTAGCTTTCATTTGCTAAAACTGCCCTAGAGTACACTCCCCTGACTTACTGATCATTCACATTCAGACAAACACAAAGGGCGAGCATCTACTCAATGATAAGATGTGATAAGGAATGGCAGGACAACTGTTTAAATTTGCCTGCACCATCATGTAGTCAGATGCATAACATAATATCAGATTCATCTTACCTCCTTTACCATTCAGGTTTAGAGTAAAGAAATTTGAGTCTTTTTCTGTAGGCAGGGTTGGAACTGTCAGATAGGCTGACAACATGGAGATGGTAGTGTTCTCAGATAGTTTGAGGAGACTTTTGGAAAACTGTACACTCGGTTGAAATGACAGATCTGTAATGTGAAAATATATAGAAAATACAACAGTAGAAATTTTGTGTCAGTATTACATTCAGAGCAGATACTCTATAATACTGTAGGTACTGCATTCAATTATAGAATATAACATTTTTAAAACAGCTCTCAATTTATGGATAATTGGGTGAAATAATAGATAATAGGGATGTTTTATGTGACATACCAGATGCTTTTCGAGTTATCAGCACAGTATCGTCAAACAGCCAGATGTTCCCTTGTGTTTGAGGGCGCAGGGACAATGTAATAACAGAAAAAACTAGGAAACAGCATACAAACAATCATTCAAACCTCATTTCAGCAGCAAAGTTTCTCACATTAAAAAGACATTAGTTGTTTTTCTCCATATGGTTGAAGGTCATTTCTTTAGAGCTCTAGTTGGGTGTTATAAAACAAGCCAGGGCCAGGATGAGGTCACATGGTTCACAGCTTCCTTGCTGCCTAGTCATTTTTTCTCACTATTTATTTTTTCATCTCACTGAGGAGTATATTGAGCAACTTTGGAAAAATATGCAGAGATTAAGAGGTAACTTAAAAACACAATAAAAATACATCAATTAATGCATGCCTATAAAAAAACATCATAAAAATCAGAACCTGATGTAATTAAATAATATAATAATAAATAAGACAAATAATAAATTGAGATTATGAACTTACTGGGCATTTTGGTTGTTTTCCAAGGCAGCTGGGTGAGTACATAACCCTCCATGCTGGCCACCAGTGTCAGGGTCAGGCCAAGGTGGTATGGGACAGTGACCGTGACCTCCCCATTCTCCAGAGTCTGGCTGGAGTTAATCTGGGATCCATTCAAAAACACACCCACCAGAGCTCCTTTCAGGAACCTCTGGCTAGATGCATCTTTAACCCAAATCTTCAGGGTCAGGAGTGACTCTGGAGACAGACAAAATGTCAGGTTTTGTGGAATTTAATAAAAATTAGCATAGAAGGATATTATGGCTGATATTTGCCTTGAGCCCTTGCAATAGAGTCAAAGATAAGAACATTTATTTTATCTATTTTTTTTTTTATTAAACAAATTAACTGAGTTGATATGCATAGATGATTATAATGAAATGTATTTGCTCAATCCAATAAAAACCAATACAGCCAACACTGATAAAAATTGGTTGGTGGCAGTAAAATCTTTGCCTTGAAATAGTAATGACCATTGGACCCACGGCTCAGGCAGGGCGACTTAAAAATAGATCAAAGTGCCAAATGTCGGATGAGCACATCAGTAAAAAGCTGAGGCTGGAGAAACCTTGAAAATCCTCTTCGAAATGTCTCTCAATACTGAAAAAATAAGTCAATCCCTCATTCTTTGCACATGCAGATCCTCAAAACAACAATATAACCAGGATGAAACAATGACAGACACTAGAGGTTAGCCAAATAAAGCAACGCAGCTTCAACATTTTTCAGTAACACTAAATTTTATTGGAAATGCTTTGGTCTTAATTTCAGTCTCTAATATTTGAGCAATATGAAATCAGTATTACGTATAACTATATTACTAACACAACCATGACTTGGTAATTAACAAAATGTGTAACAGGAAATTAGCTAGTACAGTAACACTGATGTTATAAAAATTCAGTGACATTAATTTACTCCAGTCTTTGTGCTGTTCTAGACCCATCTGTGAATGGCAGATGCTATCAAGCTGGGACCCCGAAATCCCAAGGGGTCAGCAGAAAATTTTGAGAAAAAAAGCATAAAAATAATCAGAATTATTAACATTTATTTTTAATAATGTTCTATAATCTAATTTAGTTGTCTTTGCGATATTAACATACTATTTTTCTTAAATGACTATATATATAGAGAGAGAGAGAGTTGCCTTTATTAGTAATTTTGGGGTCATTGGCATTAAAATGTTTAAAACTCCTGATATTAAAGAACTAATGGATTTGATTATACCATCTCAGAAAGGTCTTGGACGATTCTAGCTCTAAAATAATCCTACCAAATACATAATGACTCTGTACAGTCAAGATAAACATCTTAATGTTGCTCAACCACATCAGCTATTCACCTTTAAATAATGTAGACACGGCTGCCCTAAATAAAGCCCGAAATAGGTGGTTACACTGCAAAAGGCCCTGTAGAAGTGCTCCGCAGGCTCACAAATAATAGACATGTAATGAACGCTATAGGCCAATGTTATGAGACAGTAAGCACAGCGGTCAACAGCGCACCCCTGTCCTTTGTTGTCATGCACCCCATCATGAAAACATCCCTATTATTCTCGAGCGCACCGCATGCGGAGCTCATGGCGGAGCTGATACTGAGGATGCAGATGATGCCGAGGAACCCAGCGGATGCTGTGACCGTTACCTGATGGAGGCACCGTCGCATCCCCCTGTCCCTTGAGCGGGGACGTCTGCGTTTCGCTGGCATTGTCCTCCTCCGACAGCGAGGCGAGCACCCCACCCTCCGCTCTCCTCACGTACCCATCCTCGCAGAAAATCAGCAGCGCGGCGAGGAGCACACACCCCGAAAGGTCTGGCATGGCGTCTCAGACATAACTGCACTCAGTGACACGGAGAAGGAGAACGTTGTTGTTTTTCTGTCTTTCGGTGGCTGTGTATGTCACGGTCACATCATGCTTCTTGGGTGGACCGATGGATATCTGAGGGAGCTGCTGGAGTCAGACGGGTGCGCGTGTTGCGTCATAGCTCACGCGATGCCATCTGCTGGCTCAGTGTTTTTTTTCTCTTTGTTAAAGCGCACGCAATGCTCTTTTCAGGCCTAGGTAAACATTTTAACGTTATATTTTAACTGGTTTATATAAATTATTTTAAATAAGCAAAATCTCTCTCTTGGAAAAATAGTTATCGCTAAAAATCGTCCATATTATTGTTTCCCCCACACACACCTTACTGTGGGCATTGCATAGACGTCTATACATTTTCTATCAGGTTAACGACATTTCTGTCACCTAACCCAACTCCTACCAACTCCTACCCCTAAACTTACTCATCGCTGAAACGTGCAGGAAAAGCAGATTTTGGCTGATGTATAAGCCTTTTTAACTAGTGAGGTGAATGTCTTCGCTAGTAGGTTGTCAATCAATATGAGGATATTTGTGACACTGATCATAATGACACTGGACCATAGTCATAAGGGTAAACGTTGTAAGTAAATAATCTGAATAAATAAGCTTTCTATTGATGTATAGGTTGTTAGAACAGGACAATATTTGGCTAAGATACAGCTATTTGAAAAAATACCAGTGCTACTTAAGACAGGGTTTGTGGTCCATAATGTTGTCATTACATGATAACAAAAACAAATCACATTTATATTAAAATAAATCAATGATATCATTGTTTGTTAGCATCAGAAGGACAGAGCAGGGTTTTTTTTTTTTGAGATATTGACATACCTCCATTTTATTGTAATAATTCAAGCGAATTACACCGTTATAATGTACAACATACAAACAGACTTGTGGAAAAGGTCTTGTGTAAAGAGAGACTTGAAAGAAAAGTGACCAAATTGTGTCACTCACCCCATTCTCCAAAAAAAAAAAAAAAAAAAAAAAAAAAAAAAAAAAAAAAAAAAAAAAAAAAAAAAAAAAAAAAAAAAAAAAAAAAA
>JAUCMS010000105.1:4665959-4686624 GCA_032357445.1 Enteromius radiatus
GTGTTTGATTGGGGTTGGAGCTGAAATCTGCAGGACGGTAGCTCTCCAGGAGCAGGGTTGGAGACCCCTGCTTTAGATTAATTGGAAGCATGTGGCGCTATATGAACCTAATGATACATTTATTTAATCTAAAAGAGAAAGAGATGTACATAAACAGATGCATATTTACCACAGACGCTGTCAATAGAGCTACAAATCCTGTATTGAACCTGACACACTCCTGTGCTAAATATGTTGGGTTACATAGGAAAATATGGATTTGTGGGTGATGGGTTCAACAGAAGGGACTGATGACTCTGAGATGGCAGTCATCTATTGAGAGGAGATTTGAGCTGCACTACCGGTGGATGTGAATGCAAACACTATGGAAATGAATGTGTCGCTGTAATACCTGATAGTCTGAGTCTAATTTGACAGACGTTTCTCTGCTAAAGCGATCTCTTCCCAAGACGCTCCCTCTGCCATAGAGCCGACTCGCGCTGAGCGCTGAAGATGAGGAGGAGAGGGAGGAGGGCGATGACAGCGACGAAGAGCTGGAGACAGCAAACGGAAACCGACGAGATTTCGAATCCATCTTTAAACTGCACCCAAAGAGACAGAGAGAGAGACACACAATGTTACAGCTGCACAGCTATGACAGCACTCACTGCTAAATTCCAGTTAAAAACAGGACTGGTAATGAGATGTTTCAGGCATGTCTTTAGTCATGTACTTCCATAACCTGTCGAGCATTACAAGTTGCCTCCAGCAGTATGATGGTTTTAGAGACACAGCTCACCCAAAAAAAAAAAAAAAAAAGATTCTGTCATGTACTCACTGTCACATTGTTCCAAACCTGTATGACTTACTTTCTTAACGCCAGTCACCATAATTGCATGGTAAAAAACTATTAGAACATTATTAAAGGTTTAGCCTGGTTCAGGAATGAATATCGTTATCAATTACTCACACTCATGATGCTCCCGAATCCTGTAAGACCTCCGTTCACTGGTGAATGACTGGGTCTTTTCAAAAGACTTGCACCACTCAAGATTAATGAATAGAAAATCATTTGGATTAGTTCAATCTCTATGCCCTTTATTAAAAGAGCATATTTACAACAATTGTGTATTTCTAAATAATATAATAATTTATATTCCAAAGTCTTATGGGCTTAATGACTTTGTGGTGAGTATATGATCTCATCTTAATTTTTTTGGTGATTGATTCCACTTAAATAAAACGCTTCATCCTCCTGTGTTGTGGGTTTAGAACATGAGGGTGAGCAAATATCTACTTTTTTCTATTAATTAATCTTCAAAAGTACTACAACGATTAGTGAAAATGGCAAAAATGTGAATCTGAACAATGTTTTACTGCAATCAAGAGCAGAGGAGATGCACTGCAAACAAACTGGTTATCAGTCTATTGGCCCAGAGTACACAGTTTATACTCTGTATAGCCTATAGTATATAGTTTTATATATATATATTATAACACAGAAAGTGCACCCTTCATCAAACCCTCTATAAATACCCACCCCTCTACAGTAGAGCATTGAAATAGCAACTTCCTGCAATGAAAGCTCTCTGCTGTATGTCAAGCTTTTTCCAAATCACATTTGCCAAGTGAGAACACTGCTAAACTTAACCTGAAGGCACTAAAGCACTGCTTCAGTCAGGTGCCAGACAGAAAAAGAGCAAGTGAGAGAGGGGCTATCGCAAGCTGTACCCTGTACTTGAAATATATACACTTTTAGATACAGAATGTGGAGAATATATATATAGTAGGCCTCAAAGTTGAGACTTAAAGCAAGAGTGTTATTGCATCGTATAATAGGAAGTGTCTTGCATCATTTTAAACCTTCTTCTGAATATCTGTGCTGCCCGTTCCATACAGCAAAAGTGACAAAAAGCACAGACTAACAACTTCTGCATCATGTCTCCAGAATATCTGGAATATATGACAGCTTTGTTTGAGGACAAGACTGAAATATGCCATGACCACTATTCACATTCATTTTATGGAAATGAAAAGCTAAGACTGGTGAACAACTTCTTTTCTGTTTGACGGAAGCAAGAAAGTCATGGGTTTCGAAAGACATTTGACGGCGAGGAAATAAGCAGCCATTTTCTTTCAGTGCATTTCTCATAGAACAACATTTGCAAAGGTACTAAAGGTGAATGACAAGCAGAATGAGAAACACATTAACATCAGGGCGTGTATGCAACAAGAGGCAGAACAAAAACACCGTGCGAAACCCTGTGGCTTTGTTTGCAGATTATGCAACCAGTGCTGGAACATTTTGTTAAACCCAGGCTTGTACACTCAAACAAAAATCACACAAAACAGCGCACTAATAAAACGAGGTTACGTTTTAAGTTTGTGCCTCTATGCAACTTCCTTCATCTTGAGGTTTCTAAATGCGTTTAGCACATCTCAGCACATATGTGCTCTTCCTTGTTTTTCTGTGCATTAGATAGCACTTCAAGTATCTGAAGTGTTCAACGGTGCAACTTCATTATTTTTAAATAGATTCGAAATTATATTTATGGTCCACATTTTAGCTAATAACAATGGCCTCCGGCCTCCTGCAAACAATGCTCAAATCTTTTTTTTTGTTGCACTTGCATGAACTTGACAGGACACAAACGGCAACATTTTGACTGTAAACCACAGCTGATGCCTATCAAACAGGTGAGATGTCAGTGATTTGCATTAGCTCAGCACAGCTCTCGGGTTACAAGCACATAAAAAAATACAAATGGCTCGCAAAGGAGGTAAACACGGAGTATTTATCCTGTACAAAAGCTTTTGCACCAATAAATCAGACGGATTTAACTCAACGCATTCAAAAAGGGACATGTTCATGACATGCGCCACTGACCCGTTAAACTAGACGCTCTAGGTTGCATGTGATCCCAGGAGTCAGTCGCATTAATAAACCAGCACTCTGCCAGATGTCTAGGCCTTGTTTTTGTAAGCCAGAATACTTCGTAACTACAACAAGAATAAAGCTAGCTGGGTAATAGAACGTAAATAAATCGTAAGCGTTGATATTAACACTTAGCAACCGCTAGCCGTTAAAACTCACCAAGCTCTCCGTGTTAAAATGCTAAGATTGGCATCACTTCCGTGTGAACTCACCTCTGATTTTCCGTCTCTCTGCCTTTAATATTAATGGCGTCCGTGTGTTGATATAGGGAGGGTCACGTGGTTTAAAGTGCAAGCGGACACCCGCAGGAAACGCGTACGTTGCTGATTGTCAGCTGCCCCAGCCAATGAATAACAGTGTTGCGAAATACGCCCCGCCCTCTTATACACGCGTTAGGAAGTAAAATCACAAAAAATATATAAAAATATAAATAAATAAATTAGAACTGCTTTTCCAACTTCTCTATTCTATCCAGTAAGTTCCCTGACAAACTTCCCTGAAACTTTTTTTACGTTTTTTTTCATTCTTATCACATTTAAATATACAAAAATGTGTCAATAAGTTTGTGTAATATTGGTGAAAAATGTATTTCTTTGATGCACAAATGAAACTAATGAAGATAAAAAAGCAGATAATATAGGCTACTTTAATTATGTCTGTTAAAATGAGAAAAACCATTACATTTAAACATATATTAACACCAATCTCTCTCTATATATAGGCCTACACACACACACACACACATATAACTTAATTCCATTCATACAAAAGTGGCCCTAAATTTAGTAATACACAACTGAAAACAAAAGTTAGGATCTTATTGGGCGAAACCAGCCAGTACATTTACAACATTAAGAGACTATTTTGTAAAAAAAAACATAAATAAATCAATCAATCAAGACTTTAGATATTTGTGAGCTTTATTATTTAAATTGTTTACTTTCCTCAGAATTTCCTCAGTATGTTGTGTATAACCCCCCTCCTCCTCCTCCTTTTTTTCTTTTTAGTTAGTTGTTAGTCATGGCGTTGCATAATGTTGTTCGCTGAATAATTAAAGTTATGTTGTAAAACTTAAAAATGCAGGTGGCATACAAAGTCAATAATGTGAAATTAATTCTGGTAGATAATTCTAGATCTAAATCTAGCAGCATTCATATGCAAATAAAACTTAAATATCAGTCAAGTAAATAAAACACTAAAATGAACCAAATTAAAAAGATGGCATTTGTGAAATATTTATTGTGGTTTTTATAACTGCAGTTTGTTTAATTGTCCAGTAGAGGGCAGCATAATGTATCTGATACAGTAATAACCGCTCTGTTACACTTGTGTTTGCTCAAAGCCACATGGCATTTGTTCTGTCACTGTCGTAATTAAAATACTGCGAAGTGTGATAATAAGACATTAATTCGAACAACGCAAACAGAAACGTTGCTTTACAAGTTACAGTGTCTTAAAATACACCAAGTATATTCATATACGTATTTTATTAACCGAGGCAAACAATTTGTCATTATGCACACAAGCTTAGGAAAGAAAACAAAAATCAATTTCTGAGTCTGGCAAGACTGATAGCTGATAGAAAATGCGTTTTCAATTGCATCCATTTTTTGATTGAACAGTTAAATGAATTAAACAGCAGCATTTTGACTTTTTTCTTGAGAATATTAAATTAATTCTTTATAATTGGGTCATTGATCATGGCCAGAGATAAACTACTTAAGAACTACTTTACTTAATAACTGGTTTACTTTAAGAAGTCCACCACTGTGTACTCAAATTCTTTTTTAAAGAGCAGGATGAGAGGAAACATCTTTAAAACAAATATAAAAGCCCTGATGTGCACATATGGAAGAGCGTTTTATTAGGAGGCAGATTTTAACCCTGCCTAACAGAGGAAGAGCTCTCTTTCACTCTTAATCCTTACATGGCGACAAAGGCCCTATAATGAAGAGGTCACCATCAGAACAAAGACGGAACACAAGCACCACCCCCACCAGTGTTTGCCTTGTCCGTCTGCTGTCATGTTCGGCCTCCCACCGGTGGATGACTGGATTAAGGAAGGGTTCTGAGGTTTATGTTTGCAAAAGAGGAAGGAAGCACTGTACATGGGTCCCAGTGTTGAAATCTCATATCTTTTTTGAGAGCAAGGACACGAGCTTCCACTCCCTGCTTGATGTTTTGGCACTTTAAATCCAAGCACTAAAGTTAAAAGGGGCTGATTCAGACTGCGTCATGCTTCATGAGTCTATAGTCACCAAATAAAATGTTCACAGCTGAGTTTCTTTTTTTACTGATAAGAAAAAACAACAGCGACGCGATCAAGGGTAGAAGTCAGCAGCTTCAGACATGGCTGAAAGAATGTCTGGCCTCTTTCTCCACAGATGTGTAATCACAAAGGAATGCCTGCAGACCGCTCGGCGTTTCCACCGGCCTCCGTTCGCTCGTTCTCTAGTCGCTTTCCCACGCCTTCCCCTGGTCTCCAGCCTCTTGGTTTTTTCCCTGGCCGAGGTTCACAGCACATGAACGCACCTCAGAGGGTCATGCTTTCACAAAGGACACAATGCCACTTCAGTCAGCAAAGCAGCACACAGACCCCAAAATAGAATTGGTTGTGAGAATAAGTTTGCCTGCCCTCCCATTCATGTGATTGTCGTTACTCACACGCACTTCCCCAACATCTGACAAGAGAGTCGCTCTCTTCTGAGCATCTGTTTGGTGCATTTTTCCATCCAAAATATCAGTCTGTGAAATTAGCACGAGGTTTCAGCCACTTTTGTTTGCTCTACGTGATTGCAATTGGGATAATCAAGAAGTGTTGCGATCCAAAACGAGCAAAAACACATGGTGTAGTTTACTTTCGTTTTTGAAGATCACGGACGTTAATCCAGCACAAGTGCATAATGTGGTGCATCCCAGCTAATTTTCTCTTGATTAATGTAATATTGCTGCGTAAACATTCCTCCTTTTCCTTTTTTCTCTCTTTCTCGAAAGTATAAAGAGCTGAATGGCAAAACTACCTGTTAGTTGTTTATTATTTTCCAGTACTCCAGGTGTATAGCGACTGCTGTGATTATCCGTGCTCCACCCAAAACCACCCTGCTGAGTGGAGATGGATGGCTCACGGGGGATAAAAACACAATCGAACACACACTCTCGCATGTTGCTGGGGTGTTGAGACGTGGCTATTATCACGGTGTTGCTGATGGCCTAGTTTTGATCATACAAAAAGGAGGTTCCTCCGAATGTCTGACCCCGCTTGCCGCCTAGAGCAGAGACAGCAGTGAGGCGAAATGACTAATTAAAGCAGACGTTGTTTTTGCATAAATCAAGGTTTGATACGGACTGACAGTTGGCGTGAAAATTTAAATAGATTTCCTGAGAAGGGAAAGGGAGAACAAATGCGAGCGTTCAGTTGGCATTATGCAATTTGGCGTTAGCCAGACAGGAAAGGGGAGGTCCGCAGGAAGGTGTTTTGAAATGAGATCATTAAAAAAAAGAGTTTGTAGAAGGTGAAGACGACTGAGGAATGCTTATAGTTTTGTCTCTTCGTTCGGGCTTTTCAGATGTCTGTCTTTAAAGGCGCACAACAAAAGCCAAGCTATCGTTTTTCAGGTGGAACCCAGCAACGGCTGGGCTCTACCTGATCTATCGTCGCACTGCTTCTTTGCACATTCTGAATTGATTCAATAACATCCCTGTTTTCTATGCCCTTGGCACCGATGCTCATGGCCATAAATAGCTTCCATATGACATTCGTAACAGCACATACATATGCGCGATAAAGCGCCGTGCTAGCATCGTTCCATTGTTCCAGTTGAGCAGAATGTAATTGAGAACAGCGCATCAAGGCCAGGGAGAATCATTTATGCACACTCCTTTAATTTCAGAATAATTCTTACAACTGTTGTTTAAGGCGTCATTTTTTTTAAAGGGAATTTATGTTAAATATTTCCATTAGCGCCTTGCACTGTAGGCAGTATGATAATTTAAATAGTCACCCAAAGGGTTATTAAATAATATTATCTTTACAAATGGAAGCGGGCACAGCCGCTGAAAGCTAATCTAGGGAAATTGATCAGCCGCATGGGCTGTCCTCTGTTTTTCCTTCCTTCCATCCATGAAAATGTACCTCTGTCTTTTTTTTCCACAGGATGGATGTTGCAGGGTTGCTTGACAGATCCTATTTTACTGATCTTGGTGAACGCTCAATCTATTTTCCTCCCCCCTTTATTAATCCTCCTAATGTTTTCTCTCCTCCTCCGGCGGCTGATGCACTCTTTGATATATCATTGCTGAAGGGAGCGAGGGAAAATGTCAATTACGACTGTTAAATGTGAACATTTAACTACTGTACGGATGTTGAAACCGCTGCTGTAGTTTTATAAGAGGGCTGGTGCGTTCAAGAGAAGCAAAAGCGGATCATTTTCTCGGTTTATTGGTCAGGTTAAGTTGAACCCTGCTACCACTTAAGGGAGCTACTCTCAAATAAAATCTAAAAAGTACCTTTTTCTTCTCCAAACAGTGCTTTAATGATAAAATGATGTATTTTGTCTCCTAAATGGTGGAATTAAAAGCTTGATTGTGCTGTTCTCCTTTGAGATCTGCAGCCTGACTCAGACCCGTTAGGAATGATTGCATCTCTATGAGAAGATACTCCATTTTAAAGCCATGACTGGATTCGTTTTTTTCCCCCCTCACATTAATGACCCCTTCCTGGAAATGAGTGTGTGTGGGGAAGAGAGAGATGGAGAGAGCGAGCGAGCGAGCAAGAGAACAAGGGCTGATGTCAGTGGTCTGTCACCCCTCATGTGGTTATCCCCTGTGGGTCTGCCACTCCATCACTTCCTATCTGTTTACCTCATCGCCGCCATATTAACAAGACTTTCCCCACATAGGGATGATGCTCCTACAGTAAACAGCTGAAAAAATTAGGTTAGCATCTGTTGGCATGCCTTTGCAGAAACATTACATCTACAGGCCAAAGGTCAGCGCATGTGCAGCCATTATGATAATGATGCTATAAGCACTAATAATCATGGCTGGAATGCAAATTAAATAGAATATATTTTTGGCTGACACTGACACCTAGCATCATTTTTTTGCACTTTTGTTTTTAATTATAAAAATATGTGGCTTCTTTCAAAATGTGTGTTACAGCTGTCAACAGCACCTGTCACAAAAGTGATTTGCTTGACATATTTGTTGTTTTGAGTGATTAATGCAGGGAATATTCAACATGGATTAGAGACAGGAAAAAAAAATCTGTCCTAAATAAATTTTCCACCAAAGTAATTTTTTGTAGTTATTTTCTTTAGCAGACAGCTTGTAAGCTTTTCATTTGAATCACACACACTTACATCAGCAAGGTCAGGATAACATTCAGCCAGTCAATTAAAATTATAATGTTGCAGTTTCTGATAAATTCACCAGCTAACTACAGAGTAATTTGTTTCATTTTATATCCTGGTAATGAATGATGTAACAATTTGTAACCTGATGAGCTGCACTGTAACGTAAATATGTTCATTTTAAAAGCCAAAATTACAGTCTTCTAAATATAACTAAACACTTCCCCAGTGTTAAAACTCTCTATATATATGCTTAATCATTGAGTAGGTAGAGGCGACGGTCTCTGCCCCAGTCAAATATAAAAATGGTTCTCATTGCTGACTCACATACAGGTGTGTGTGTATACATCACACTCGACAGCCTGTATTTTAACTCGACTATGAACCATAATCAAGCAGCTCGCTCTCTCATTTGGAGTCAGATATATTAAGAATTTATGGCTGTATAAATTATGTAAACATTTAAAGGTCATCTTTTATTTATGTATACAAACAGCAGCGCTGACAGAGGAACAAACAGCTTGAATACCTAACAGAAACATTTCTGGTCGCATCGGTGTTCGAAGCGATTCTAGCCTAATTATCAGTTTCTGACGTGAGCGCCAGTTCCTTCAAAGTCAGTCAGGAGAAAAACGCTCTTTACTCTGTTAAAACTGGCTAATAAGGCAAAGCGAAGAAACTATTGTCTCTTTTGCACTGATTAGCTCTTTGCCTAGCGATTTTATGCAAGACTAAGTGAGAGGATCGCAATTCAATTATTCCAGAAAGCAAAACCTTAAGGCCACCAAATTGCGTAAAGACACTATTTGAGTCTCTTGGAGAGAAATTTGTGTCATTGGAAATTAAACGCTTTTGCGGCGCTGGAAGGTTAGTGTTGTTAATGGTATTAGGGAATGTGGTGTTCTGAGATGATTAAAATCTGTGTTGGAGAGAGAAAGAGAGAGGGGTGAGAAAGAAAAGAGGAGAAAAAAAAAAAAAAAAAATCAATAGCTGCAAGCGCAGCTCCCGCTCTAGATGGACATCTCCTCTGTCTTTATGCACCCTAATAGAAAAATAACAATTAAATCCAAATCGCCACATTAATTTGGTTTCCATCAGTCTCGGGGGAGATCATCTTTACCAGTTATTATTCGCTAGGTTATTATATCTTCTAATCAAGCCTCTTAAGGAAAAAAAAAAAAACAGTCCAATGGAAGAGACAGGCTGTGTTCCCTCCACTTCCCCCCTCCCCCAGCAGGCTTGCATTGCACTCATTGTACTTGTGCTTATTATGTTTCAAATGACCGAGGTACGTCTGACATTCTGGCTGCATGCAGAGAGGCCCAGCCTCCGTTAATGACGCAGCTCATAGTCCTAAGAGCCTCAGCTCCTCACCCACCCACCCACGCCCCAACCCCCAACACACACACACACACACACAGGCTCTAATGAAGAACCACCAACACAATTACAAACCCCGGTGTGCCTCTGCTGGAAGAGGGGAGGAGGTTATACACATAGTCACTCAGAGGGAGGAATATTGCCATCATGTGTGCACACACACACAAATATACACACAATTACCGTTTTCTTACTGTGACTGGGGTGGTGATGATCACAGATAAACATGGACCGTATGCACACATGTTCAGATGCACGTCTTGCACACCATCGTCTCATCTTGTCCTCCCACTCTCCGGAGCGCTGATCCCCGGAGGTCTGCCTGCCTGTCCGTGTCCCTCCATAAGCATCCCTTTTCACCCGGCTTCATCTCTACAGGTGAGGAGGGGGTCAGACAGGATCAATGAACGCATGCATAAATTGGTAAACAAATGTGTGTGTCCTCTGTCCGCTTTGGTGCTTCCAAAAAGACCAGTGGCTGGTTCTCATTTGAACAATTACAAATTTAGTTTAATTCCACGTACATTAAAACGACAGCAGCGGTATTTAGCGGTAAACTCACAAACGGTCGAGATTAGCTCATCAGTTGTAGCTACACGTCTATAACACTAGTACTTTCTGACAACAGTGTAAGCTTAAATTATTCAAATGTGCCTGTTTGCAATATATACAGTTATGTTTAATAAACATGTAAACCATTCAGTGTTTCTCATTAGCATTAATATGTCTATATCCCTCATTATTGTGGTTATTATAGGCTGGTTATATAAACCTGAAACTAAAATTAAAACCATTAAAATAATTTTTGTTAATTAAAATAAATGTTAACTGCAATTAAATATATTGTTACACATATATACTTTTTTTTTGGGGGGGGGGGGGCAGTTGTCAAAGCATTTCGTGTTTTATTTTATTTTAACTTCATGTACTAAAACAACTACAATTAAAATAAAAACTAAACAGATGCACATAAAAAACTAGTATTTTTTTATGAAAACATAAAACATTAAATTTAATCTAAATATTATAATAAAAACAACAGTTTCTATTATACAAAAAAAAACTAAAAACCCTAAAACCTAACCCTAAGTAATTTTTAATACAGTGAAACTTACTAGGACAAACAAAAACAGCAAAAAAAAACACAACAATAATAATAATAATATATATATAAATTAAAATATTTAAATGATTATTTATATTTATCTTCACGCTAAACACACAAAAATAAAACCTCAACGCATACAAGTCTCGCATAATCTGAAGCGTGAAGCTAAACTCGGAAGAGTTGCCCCACTCTTGCTCCTCGTGCTACCCCCCTCTCCCACTAAGGAGTGGCAGCGTGTCCCTCCTCGCCCCCCCTGTTGTTGTTTTCTTGCTCAATGAAATAATCTCCCACCCCCTTCATCCCTCACCCCATGCCACCCCCCTGGCCCAGTCTAGGTCAGAGGGCCCCCCTCAGCCTGTTGCTGATTGTGAGTGCAGCGGCAGGGAGAAAAAGCACACAATTAGGCACAGATGGCTGTCTGCCTCGTGGTGCCCAGTTCGGCTCCCGCTGCAAAGGGCCATTCTGCCGCCTCTCGCTTTGCCCGCAAGTGTAATTCAAATGAGAGATCAATGAGTGTCATACTAAAAGTAACAGTTCCAATTATTCTGCCTTTTATTTTCTGTTCCTCCTGAGCGTCGCGGGGGCAGATCCTCTTTTTCTCTTTTCACCGTGAGACGACATCGGCTCAAATGATGCCACTATCTTTTGGATTACGGAAATTCTGTTGTCAAATCGGAATGTTATCACCTTGTCTCACTCCCCTGATGATTTGAGGGGAAATAGGGTCAGATTAGCCGGGTTAATCCATAATCCCTGAATTTAGCTATTGAGGTAACTGGAGACAAATGCAATCATGTTTGATCAAGCATCGCTGTCTTGCGGTTTATCTGACAGCTTTTGAATGACAAGTAACCAATCTTAGAATTAAATTTCCATTTCACTGGACGCCATATTATCAGATTTCCACTGCTATTGTACAGCATAATGTCTTCACATTCATTTGCAAGCACAATCTCATTAACACGTGCTGCCTTGTAACTTTTATATGCTACGTGCCAATTTTGATAATTGATCACATAACTTGATTTAAAAAAAAAAAAAAATCACCCCAGGCGATTTCAAAACAATACTCAGCCATGACGCAAATATGGCTTATTAATATCAATAACTACTAAGAACTGACTGCACTTCTAAAATCGTCTTAAAGAGAGAGTGAGCGAAAGAGAGAGAGAGATGACATAACACAACAAAACACCACCTAATGCGTTAAAAAACAACAACCTTACAGCGTATTCGGCTCTTCGTCATTGACAGATGTTTTGTAAACAGTAAACGACGCTTAAAAATACCGCGTGCAATGTGCATAATTTGGGCACTTACACACTTTTGCCTTTGCACGGCGAATAAAAGTTTTATCGTTTAAGTATTGTCCGCTGACGTCACTTTGATTCCTTGAAGTGAGGCAGAATAAACCTTGAAAGGACTCTCCTTCAATCTGCTGTTCGTAACTAACACACACACACAAACACACTCACACACGCAGTCACTCACTCACTCACACACACCGAGACTCAATTACTGCCCAATTCCCTTCTTCATCATCTCCTGCTACACCGGCCTCTTCCAAAAGCAAATCGAAAAAGGAAAACAAAGAGCAACGTTACCTGAAGTGATACTTCGAACCCGATCGAGGCGGAATTACGCGAAGTGTCAAAACTAAGGGTAAGTTTTGAATTTATTGCGAGCTGGATCAGTTATTTCATTGGCGAATCAATGTTGTGTCGCTGGCTGGCTTGATTTCTTAGCTAGGGCAGCTAACTCGATAGTTTCTTTAGGTCGGCTACGCGTGTCCCTCGAGCGTTAAAAGCGCAAAACTTATCAAAAGCATTTCAACGGCGTTGTCGGGAAAAGCCAAACGAGAGCAATATTCCGATGCGACTGCGAATATCGCAAAACTTTACGAGTGGACACAATGTTGCGCGCGGGGGTTGTGACTTCATAATAGGAATCTGCCTTTGTGCCCTCTCGCGTGCGCTTTAACAGCTATGTTTTTTAATGTAAACTGTTTGTAAACACTCCTTAACGTCCCCAAACATGTTTCAAAAGAGCAAGCGCTTCCCCGTCGTTCGTTTGGGTACGTAAAAATGTTATATTTGATTTTGTAGGGCTTATTTGAAAAGGGCGAAGCGGGAGAGTCACTTGGAGGAGCTGACGCTACCTTTGGTCTGTTTAATGTCCGTCTCTCAGATGATGGCAAAAGCTAACAGCTCTTCATTGAGACAACATGATAAAAGCATTTACTTTACAATTCCTTTTGATAAAAGCCGTTAAATGCACACGGTTTCGTTTTTTCGGTGGGGAAATCGCCTGCTCAGTCGGAGCGGGTCGCTGGTGTTGAGTTGGAGCTTCGCGTTGCTCTTATCTTTGTTGCTTCCTTAAAGAGCAGCAGCTGCCGCCTGGCCGAGTTGTTGAAATTTATCCCTTTGTGTATATTACAATATCCTCCATTTTTTCTGCCCTCTAAACAACAAGCCTCACGCCATCTTGGTTAATTTTAACTGGCGGATCCGCGTATTCTTAGGACTCGACCTGCACATGTCGTTACAGGCAGAAAGTTTAGAAATGTCTTATGTGGTAGCGGTGACGTCATGTGAAGTTTAAGTAAAATGTGATGTTTTGCCAAGAAAGCGTCGAATTTGTTATCTCGCTTGTCATTGCTGGAAAACTCTTCTTTTCGGGTAGTTTTGCAGTCGGAATGACTCCGGATAAATAAAAACAAACATTTTTGATGTGATCTTGAGAATAGTACGCGATGTTTAATGATTCGGTGTTTACAGGTGGAATGAATGACATCAGCACGTAATGATGTCATTTAGTGAGGTGAACTGTTTATTGTCTATTCTTTGTCTAAAATTGAGATTTTTTTTTTTTTTGAAGTTTAAGCATTTCATAATTCCCATTAAGCATTTCTCAAGAATGTGCTTTGTTGATGAATCAGTGAACTATGGTTTCACATCTATTTCAGAGATTTCTTTTTTCTCCCACGAGCAACCAGGATCGTATTTTGATCCTTTCAGATATATTTGAGTTTGTCACATGAATTTATGGCTCACGAGGTTAATAATTATGGTCTGACTGTACAGTCATTTCCTCATTTAGAAGACTTCAGATGTTCTAGTTAGATTATAATGTGCATATTATGTACTTCTATATGGAGCATGTGTGTTTTATTTGTGCTTGTACACACATAGTGTGTAAGAAGTAGCTGAAGATAGTTTTTCCTCAGTAAATTTGTAGTAGTTTGTGAATGAACTTTCCTCTCCACCTTCAAAAAAGCAAGTGTTACATATTTCAAAGTTTCTGTTATGCAAGTCATGAACTTTTTACAATTAGTGGTCAGCCATGCAAAACCCGCAGGCTTGCCATAGGCTGGTTAAATGGCTGGACTGTGTCTGTTTTGTATCAGTAGGGCTCTGTCTCATCTAGCCCAGTGCCCCAGTCATTATGCATGGAGCAGGCTGTTGTTTTTACAGAATGCCTCAGATGGAGAAGTCAGTGTTTCCACCTCCCATCTCTTTGTCTGAGTATGTGCTTCTGCTAAAGCCATGAGAGCAGGGGAGCAGATGTTTAGCCAAACATCCTGACGCGATGCTTTTCTCTTGTGGGAATGCCGCCTCTTCCTCCCTGTTCCCGATGCATCGCCTTGACAGCTGCTTGATTTCATGGAACCGCTAAGAAGCCATTAGCGGTATCAGTGAATTGAAACGGAACAGTCTCACCCACTCTCTTCTTCCATTAGAAATGACTATTGTTGGATGTTTTTTTTCTCTCTTTCTTTGTAAGAGAGTGTGTGTTTGTGCTTATTCTAAGCACACAGAAGATCTCTTATATCCTTGTGCTGTTTTTCTTACCACGAATTAGAGAGAGCAAATCTGTCAGGGCCTGTTTGTGCTGTTGGGGTTTGAAGGGATCTCACACTGTGCTCTCTCAAGCACACCCAGACCACTGGATGTCTGCAGTTGCGAAGACAAAAAAAAAAGAACTTTGCTCGGGGTTAGAGTGTCAGCCACACGTTTCTGTCCAGGATGTTTGTTGTTTTCCCAACAGGATATGAGTTAGGCTTGTGAGAAGATGTTCGTATCTTGGAATTAGTTTAATTTGGGATCTTTAGAAGGATCTTGTTTAAGCTCTGTTTGCATGTCTTTGTTGTGCGTACAACAACAAATGATTGTGTTGTAATGAGCTGATTACGAGAAAATGTGGGCTGTAAGAAATGGGTCTCGAGTGCAGAAGCTGTCGAATGCAAGTTTAGCTCAGGCAATCCCAAAAGCACATGAGTTTGGGTTGATAATCACACTTCCTCTGAAACCGGGCACTGATCAGTGTGGTTAATTTAAAAATGATTTGAATTTATTGGATGTTCCACTCATGCTGTTACATATGAATGAATGGAGAGCAGTTAACACACACAGCCCTGCCTGTGTCTCATAGTATAAATGGCTCTATGGGGTTTCATTCTACATCTTATTGGATTAGATGATATTATAGTCAACTGCAGTGTATAACATTGTGCTTTCACTTTGCAACTTACTTGACACCCTTTGCAGAAGATTACTTATGACTTGTTTATGTTTGGCACATGAACCCTCATTTTTTTTAGCATTGTAAAACCCAATTCAGATTATTTAAAACTTGCGCTGTGATATATATTTAGATAAAGAATTTATATATATAAGGTGGACTGCTGAAAAAACATAGATAGAGACACATTATTTGCAGTGAATACCTATTGATTTAGGTTTTTAAACATGCATCAATCATTGCGCAGTTAATGGCAAAATTGATTTCAATGAACTTTCGGAAAGCTCAGGCTGGAGTTTCTGGATTCTCGTTTGATTTAACCATCCAATAAAAGTCTGAGGCAGCGAGAAGTTCACACCTGATCATAACACCTGTCATTTAAAGAGCTCCAACGCAAGCGCGGGCTTGATTATACAAGCTGTGGTGTGCCACGTGTGTGGCCAGTAACTGCCAAATGAATCAACCCCGAATACTCGATGCTGGAAGGTCAGCGGTGAATTTGTTTTCCCGAGCAGGTTGCGTCCTTGCACTCATAACGACTTGGCAAATCACCTTGTAAATACTGACAGATACTCTTCCCCGTGCTGCTTCGTAAGACGACAGTTGGCAATACGCTAAACGGTATCATGGATAAGAGCATCTCTATCTCGACTTACTTGGCTAATGATTTATTTTGTCGTTAGCAAACAGCTTTGATTGTAGAATTTCCTCTCAACAGTTGGCTCTTACATAATAGCGGGTTATGTGGGTTGCTGTTTAGCGTGAACATTAGCGCTTGGGAGACAACTGTTTGTGTCAGCAGAAGCACAAGTCTGTCGCGGCATACTTGATAATTGTGTCGCAAACATGATCTTCTTTACCTTTAGCCTGCCGGTCCGTGGTAACGAGGCAGAGGAGCCGGAGATTCGCGTTTCTGTGGACAGTTAAATGAATGGGCTTTTCTACCAGCAACTGAAACGGGTCACACCAAACTGACTCTGTTTTCAGATAAACACAGAGAGGACACAGGGGCCGAATTTCAGAGGCAGGCAATTAGCTGCTTTTTGGTTCAGCGTCCCTCGGGCCTCTGTTTATCATTCAATGTGAGAATATCCCTGATGAAACTCAAGGTTATTTTTGTTGGGCTGTCTGAGCGCTTGTTTTTCACAGACAAGGTGAAAGGGTTGATTTTTCCCTCAAGAAAGGCTTCATATTGAGACTTGAGAAAGAAAAATCTCCTTTGCTGGAACTTCACAGTAAGGAATTAAGCTTCGGGAAGCACACGTTCAGAATACGTGTGTATCTTTCCGCCAGCCTCTGCTGTTAATCAGCGAGGCCGATCTTGTGCTCGACACCTGAAGGTCGTCATTCTGAAACCTTTCTGTGCGCCTGTTGTTCTGCTTTCCATCTGCCCCCCCCCCTTTCTCCTCTTTCTTTCTATCTATCTCTCTCAGCTCCTCAATGAGGGTTTGAGTGCATTAGTGATTCCGGGCAGAGGAGTATTCTGGAGAGATGAGGGCTGTTTTTTCCACCCTGCGCCGGTTGTGTCTCCGGTGTTGTTTGCCCTCCAGGAGACTGTCATGTTGCCTCTGCCGTAGGTTGCCACTGCGGCGCTCCATTCCCCCCGCTGAGATAATGGGGCCCGTGTTTGAAATGCCAGTAGTTTGGCCTATTTGTTCTAGTGCTTATCGCTATATTTGCATCCAGAGAAGAAATAGCCATGATTTCAGGAATGGCTGGAATGATGCTCCTCTTGTGGGAGAGGGCAGAAGGGAGGCTGGGTGGGATTTGGCGAGAGCTGTGGGATGGGAGAGAATCTACTGCACTGTGACAGCTGACTGCAGGACATGCAGTATTTGACCCTCGCACACACATACGCACTCAAAGACATTGAGAGATTGTGCTCAAGCAGCCCCCTCTTATTTATTGATCTCGCTGCATTTAAAATCTGGTCACTGCCACCACAAAGCCTTTTCATTTTAGCTGCGCTGGCAAAGAGCACCTCGGCGCAGCAAGAATTTCTAAATTTTTAATTTGCGCAGAAAGGCCCACGAAATGACAAGGATGAGATGGCGACAGAGAGACAGAAAAAGGATTGAAAATAGAATGGTTTCAGCCGAAACTGTGATGTGCTTTAGAAACCGAAGCCCTTTTTGTTTTGCGTAAGTTTGCTTGCTCTCACGTTTTACATAAGCTTTTTATTTAATCTCTTAAAACATTAACATGGTTAGTAGGGCGGTTTAGTTGAGGACACCAGCATTTAACCCTACCATGAAATAATCTAGTAAAATAATAGTGAAATAATCTAGCCTGGTTTTAACTAGGTCTTGAACGGTAAACAAACCACTGCTGGATTAGCTGTGAGGTTTTATAAAAAGATCTCCAGATTGAGAGAGCTGGATTAAGGGTTCTAATCTGCGATCGCGTGAAGGTGCATCATGGTGTGTTCCTGGAGTCTACAGACGCAGGATTAGGCGCTTCAGCAGGCCTCATGCTCGCCGACCCGCAACAAATGTGTGTGCGTGTGTGTTTTGAGGGGGGCGTCTGTCTCAGTCATTAGAAATTAGGCTGAGGCTGCTTTGTTTAAGGTTGGAACGGACGGGTGATTCTTTGTTTAAATAATGCAATCAGTTGAAGAGATAAGGTTAAGGACTGTTTGTGTCATCAGATTGTTCAGTGAAAAAGTCTGTGGTGCATTTGTTTCACATGACGCTCGAAATAAGAGGAAAAACACTGCATGTGCTCTCTCTTTCTCTCAGTTTCTATCTCTCTGTATTATCTCTGTTAGAAAGCTGTGAAACCCGTCTGTAATATGAGCAGTCAGTAAACTTGGCAATAGCACTAGAAGAAGCCTGATCCGGAGGCCATGAAGAGCCTCTTGTTGAGTCCTTCGAGTGTTAGTGTGTGTGTATGATTGCGTGGAAGTGCATCTGTATGTTTGTTCTGATGGCAAAGGATCATATGGACGCATTCTAGGGCGAAGGATGAAATGAATGGTAGAGTGAGCAGTGCATCCTTATTTGACCACGGTGTATGTGTGCCTTGTTTTGTGCTCTTAGGGTTTTATCTGAGTGTGTGTTAGTGTGTGTGTGCGCGTGCATACGGGTGACTGTGCATCTATGTGTGTTTGTGTGTGTAGAGATGGAAATATCCTTTGCTCCTGCAGGCTAGAATAAATCCTGCGTGAGAGCTCCCTGGTGTAATCCAAACACTGCCAGCTAATTTAAGCGTGCAGCAGGAGCAACAGCATCTTTCATGAAAACAATGCATTCAGTCTAGAGCTCATCTTCACTTCCTTCAGTCATCTATTCAGCCATCACCTTGACTTCAATGTTACAGCTCAAAACACAACATTAATGCGCAACCTAACATGGCCCAACATGCCACTTTGATTGAACATCTCCATACAATGCTCAGTCCACCACAATAACTTTAGCTCATTGTAGGCCCAACACACCACCAGATGATCCAACCCAACATTTCAACATGCCACTTGACAGAACATCCCAACACAACCCACAAACCACCACATAACCCTACACTTTAGCTCAGGCCACTACAACCCAACACTACAGCTATATACTACCTGATGACCTGAAATAATAGCCCAATACAATGTACACCACTTGACTGACAGACTCAGCAGCTTAACAACTGTACAACTTAATGCCATAGTCTAACTCACTGCCATTGCACAACATGTCACCAGATGATCCAACACCTCAACATGGCATTTGACTAATCATTCCAACACAATGCTTAACACGTCACCATACCCCACAACCGAACGCCCAGTAGACCATCACATGATGACCTAATACTCTAGCTCAACACACTTCTCCCACCTAAAACCCAAAATAACAGCTCAATACTCCACTTGACAGAACATCCTAAAAACATGCACAACACACCACCACAACTCAACACTATCTCTCACACAATCTCCGAAGAACAAATCAACACCACCCGATGACTCAGCACACTTGACTAAGCATCCAAGCACCATAGCTCAACACAACACCATAACTTAACAATACATCTCAACGCCATACCCGATTACCTTCCACAACAGCTCAATTCAACAATTTTGTAAAAAACCTAAAACACCCACTACAAGCCAACACTATGCACTTAGCAAAGCACCATGACCTAACATGACAGCGTAAGCCACTACCACAACCCACACTACAGCTCAACACGCCGCTTGACTGAACATCCCAACTCCACCCTAACCCAATTCTACACATCCAGCAGGCCACCACACGACCCAACACAACAGCTCAACTTGCCATTTGTAAGATCTCAACAACATAGCTTAACACACTACCATAACCAATATCACCAACACATCAACTCTACCACCCCCAATAATACCCAGCTATAGCTCAAGGGATAGTCCACACAAATATAGTCATCTTGTTCCAAACCTGTATGACTTACTTTCTTTTCTGAAGAACATTGGGAACCAAACAAGACTGGTGCCCACTGGCATTGGTTACACTCATTTCAGTTTCACACAGCTTTGAAGTAACATGAGGGTGAGTAAATGATGATAGATGAAGATTTACCAGAAAAACAACAGCAATCACCTTCCTCAGCATACGTCAGACCATCATGTCCCCTAATATTTTGTAATATTTGTAGGAAACATATATATGTTATATTGGTTTTAAAGGCAGGCCTTTTTTGTCATTGTTGCTGCTTCACTGGATTGATGTCAGGTTGATGGCAAGAGCATTCACGTTGGGTGTGTTGAGCTTAGGGATGATAGATGACTATCTGGCTGGTTGGTGTGTGTCAGTGTGTTTGTTCGTATGTGTGAGTGTGTTTGAGAGGAAGGCGTGACAGCTGCATAGGCAGCGGGATTGACCTTCACGCAGAGAAATCTCAAGGCCTGTTTGATTACACGGTATTCTGCTGCTTTGCGTTCTTTAGCGCTTAGCTTAATTCGCGGACAGCGTTTAATCTGTGATCGACTTCTTTTGACTGCCTGTGTTATTGTTCAGGGCCCTCAATTAGGGTACATGTTGTTCAAATAATATGGTCACATGTAAGGCTGTTATCTTTGTTTTTTGATGGTGGTATTGTGCCTGTATATACTTTATACTTGGCGTGATATAAAGTGGCCTTAAAGAGTTTAAACTGATGTTTAGACAAAGGTCTCATTTTATCTTTGTGGATCACTAGAATCTAAAGTGCTAGATTTAATATTGTACAGTTCTGCTCATGTTTACATAGCACTTTACATTAGAGCTGTCAAACGATTAATCGCATCCAAAATAAAAGTTTTTCTTTACATAATATATTTGTATATATAAATATATATATATATACTGTGTATATTTATTAGCTATATATAAATACAAACACATGCATGTATATATTTAATGAAAATATGTTATGTTTACATAT
>JAUCMS010000105.1:4686724-4715021 GCA_032357445.1 Enteromius radiatus
CTTATATTTGATATTATATCTAAATATATTTAATATATAAACATAACATATTTTCATTAAATATATACATGCATGTGCTTGTATTTATATATACTTAATAAATATGCACAGTATATACAAATATATTATGTAAAGAAAAACTTTTATTTTGGATACGATTAATCGCGATAGTTTTATTTTACAAATTATACAAATTATTATTATTATTATTATTATTATTTCCAGTATTTGAGTGATATTTTAATAGTACTTTGGTGAATAATATTTATAAACTTTAGATATTGGCAAAAAATTTAATCATTCTTATGAAAAAAAAAAAAAACTTTTGATAGAAGTCGCTTGTAACAAACTTCAAGACTCCTTTGAGAAGTCAAACTTTGGTGCTTTTTTCCCCTATAAGAAACGCCTAAAATTTTGCGTTTACAAGGAACTTTATTTAAAGTTCACACACACTGCTTATCTATGCTGTGGGCAAGAAACAAAAACATGTCAACAAGCTAAGAGTCGCTCGGTTTGATCCAACGATTAGTCCTTTTAAAATTTTAAGTAATGTTTTGGGAGAAAGTATGCCAACTGTTTTGATTTTGACTATCCCAAACTATTTTGACACTCAAAATTTCATGATAAGATTTGTTTTGCTTTGCTTTTTGTGTTGTCTTTCGGTTTTTTTTGTTTCACTTAGTTTCAAATTCCGATGCTTCGTTATTTCCGTTGGTTATACGATGGAAGTCAAAAGCTGTTCAAATTACTATCCCTTTAAGTTCAGTGCGCTTTAGAGGGGACTGAGTTCGTTTCGAGCGTTAACCTAAAAGCCCAAATTCCTGCGTTCTGAGACTCGTCTGGGACTCGTCGAACTCTCCATGTGTTGCGTATCAGGATGCTCCTCTGTATACTCTATTTGGCCATCGCCTAAACGACGGCTAGTTTTATGGCTCCCTCACTCCATTTAAGAGCGCGCCGGCTCGTTTAAACTGTAATTACGGAGCCAGCCGGCCCCGAACACCTGGCCCGCGTGAGTTTGGCCGCGACTCGTACAGCTGCGGAGAGTCACCTTGCAGCGAGTCTGGGGGAATTCCCTCCTAAATCAGCCAAGTTTGGGAAGGGAAAGCGAAGCTCTGGATTCTGTCACCGCGCCATACTCCACTCTGGACTGTGAGTCAGGCCCCAAAAAAACACGCTCTTCTGATCCAATTTAAGCCTCCAGACGCTTGCCAGTTCGCAGTTGCTCCAAGAAAACATGTAAACATCCCAATCGCTAGCGCTATAGGCGGGATGAGCGCGGAAACACTCGGCGGAGCTGTTAGGGGGGATAAATATTTTTTGATCTCTTGAAACGGGGGCCATGCGGTTCGCAGCAGAGTATTTTTGGGTTATCACGTCTCGTTTCAAAAAATGTAGCACTTGTGCTTTCATTAACACGTGTAGCATCTGCACGTGAGGATTCCCTTACCTTTGGTGTAAATGAAGTTTATGTAAATGAGAGCAACACATTTTGTAGATCATGTGTGATTAGAGTTTGTGTTAATTTGAGCAGGTCTTTGTTGATTCGATGCTCTCGTTCTAATGAGTTTTCCTCTGAATGTTATACTCAACTAGTCTTTCCAGCCTTCATTTTTGCACATATTTCCTAGAGGAATGTGCTCATAATAGCCAGTTTATAAGCTTTCCCTGCTGTTTATACTGCAAACTTGTAAGTTAACTTATAAGTGAGCTATTGTAAGTATGGTAACGCTTGCTAATATGGTTGGGTTACCTAAAATAATTTGTGTTTACATTTTTTTTTTGTATCCCTCTCTCTCTCTCTCACTTTGCAGAAATTTTACCATCAATATTTGTATAACTTGAACTGTCTTAATTATAACTTACTGTATTTAATTAACTTTGCCGCCAATAAAAATATATGAAAAATTATGCATTTTAGCTGTTTAATAAGCATCCTGTTCTTTATCCCGTTTCATGTAAAGGTTTAATAATAATAATTAATAATTATGTTGTTATTTGTTATATATTTTTTATTATAAAATATTTTTAATACATATTTAGCATTTTATTTCATTTTAAATTATTGTATTATTATTAATGATGATGTTTTAGCAGTAAAAGTGTTGAGGCAAAATACATTTATTTTATTTTATTTATTTATATATATATATATATATATATATGATTAGATACAGATATAATTTATCAATTGTTTTCATACTTAATAATTAATAATAATAAAAACATTGACTGATAGAATGAATCAATAAATTAATTTCCTTGATGTAGTTTCATAGTATCTTTCCCAGAAAAGTTTAATATTAATACATTGATTGATTACATTAATTAATAATTACATTAATTAATTAATACATTTTGATTGATTTATTGGCATTCATTGATTTTTATTTCCTTACATTGTCATTACAAAAACTGGTAAAACTTTACAATGTGTCATTAGTTAATATTAGTTCATGTATAAACTAACACGAGCAAACAATGAACAGTGCATTTATTACTCATTTATTAATCTTTGTTCATGTTCGTTATTGAAAATACAGTTGTTTATTCTCATTAGTTCACAGTGCATTAACTGTTACCAAACACAACTTGTAGTTTTAATAATTACAGCATTTGCTAATGCATTAACTAATGTTAACTAATGAACCTTATTGTAAAGTGTTACCATCAAACTTTCCCAGAAAAATTTAGTAATAATGCTGTATATAAAATATATTATTATTATTTTGCGTGTTTTTCTGCTCCAGCTCTAATCGCAAATTTCTGCAATCCATTTAGCAGTCGTTTTATTGATAACCCTCTCAATATGTGAGTTATTTTCATTTTGACTTTGACAGCTATTATAACGCAGAACTGTCATCTGCATCGCATTTTCCCGTGTTTAATCTATTCCACATAATTCTGCCCGTTTCTCCTCCCAGTCGGTGCAGGAGAAGCAGAAAGAGCTCTGTGGGTCCCATCATTAGGCTGAAAATGTCTTTAGTCATATCAGATGGAGGTCCACGAGATCAACAGCACATGGTGTTTTGAAGGGGCACAAAAGAGACAGGAAATCTGCCAGATCTCACTAATGGGGCTGATCTGATATGCTGTGCCTCTCCGGTTTATCTTTGCTTGTTTTCATGTTTGAACGAGAACGCGCAGTCCTGATTGCGTCCGGTTTATACACGGCACCATAAAAAGAGAAATCTCAGTGCAGTGTAGAACAGTCTGAACATTCACAATGCATTCGACTTCTATAGTATGGCTTTTTTCTGATTGTTCGGCAGGAAGTCTCATTGGTCAGTGCGTGATGTTGTCTATTTCAATTCACCACAAACCTTTCTAATCTTCCTCCAAAATAAAATCCCTTATTTCTTCCTCTGGCTTTAGGAATAAAACAGACCTCCTTTAATTATTTTTTATCCATTAATGTCCTGTCAGCGTGACACAACGAGCCGTGCTGTCTGTGGACTAATTGGTGTGAGTAGAGAGCACACAATGCCAGGCATGGTGGGATCCTCACGGCTGTTATCGGACAGTCATTATAACAGGCAGATTGACCGGTTATTAGCTGCGTATGCCAAGACAAACATCACTATTACTAGTGTGCATGCAAGCGGTGTTGACAGACTAGTCATTGACCGTTGTTTTTCATGAGAGCTGGCGATTATTACTGGTGTGGCTATTGTGCTCACCATTTGAATTTTGGTCATTTATTATGTTGTTTTCATCACACACATATATTTATGTGTGTATGTATGTATATGTGTGTATATATAATATGTGTATATAATATAAGTGAGTAAATGTAATAAGTTTGTAAATGTGAGTTATAAATGAGAAAGTATGTCTAAAATTAAATAATAATTATAATAAAAAAAAAATAATAATAATAAATTCTTATTAGTGTGTAAAATAATTTAACCATTTAATAAAAAACTTATATGCAACTTATTTTAATTTTGAAAAGTATAGATTGAATAATTATGTAAAAATAAGAAATGCTATTTATTGGCGCATTCAAATCATTTTAAAATACAAATATTGCTACAAATATATGCTTGTTAAAATTATATAGCAGTTATATATTTAACTACAAATTGTTTTCTAAAAGCATTGACGAAATAGTTATATAATAAATTGTACTTAATAGTGAATACAATTAATCAAAATGTAGAAAATATTACAACAAAATAACTAAAAATGTATATAAATCGTTTTATTATAAGTGTAGATGTTGTTATATAAAAAAATAAATAGTGCTTAGTGTATAAAAATATTGAAAACATTAAAATATTATCTATTTGGTTATAATTTATTTGGAACAGTGCAGATGAATTATTATATAAAAAATATATGTTTTTGGTGTATAAAAATAATTATTAAAAAAATACTGTGAAATATGGTGGTTCAAATTATATGACAGTTAAAAATAAATCTGCAAATTGAATGAAATATTTGTTTAAAAAAAAACATATATCTATAGTATTATTATTATTATTATTAGTGTATAAAAATTAAAAGTAAAAATAATTTCAATTATAGCTCAACTTGTGGCTGTATAGCTTAGCTTTTATACTAAACCACATAGATGGCATATTAAAACTAATAAATTATTCAAATCTAAAATATTGCAGCAAAACAAGCAATAGCTCATTCTTAACGTGTATTTTATTCTGAATATATAGATTAATATAGAACAGTTACATAAAAATGATGATTTGTGCATATTACATTAATGTAGTTTGAAAGATTGAATTTGAGTCATAATTCGACTTTGTCAATGTTTCAGTCACACGTGAGTTTTGTTTCAGTTCGGATGCTGACAGAGCGGTGTAAGCAGCTCGCTACAGAGCTTTAGCATTAGCCGTAGAATGGGTAGATATTGGCGTGTGAGGTGAGTCACTGCTTTTCTTTTATAATCGGCCACTTTGCAAGTTGTCCTGTTAATAGTTTTGATCCGTGAGAACATGTGCTCGTCTCACGCCATGACTGTTTGTATCTTTATCACGGCTGCTGCGCTGTGGTCTGGTCTTCAGCGCGGCCCCCTCCTCCTCCTACTCATCCGTTGGTCTGTGTGTTTGTGTGAAGGGCCAGGCCGAGGCTGGTCAGGTGACCGTATGGAGCTCTTGTTTATCACTTTGCTGTGGGTCGACGGGGCGGTTGTTAATCTTTAACATTGAATGCTGCCCGCTGGCCTCCATCTGAACACGCCGCACGGCATGCTGGGCACTGACCGTCGTCCTTGCTTCACATTTAACCGTTTATTCAAGCAGACCACTAGCCCTTTGTGCTCTTAACAGCTGACTTATTGGCTGGAATTATTAGTGGATAGATTACATGTCCTATTTTTACTATTATTATTATAATAATAATGAAACAAAATGATTAAATTAGATTCAATTTAGATTTTTTTTTTTTTTACTATAAAGAATATTAGCTTTAATATTATATAATATTATAATATAATATTATATATGAGTTTTGTTCATAAATCTTAAAAAAAAGAGATCTATTTAGAATTTTTTTGCATAAACAATTAGTTACAAGGCATTATTACAATATTAGTACACAATATTAGTACTGTATATTAAGGCTATAACTATATTTTGCACAATTCAAATAAAACAAAACTTACCATTTATGATTTTTTTTTTCTTTTTGACTTTTCTTAATTTAGCCAATTTTATTTAAATGTTTTTAAACATTAAAATCTTTAATAGGAAGCAGTTATTAATTAAAATAAATGCATTCCATTATTTGTTTTATATTTCATGTGGTTTATTTGTTCGAATATTAAGATTATAATTTTTATAATTGAGCACATTAAGTGTTTTTGAACTGATTTGTTAAAGTGCGTTATTTATAAATGCAATGAGACAAACAAAAACAATACAAAAAATGTGTATTGCAATACTTTTTATAATTTAAAAAAAAATATATATATATATAAATATATATATTACACTTTCTTTACTTGCTTTAACACATACCACCATTGTGTGTGAATTTATTTTGTTTTGTTTGTACTTTTTTATTATTATTATTTATTTATTTTATTTTTTTTTACTTGTAATGAAAATTGTGCATAATCATCTTAATTATAGAAATAAATATAGACGTAATGCCATAGAATATTATGGAAATAATGTCTTGCAACAAAAAAAGTTAAATCTATTTTCCAATGTATGGGTCTGTAAAAAAAACAAACAATTTTTGGCCTTAAAAATAGCCATTGTCTTTAAGAACGTCATATAAATTTGTGAAATATGGACATTGTAAAACGTTGCATTAGATGGCCATTATATAAAAAAAAAACCTCCCCACGTCATTTTAGGGTCTGGAATAATTTAAGCAAGTCACAAGCCAGAAACTGTATTTACAGCCATTCTCTGGGGTAGTTGCACTGTAAGCAGGATCGACACTGAGACGTTTCATATGTTGCACATTATAGACTTCTATTATAGACTTCCCCATTTCCTCAATTGTAGATGTTTCATATCCCAGTATTCCATATATAGAGGGCATATCCAGGCCATTTCCTCTTGGAATTATTTCTGATTGAGCACCTGTTTCATTACATGCGCTCCAAGTACACTACATAGTGCATAAAACTTCCCTCATCTTAAGTTGCATTATATTTAGACTCTGTGATCCAAAAACAAGGTCACAGATGCTGAAGGTGTACACAATCTAAATATACAGTATCAAGACTTTACAAGGACGTGGTTTTTTTCCAGTTTTCTGCCATGAACCAGTAACACAACTGCTCCCTGTTTGTCCTTGGCTCCCTGTGTTTGCTGTCCTATTGTCTTTTCTCAGTGAGTCATAGTCTCCATTGGCATTGCTCACCAACTGAGCTGTACTTTCAGTATTTGACAGTTTTGAAGCAGCTCTTATTAATACATATTCCAGGAAATCTACTTTGAAGACGTGTCGTTAAACTGGTAGAGCTTTCCACTAACAATGGAATAATAATGGGTTCGATACATTGTTCCGATTTTACAGGGTTTTGTTTGTTTGTTTTAAAATCGTTTTTAAAATTGAGTTATTATTTTGACGTCATTTATATACTTCAGTCAGAGAAGACTTGGCTAGAAGTGCTGTCGTTATTGCCTTTATTGGATTATTTGAAACAATCATACTCTCTCCAAAAAACCATTTTTGTCATGTTTTCATCAGCACTGCATTTGAATTAAAATAATAAATCATTGCGATTATTGGTGAAACATGCAAACACAGACTACATAAAAAAAAAAAAGAGAAAATATTAGGAATGCGCTATGTTTTAAATAAAATGTATTGAGGAACTTATGAATATAAAAACATGGCAAAATATTACAAATGCAGTTTTAGTAACCATTATGTACCATCGTAATGTTTGGTACATAATGTTTTTTTTTTTGTTTTTTTTTTGGTGACAATTTAAAAAAAAAAACCGGATCATTTTTATTTTGCACTGTTTATTAATCAAATAACAATGTGTTTGTTTTAATAAATATCTTTTAATATTTTTATCACCGTAATGCGCTTTAGTCGTTATTAATGACAATAAAAGAAAACTCATATTGCTTAGGGCTGCACGATATATATATATATATTGAAAATTAGTGATCACAATTTCGTAATATCACAATTTTGACGACAAGTGTCAAATAAAAAAATAGAGCTGTCAAACGATTAATCGGATCCAAAATGAAAAGTTTTTCTCTACATAATATATTTGTATATACTGTGTATATTTATTAAGTATATATAAATACAAGCACATGCATGTATATATTTAATGAAAATATGTTATGTTTACATATTAAATATATTTAGATATAATATCAAATATAAGAAAATAAATATATAAATGCATTTACATGTAAGTTCTTTCAAAATATATACTGTACGTGTGTGTTTTAATATAAACACAATAAATAAACACAATATAAACACATATATTATGTAAAGAAAAACTTTTATTTTGGATGCGATTAATCGTTTGACAGCTCTACTTTACATTGCAAGATGCGAAGTCTATTTTCCATTTAAAAAAAAAAACAACTTAAAAATGTATTTACAGATAGATTCCGCAAAGCAAAATGATAACTGAATATACACAAATAATTACCTTGTTTCATTATACCATATGTTGCCTCCACAAGTATCAGTAACTGTGTACACTTTTGTATATAAGTTGTATATAAGTGTCTGGTTTGTTCTGGGAAGTGAAAGCTACCCACTGTTCTTGGCAAGTTCTTTGGTTTCTCAGCATGGATTGCAAATTTAGCTATATGATGCTTGAGGAGTGATATTAAGAACAGGATGACACACCTTACAATACCCATTATTCCCTCCTATTTCCTCTAACATAGTGCACTTAAATTAAAATTAATTAAAAGTGTGCGTGTGAGAATTCTCAACTATCATTGAAATGTTTTAGAATATGTCATGCATGAGATTCCTTGGACTGACGTGTGAACAAATATTTCAAGTGCATGTTCTCAAAAGCTCTCGTAAGGCTTTGCATTTCACATGCGTTTTATAGGATTTCACTTAAAGTCTAACCTGAAGTCTGATCATTTTCCCATTAGTTTGTTTGTTTTCGTATCTGGGAGTGCCTAAAACATGTTCTCTGTTCCTGCCGCGTCTGGCGATGACTGCAGAGCTTCAGAAACTTTCCCACATGTTCTACCTTTGTTTAAAAAGCGCTCCATTTCATGTGGAGACACATGAGTGTTTTTTTTCTCTCTCTCTTTCGCTCAGTCTTGTTCTTCCTTTTGCTTCCATCTGGTCTTCATTTCCACCAGACTTCAAAGGTGAAGGAAATCGAGGATAGGAAATGGGTTGAATATTAATTTGGCCTTATTGTCACGAGTTGCTGTGTTCTGCACAGATGAACCTTTACCACAAATGTAAAGCCAAATTACCGCAGTGTTTAGCAATCCGTTCAAAGACGATTGCTGTGTCCTTGTGTTAGAGAGAGCAACTCTTTGTGTGTGTGTGTGTGTGTGTGTGTGTGTGTGTAGCACAGTTCTTCCATTAGCGTGTGAGTGATGACCTCCAGTGTGGGCAGTTTAAGTTATAGCACACCCCTCCTCTCTCTCAGATGGAGCTAATTGTCTGGTGGCCATTTTTGAGGAAGTGTTTCCAGGTACGAGGGTTTTTTTTGCCCTCTGGATGGCCATGTCCTTTTTTCCCCTCTGTATTTATCTATTTTCTCATCCCTTCTTTTCTTCTGGATAAACCACAATCGGCCTAATGATGAAAGAATAAGATTATCAACAAGAGAGAAAGAGATCTGGTCCAAGGCTGTTTTTTTTCCCAGTTACAGAACTCACACACAGATTCCATTTTGTCAGCTTTCAGCTGGGCATAGTACAGCGATAAAAGACTCTGCCCTGCAGCCACACTGAATCATACAGAGCAAAGAGAGGGAGAGAGAGCAAGAAAGAGATGAGAAAGCGAGAGAAAAGGAAAGAGAAGTCTCTTTGTGCTGTGTGCTCATATTGTATGAAAAAAGATGAATCACTTCTATTTAGGGATCAGTTTCCTGAAACTGGACGGGTGAGACGATTCCACGAGAGATAGATTGTCGGGACTTGCCTGTTTCTCTGAAGGGTTGGAGCTAAACGTCTGCAGTCGTGGCAAGGTGCTCCCTAAAGGACCGGCTCCTCCGACAGGAAGTATCAACCTGGAGCAGAAAGAACAAAAAGGGAAAAAAAACCCTCCCCTCCCGTCTTTTCTTCTCGCACACCATCCTCACAGCTGCGCACAGTTTGCAGTCTATCCGAAGGGGGTGCGTTATCATTTCATCTAAATTCCTCCCCCTAGGCAAGTCAATAAAAAAAATGTAGCATCAAGACGTTTTTGATTAGCTGGTCCTCAGGATGGATGAAGATGTTTGGGGAGAGCTCAGCACTCACAGAGCGAGCTTTAAGCCACTACGCACAAATTCCGGCCTTCGTTGGCAGTAGCGCCGTGTTATTGTGGTAATGATCAGGCCGAACGTATCGTGTAGGAAATGATCAACCCCACCAGTGCGCTCGCCATTATCTCAGACTTTGTCTCTCCAAGCTGTCATTAGGGCTGAACAGCCCCCCCGGTGACATCAGCTCTAACACCGCACGTGTCCTTGGCCACTGCGGCGATGGAGCGCCTCCACCGTAGAAGGATGAGTCGGATTTTGATTGACGTGCGGCTGCTGTCAGTCACAGCCTGGCTCAGTGTGTAGCAAACACTGGTAAACTGTTCCAGACATCTAACTCTGCCCAGATGGAAATGTTTTAAAGAACTAAAAAGAGGAACTAACTGGCCAGCCACAGATTACTCGGAGTGCGTCTGCTGTTCGTTTGTGGTGGTAATTTGTTTTAGTTCTTTTTTCCTCGTTGTGCATGTGGTGTTTGTTTCTGAGTGTGTGTATGTGCAACTTGTTATCTGTGCAGATTGTGGAGATTGGAAACCGAATCTGATTTGTGTGTCTGTTTCACCTTTGTGTCTCACTGCTGTGATGTTCCTGATAATTCTTAAGCACACACACACACACACACAAATGCTGTGAGAAAACTGGAGCAGGCTGGTTTTCTGCACAAGACAGTGCGTATGCTTGGAAAAAAACTTCCCACACACCCTGGGTTTTTAAAGCCTTACTGTAATTCCAACAGGTTTAGCAGGAAAAAAGACGGAACCGAGTGCGTGTATGAGCATTCACACATTCATGTGTTTTCACTTTACTTGTGTGGGCATGTGAAAAGTGGTTGTCAGTGTCTTTGTGTACGTATGAGAGTGTTTTTCTTACTTTAAAACCATTGGCAGCCAAAGGTTGGGTGTAAACACACTGTATTTCTCCAGTCGCAGCGCTGAAACCTGTTGCCGTTGACTTTTCCCCTTGAGGCCGGAGCTTATTATTAAGTGTAATTTAGGACAGTTTACCTCAGTTTTGCTTCTGTTTAGTGACCAAATGTGCCATTAAAACACTTTCCTTTCTGTTTCTTTTTCCGGTTCTCCTACAGGTGGACAAGCAGTGATGTCACACAGCTGAGGACATTCCCACTCAGTGAGTATTTGCTCCATAATTCTTAACAGCCAGTTGTGATCACTTTTTTTTTTCCAAACCTTCCTGTGACTTTGCATTTGTTGCAAGACCAGTTTTTTTCAGTTTTGAAGTCATTTGTCACGGTAATGCACCTCTGTGTTTGTTTCGGGTAATTGGAAAGTGTAACTGAAAAGGGTGAACACAGATTCAGCCGATTTAAACCTAATTTAATTTCATTCTAAGGATGTGAGCCCCTCTTCTCACCCCTCTCCCTCCCAATTAGCTGAAACAAAGCTCTCCAAAGGCAATTGTTAGGTTGACATTTCTTAAGCGTGCTTTGTTTTGGTTTTTTTTTTTTGTATTTGTAAAGATCTTTAATTTGGCAATTCATTTTCACCGTCGAATCTCTCAAACGAACCGCAGCCGTGGAGAGAGCTTGTGCTTTGGAACAAACAAATCAACTGGTTTCTCTCTCTCTCCCTGTGTGGGCTCAGGCTAATTGGTAGCGTGGATGCTGGTCGCGGTGTTAGCGGTGATGCTAGGCGGGCGGCAGCCTCTCAGGGCTCTCTGCTCGGCTGCATCGTTTCATTCCCCAGCTCCCTGGTGGTTTCAGAGAGTGACAGAAATACAAGGACGTTTCTTTCCACTCTCTCGCCGTCTCCTTCTCCCTCTCATTCTCTCTGTCTATACCACTAACAAGTGACAATGTAGAGTTTGAGTTCTGGAGTGCTTAAAGACTGAGAAATGGACTGCAGCTGCCTCAGGTGAACATGCAGCTGTGTGTAGACCAAGTGCTTGCTCAGATGTGCGTGTGTGTGAGAGAGAGAGAGTGAGCGTGTGTGTGTGTGTCTGTGTGTCTGTGTGTCTGTGTGGTGGCTTACAGATGACTTTTATTAGAAAAGAGGTCCGTTCACACTCCAGAGGAAACGATATATATGGAAAGAAATATAAGGTTGGCAAAAAAGAGAGAATGGGATAGGGAAAAACAGAGACAGACAAAGACAGCGAGACAAAGACGGGCTCTCAGCTCCTCAGCTACACATCACTGCGGCCTCTCGCATTGGCAGCAGTCACTGCCACCGTCTCAGACATCAATAATGGTAATGGAAGCTCCATCTGAGCATTGATTTCTGGGAATTGTAGGAAGGCGTGAAGGGTCATCCGTGCTCAACGGCTCTGCTCGTTTAGTGAAGGCGAGACGGGTCAGGATTTCAGCATGAATCACAGTAACATTCCTGTATGTCTGACTTACAAGGCAATCACGCTTTGAGGCAGCACCATGCATGTCCTTTATTGCCAGGCATTGCCCTAGAAAAAATTGGAGAAAAACTTGTTTTTGGGGCTGTCAGATTAACACCTTCATTTACTACAATTAATTACAAAAAATAAGGTGTTAAAAGAATTGGCACATTTAATCATGCCCTCTGACTTACAGGCAGCGTGCTTCATCAAACCGCATTAGCAGGCGGCAATGAGCAACTATGAAACATAAGGGTTGTTACTACAGTAGTAATTATAGCATTGGATATGAAATAAAAATGAAAATTAAAAATAAGTATCATTTTAAATACTTGAATTGAAACAAACAATAAATTAAAGCTGAACAGAAATAATAATAAACTAAAATAATAATGACAAAGCACATTGCAAAATTACTAAAATGTAAACTAAAATTTGAATGACGAATAAAAAGAAAACCACATTTTTGTCTTTAGGGGTTTACTTGTCCACCGCAATAATGTAACATGTTTAATTTATTATTATTATCATTAATATATTTATTATTAATTTGGTAACTTTTCTCTGCATATATTGATATATACAGTTAATTGTGACTTACTTATAACGTGACAAATTTATAATACCTATAAAATGCAATCTTAAATTTACTTAGAATGATTTGATGTATTTTTCTTTAGAATGTTACATCCAGCATTGCAAATTACAGAGATTCTAAACTTGAGATTCAGGAAAATGTAAAATAAGTTGCTTAGCAAAAGTCTCTGCCAAGTTCATAAAAGTAAATATAGAGTTAACTGATAGTAGAAACTAAACAAAAGCATACTGAAGCCTTGCAAGAGTATCGGTTATAGGGATGAACTTTCCTTTCTCATGACAAAAAGAAAGGAAGGAACAAAACAAAACTCTGCTTGGACACCCAGAAGGAATTACAAAAGTTTATAGATGGGGAGAATATCAACCAGTCTCTTTAGAGAGTTGAAATTGTAAAGTAAAATCAGGTCTGTCAGGACATATCGAGGAAAAACACATTCCTCTATCCTTTTCGTTCTGAAATGGAGGTTATAAGTTGTAGTCACTGAAAATACTGGAGACTATATGGAAGAGAGAGAACTGAGCTCTTGCAATCTTGCCCAGGGGCAAACCAGCTATTTATTAGCGCACATGTTAAACCCTCTCTCTTCAAAGCAAACTTTCCTCCCAGCCTCCCACAGAGGGGGAAAGAGAATAATAAAGCAGAGGAAATGGCATTTCTCTGCACAAAGTGGATATGAGTGTGTTCAGTGTAACCAACTACTCTTTATTTTGAGTAGAGAAAGAAACGGAAAATAAAAGCAAAGGAAGACAAAAGAGGGTGGTGAAAGGGAAAAAAAAGAGGCAAGAGAGTGTGTTTGAACATAGATCTTGGCCAGGCAGTGTCAGGCTCCTGGCCTCTCTGTTTCTCTTTCCTGCATCCCTGGGGACGGCTCATAGCTCATACTTCCTGCTGGAGAGATCTTGAGCAGGAATCATGGTAGAAGGGTCTGTTTTCATTGCTGGTACTGCGCAGTAGGAGTGTGTCTGTACTTGTGCGTCAGAGGCAAAACATACCGGTTGTTTGATACAAATAATGCAGGCCTGCTGGATTCTGTGTGTGCGCGCGTGTGTGTGCGAAAGGTGTAATGGACCCCTGCCTGAACTCTGCTGGGCCCTCCAGATCCCCGGTGAGAGTTATTACCTCAGTACAAAATGCTGGACACACACACACAGATGCACAAACACAGTAAGGGAGAGAGTTCGAAATGGGGTGCCTCAAGTGTCTGTCATTGGCCCTTTTTGTTTTCTCTCTCTCTTTGTCTCTCTGCTTGCCACTTGCAATTTTACTGTTCCTTCTTGCCTTACATATTTATGCCCAGCCAGGGTACGAGGCCATGCTGATTCCGACTGTTCTGGAGGATACAGCAATAAATACTGAATCTTCCATAGAGAGAAGGAATGAGTCAGTTATGAGGCAGTTAATATTCAGAGTACATCATAAACATAATCTCCTATTATCTTGCCTTAGCCAGGCCCCCCACTTGCATAAGTGTTATCATCTATGGCTTTATACACATACACACACAACACACATGCAGGTTCTAAGAAGTGGATAGACGCTATTCATTTGCTGTTGTCATTGTGTTTTAAAGTGGCAGCGCAACGACAACATAAGCCAAAAATAACAGTATAGGAACATGTAGGCACTCATGTATCCATCACAACTAGAAAGATAGATAAATGAATACAGAAAATAGAAGATGGGGCTGAGAGAGCGGGAGGGAGAGAGAGAGAAAAGGAGAGGGAAAAACATCCAGAAGGTCAGGATCAGCGGGTGGCCATCTAAGGGAGCGACATGGAGAGACTCCGATTGAGTTTCACCCGCCCCGTTACCGTGGAGATCCATCCAATAATACCACCCTATCCACAGCAGAATCACTATAATACACTACACCTACAACAGACTGACAAATAGTGTACTGGCTATACTGAGACAACCACAGCAGGCAGTGCTCAAATCTGAAGCAATATCTCACTAATGCTCCGTATGAATCCACATATTTTGCTTCAGCAGCACAAATGTTTTAACTCAGCCCAACCCTAAGACAGGTGTCCTTTTGAAATAATGAAAACTACCTATATGTTGATGTGGTTCAGCTAAACCACGTGGGAGTGTCAGTGTGGTTACCGTGTTTTTGAATCGCAGATAACTCAAGACCAAACCTATCCAAATTTGCAGATACCTGATGTTCCTTAACACCTTCTGCTTAAAAACAGACATAAGAAATTAATCTAAAAATCCAAATGGACATTAAGCCTTGAGGCTTTTCAGAGTAGCTTGGCATGAAAGGACAAGCGCTTTATCACCACTGCTCTTACAAACATACTGAAACAACTCAAAATTAACCAGCAGTCACCTTCAGGCTTTCGCCACGCAGGCACTTATGTCATTAAGCAGGCAACAGTTGAGTGAAAAATATTTGATTTTGAGTCATTTTCTTCTCTCCTGAGTGGGTATATGACCATTCGTTTCCAACGCTGTCTCCCTTGGAATGGCTTTTCCTTAGATGAAGTTGAATCATGTAATGTCATTCTTAAAAGTCATTCACTCGAAAAACTGCAAATACTCACATCCTTTAGATGCTACTTACACCGCTTTGTAAGTTCTTTCAGGCCTCCTCCAAAACTTTAGCAGTGGTAAATAAATCTTGTAATGGACAATAAACAATGAAAGTCATTACATAGACAATAATACATTTAAAATGCCTAGACCCTCAGAGACCTAAAGAGAGCCAGACTGAAATCCATGAGGCCTAGTTTTTGACAAAGACCATTTAAGCAAATGTTAAAAAGTAAAAAAACTAAATGTGACCCTGGACATAAGGTTAAATTTTACAAAACTGAGATGTATAGCTCAATAAATAAGCTTTCTATTGATATATGGACAATATTTGACTGAGATGCATCTATTTGAATATCTGGAATCTGAGGGTGCAAAAAAATCAAAATACTGAGCAAATCACCTTTAAAGTTGTCCAAATTAAGCTTTCTTAATGCATATTACTAATCAAAAATGACATTTTGATATGTTTACAGTAGGAATTTTACAAAAAATCTTCATGGAACATGATCTTTACTTAATTTCCTAATGATTTTTGGCATAAAAGAAAAACCAATAATTTTGACCCATACAATGTGTTTTTGGCTATTGCTACAAATATACCCCAGCGACTTAAGACTGGTTTTGTGGTCCAGGGTCACAAATGCTCTGTACAGCTTAGGTAATGTCTGGGACTTTCCACAAATAGGGGTTTTCAGTAAATGGTGATGGAGGTTAACTTCAGAAAGTGATTGTAAACTTCAGGAGGTGTAACAAAAAATTACTTGTTGTTTTTTACTTTTCATGTCGCAACTTTTTTTTTAGTCAAGATATAAAAAAATCTGGTTATGTTTAAATGCAGTGATGTCTAAAACCTCCGTTATTATGTGTTTTATTTTTAGCGATAACATTAAATAATCATCAAAAGTGTCAGGGGGGAAATTGTACTGCATTTGTTAAAAACACAAAAGATGCAATTTCTTTTAAATAGTGGAGATCTTAACACTGAACACAGACTTTTGTCTTTTTTTGAGACTTGAGACTGAAGCCAAGTGCACACAAGGCCCCAAATATATTTTTATTTAAGCAAGCAAAGTGTTACATGATGTAATTAGTCTTGGCGAACTTATTTCCGTAAATCAGCAAGGGTTTATTGTGTCATTTGTAAAGACGGTGTTGAGATGATTTGGTAGATGGGTGAAGCACATCAAACATAGTTACTTTCTTTCTAATGCTGGTGTACGTGTTTGTGTGTATGTGTGTTTTCCCATGCTGACGCTAAAAGCGGCGTGAGGACGGATCTGAAGGAGTGAGCGCTGGAATACTAATGAACAAACAGAAGAAGAGGCTGTGTGCTCCCGTCTACCTCTCTGCAGTGGGCTCACTCGCTCCTCGTTCTCGCTCTCTCCCTTCATCTGCACCTCTCGCTCACACAGAGGATAAACTGTGTACATGATGACATTTACACCGCAGTTGCACGCAGAGGGAGTGTGTGTGTGCACACGTGTGTGTGTGTGAGCCCTCTCATTCCTCTCCCCACCTCTGTTTTTTTCCCTGCTCTTCCTTCATTTTGCTCTGTGCTCATCTTCTCTCCATCTCTCCTTCTCTCGCTGTGTGTGTTCAGCACAGGATGCGCACCTCAAGGGAGCACACACACACACACACAGGCCATTATTTATGTCTTTTTTGAAGGGCAAATATAAAAAGGAGTGGCTTTGCTTTACTGCCACAAATTTGACGCGTTGGTTCCAAACACACACTTACGACTCTTACTGAACAGTAGCCATTAACTGTGTGTGTGTGTGAGAAAGAAAAAGCTGTATCACAGCTTACATGCTTTACTCTGTAGGGTTTATGTTCCATTTAGAGTGTAAAAATGTGTGTGTACGAGGTGTGATGAGGGGGTGTGTGTTTTTGAGGTCGGCCGGCGGGCGTCTCTTCCTTCTCTCAGAGGAATCAGGCGCTTAAGGGCAGTTAGAGGGGCTCTTAGGGAGGTTGGGGGTCCTCAAAGAAGGTTAAAGAGATTCTATTGAATCTAACTACCCCCCTTTCTCACCGCAAAGATTTGATCCCTCATAAACACACCTTTCACACCAGCCACACACTTTCTCACACCTATCTCATTCACACTCCTAGACATAAACACACACACACACACACAGCCCTAGAATAGCAAGCCACCCAGGGGTCTCTCTCCCTCGACCCAGGGTATTTAGAGAGAACCCATGGCAGGCCCTGAGCTCAGAACAGGAGCCGGGGCGATCTGGATCCAAGGTGGTCTGGGGAGATTCTCCGAGCATATCAGGGGCTTTTTGTATTCTGGGTGTCCAGGGAGAGCTCATTACGCTGGGTGTGCGTTCGCAGAACCTCCCTCACCTCTTGGAAATAGAGAGAGAGCTGCGATACTGGACCTCAGGGAGGTCATTACAGAAAGAGAGGCTGAGATAGAGAAAAAAACGGGGAGAGAGGTGGGTATGGAGTCTTAGAAACAGAAACGATGAAGTTTGCTGATTTGTGCCTACAGTGGAGGTCTCTGAGTGCAATTTTGGGCGTTTTTGCAGCTTTTGTTTATAGCGGTAGTGGAGAAAGGATGCAGGAAAAAAGGAAACAGAATGATACCAGGCAGACTCGAACCTGCATCATCCACATGAGCACCGATGCTCAATAGCTATATGCACCCTGATAGTAATCAGATTGATGGCTCAATCTTCATGTAAACACCTCAATCAATCCAATTGATCTCAATTTGAATGAAAAGGATGATGTAGACCTGAAATAATCCGATCAATTGGAAAAAAATGAGCAGGTAGGCCTAAATGCTTCTCAATTGGATTTAAAAATACAGTGTCACATTCTTTTTAGATATGTAATCAAGGTAAAAACGACAAGTAATTACATATTTGTAGGACACATTATCACAAGAACCTTCTTGTTTTGCTACATTGACTCACTGATGAGATTTCAGAGCAACTTACAAATATTTGCCCACTGGATAACCACTTAGAATCAAGTATTTCAAACAGTATGATTATGTAATTTAATTATAGTAAGTGATCCACAGATTTGCTGACTCCAAAGCATTAAAAAAGTGCTATTTAATAGTGACACTAGGTAGAACTATAACACGATTATCATTGTGAAATGGCCAAATATCATCTCATGTAACGGTCTGTCATCTATCGGGGTGGTGGTTCAGAGCGGTTGATACAACAAGAGCGTTTCTCCATCATATATGGCTATTGTTTACAGCTCACAAGGGTCTTGAGTGTCAGGGGGGAGGGACGGATGGTTTGGCGTGCAGATGGTCCAGAGAAGAGGGGGGCATTGTGTCTGTGTGTGGGTGATGTGCAGGGAGATATTTAGTATTTTATTGGTCTGTTCCAGAGGACCCAGCTGCTAGGTCATTCCCTGCTGGCACACTTAGAGAGGGAGAGAGATGGCGAAAGAAAATACAGAGAAAGAGGGGGCATTAGTGTAGATGTCGATGCGAGCAGAGAGGATTTAAAGCACAGAGGAGAGAAGAAAAGTGAAAATTCTGAGCTAGGATGAGAGAGAGTGAGACGGAGAGGAAAAAAGGGAGGGAAGGAGCGGGAGAGAAAGGAAAAGAGAGAGGAAAAAAAACGAGGGAGGGAAAGAGAGATAAGCAGCAAGCGAGTGAAATGTGTCCGCCGTGATCCATCAGCCCTGCAGCCACACTAATCACAGGTGGAATTCGGCGAGCTCTTTAAAACGCTGCCTCTCATTTCAAACCCTGCCCTCAGGCTCTGTGTGTGTGTGTGTTTAGAAGTGTGTCAAAATCTCTCTGCTTGCCCTGTTTTGTGTCTGTTTGTGTGTGTATTCCACAGCGTATGTGTGTGTAGGCGAGTTTTAAGAGAAAGACAGGGATCTCACGAGACGGCGCATGTAGGTTTGTGTGTATGCGCGCATATTTCTGCATGTGTGTGCACCTGTTTGTGTGTGTAAATCCCCCAGAGACGATATCTGGCTCAAACAGCTCCAGTGATCACAGATTGTACCGTTACTCTGTGCGTGTGTGAGCGAGCAGAAAAGAGATGGAGCGCACAGGAGAAGAGGTGTGAGTGTGTGTGTGTGTGTGTGTGTGTGGGAGAGAGGGCAGAGCGTCTTTGTGTCTCTACCTATCCCATCATCCCGTTCAGCTCAGCAGAGGTGACACCAAGGTGAGCGTGAGCGCTCTCTCTCTCCTTCTCCATCACACCAGCACTGCCTCTTGCCCTCCCTCCCCTCTTCTTCTTCTCTCTCTCTCTCGCTGTGCCTCTCTGCACGGCTCAGTGGCAGATGGAGGCTGTGTCAGCAGGGAGAAATGGCCATTCACACACTCCTTACACACACTCTCCCTCTCTCTTTCTCTCTCTTGCTCTATCGGGATGAAACATTTTGGACGATACGGATAGATGATAATTAACTAATACTGAAAAAAGAAAAACTCTTACATTGGCAGATATCAATATTATCTGTCTGTTTATCCATCTTTCTGTCTTTCTGTCCGTCCGTCCATCCATCTGTCTGTCTATCCGTCTTTATACTTCTGTTTATTTGTCTGTCCATCCATCTATCTGTCTATCTGCTATCTATCTATCCGTCTGTCTGTCTATCTATCTATCTCTGTCTATCTGTAATGAATAAAAAGACTTGTAATCAATAAAGATAATTCATTAAATGTTGTGGCAGATCTGAAATACAGCATTGGGGGGATATTTGTTTATTTCTTCTGAAACCTACAAAGATTATGCTGTTTGAAATGGTAAAAATAAGACCTGACATCATCCGCTTTTAATGTTCAGTCAGACCAGTGCACTATATAGGTGGTTGATATCAATATGGTGACCATTACACATATGTATCTGTCTACTGTCGTCTGCTTATAATTAGCTAGTCCTTGTTTTAGCAGTTGCCTTCTTTTGGTTCAGTAAACATTAGTAGATACTGTCACATCTTTCTCAGTTACGTCACTACAGTCACAGCGTATCTGGGTCTGACCTCTTTGCACAGGTGTGTGAGTGTGTCACACAGGTCAAAGAAGTGGAAATGTGCGATCATCATTTTGTGTTAATACAGCTATTAAAACTCAAGGTGAGAGCGAGATAGAAAGGTCGGAAAGAGTGGGGGAGAGGGAGACTGAGGAGACGGCAGGAGGAACAAACGATGCACAAAGCGGGTGACAGCGCAAGCTGCTTTAATATGTATGTATTGCAGGTTGATGGTTGATTTCATTAGCAAATCTCATTGTTATGCATGGATTGTTCTCCTGCAGCAAAATGAATATTGCATTCACGCCGCCCGTAGGTTTGGACAAAAACGTTTGGATTTTTAACTGCAGCCTTAAGGAAAAAAACAAAATGTGCTTTATGAGGTTTTCCTCCGTTTCTCTCTAGATTCAATTGATGACAATTAAAAGCATTTAGCGCGTTGACATTCACTATAGATGAGGCCTTGCGTAGAGAAATAGGGTTTAATGTGTTTGCCCCTGGTTTTGTCTCTCTGACATGTTTAATTGTAACCAAATGCCCGTCTTTGTCTTTCGGTGTGTGTGTGTGTGTGTTTTGCTCTTTCAGCTGGGTGTTTCTATGGAGGTAGTGTGTGGTGTATGCCTTGTGTGAAATAAGGGGTTGATGTTAGTGCGTGTGAAAATGTGTGATATTAAAGTGTGTTTTGTGTTAATGACAAGCTTGTATAGCCAGTCTCAGGTTGTATAACAGGACTTTTGAGCTTCTTGGTCTCTGGTGAATATAGAGGTCTGTGTGTGTGTGTGTGTGTGTGTGTGTGTGTGTGTGTGTATCTCAGAGGTATTAATAGCCTGACCAGGCACAGGAAAAAAAGACTCATGTTTTTCCATCTGTTTTCACAGGAAACAGTCAGGACGGATTATCTCTTACACACACACACACACAAACTCTCTTTTTCTTTGGGCTAATGATCTGATGGCTATTGCAGCACATCTCTGTTTTTCTGTGTGGATTATGGAATCATTTGAAATACAGACGTTGCACTTTCCATTTGGATATTCTGGTTTCTCTGTCATATTCATCAGAGTGATTCAGAGAGAAATAAAACCATTTCTGGACTGATATTTTCTGCAAATCTCAGTGAAGCTGATCTAACTGATGGAGGTCTGGAGTTCATGGATCAAAAGCACATAACGGCCACAGACAGTCAAAACCACCGTGTTATTTGCTTTCAGGCAAAACACACATTTTTGTTTGAGAAATAAGAGAGAGCTCAGACTCTCGGCCACTCTGACTAAAGGTTAGTCACACACTCGAACACGTTCACAGGTGGGAATACAGAAAGGTGTGTGGAGATGACTGTTCGCTGGGTGATTACAGACACAAGAACAACGTGTGTACAGGAACACACAGACACAGAGTGGGCTTCAAAGTCTGAGACTAGTAAAATGCTTCTATTTTGCATCCACTTTTGAAATCAAGTAAAAATTTAACTGAAATCACAATTAATCCCATATATCAATATTTACTGAGAACAACATTGATGCAAATGAATGCATTGAAAAGACATGGCTTTAAAATTAATCATGTAATTTATGTTTACACAAGTCAATAACTGGCCATGTATTCATTTTAATTGTTGGTTTTGTACATGAATGGACACCTATTGCCTTTACATTACATCCTGCTGTTCTTAGAATCTTGTGCATTGATTGACACATTTAAGATTTTTTTATTTTAAGATTTGAAAAATTATAACAGTGAGATTGAAAAGTTAAATTGTGAGAAAATTAACATGAATTTAATGAGAGCAGCACTAGAGCTGATGATCATGATTTGAGAATGATCCAAAGAGCATCTTGAGCTTCAGCGGAATCAAGAACATCTGCACAAAGACATCAGTGTCACAAATTTGCTTCATTTTTATTAATGATCTAGAAATAGCTTTGTGCAAAATCGAAATATAGCTTCATACGTGTAAAAAAAAAAATTGTTTTCAATGTGGTCTCAGACTTTTGGACTCGACTTTAGATACAGACTCTCATTGGGTCTGTTGATATCTTTTGCAGAAAAGGCGCAGATTGTGTCCAGCCATCTGCTATTGAAAGAGCACATGCTACAGTGTCTGTCAGTGCATGTGTTTTAGAGCTGAGGGGAGAGATGGAGAGAGAGAGACCTGTCACATGCAGCCACATTGAACAAACCCAAACACTCTTGCTTCATATCATTAGAACAGTTTAGCAGATGAGTGGGGTTTTTTTTTTTTCCTTTTTGATTGTTTTTTTTTTTTTAGTGATGCCTGTTGCTTCATAGGACTCTAGCACCAGTATATGTGTGTGTGTGTGTGTGTGTGTGGATAACAGTCTGTGCCATTAGTGTGTCTGTGTGAACAAATACACACACATTCTCAGTTTCTCAGTGATTTGCAGCATTGTAGCAATATACAGGAAGTGCAGAATCGACTTGCGGTCAGTAGTGAAAGTAAGTGTGTGTGTGGCAGAGAGTTGCTTTGCCAAATCCAACAGTATCATACCTTGGGGTAAGCTTAAAGTGACTGATAAGTAATTTTGGTTGTACTTTAGTTTGGGGACCAATTCTAACTATTATCTACCTTTAATGACTTTTGCCTCAAGAAACTTTTAATTTGCTGCTTTTTTAATAGTTTGTAAGGTAGTTTTTAAGTTTAGATATGGGGATTTAAATATCGTCATGCAGAATAAGGTATTAATGTGTGCTTTAAATAAGTGCTAAATATTAATAAACAGTCAGAAGTAATAGGACTATGCATGTTAATAAGCAAATAAATTTACATTTAATCATTTAGCAGATTTAGCAGACTTTTATTCAAAGTGACTTACAAATGAGGACAATCGTGAGAATTTGTATATACTAGTATAAACAAGTCCCAAAAATTACTGGATAGTAAGACGTTTGTATGTGTCCGTGTGTGTGTGTGTGCCTACTTAATCATATGTTGAGGTGAAATATTTAGCCTGAAGTGGGCTATATGTAAAAAAAAAGTGTTAAAATAAAGTAAGTAAAGTTTTTGTTTTTAAGTTGTAAAAATGTTTTCTGTTAGGGTTTGGTTACAGTATTTTCATTTAGCTGTGTATAGAAACAGTCGATGTCTATGCAATGTCCCCATTTAGATAGATAGGTAAAGGTTTGTGTGTGTGTGTGTGTGTGTGTGTGTAGCATTTCAAAGCCAGTCATTTTTTGTCAAATGTACAGAGACTAAACACTTTGTCACAATCAAAGCAGGAGACATGAATCCTGTTGTAAGCTGTGTGTGTGTGTGTGTGTGTGTGTGTGTGTGTGTGTGTGTGTGTGTTTTTGTGAGATAGTCGTGTGTCATGTTCTCTGATAACGTCTTGAAAGAATCAGCACGAACGGAATGTTTAAACAGCAAGAGAATATTTACAGGTACATCTGTAAGACACACAGCTGCAACTGCTGTGCGTGTGTGTGATGGAGATGTGACTGTTTGGCTGTCAGGTGATTTAAGAGACCATTAAGGGCATAAACCATCAGCTAATTTTACCACCACAGTCTATTACATTCATTAAACTACATCAGGATGATTTAATCAAATGCATCAAACAGGTCCATGTGTGGAGACTAGTGTGTGTGCGTTTTCTTTTCCCTCCGGCTGCTGTGGTTTTTCGCAAGGGTATCGGGTAATAGTATACTCTAAACTAACAGCGACCTGCGCTCTTCTCCTGATCTGATCGTCTGTAATGGCAGACACACACTCACAGCTCTCAAAGATGGCCGCCTCCACGAGGATGACAGTGCGTTTGTTGTTCTCGCTCTGAGGAGATTGGAATGTCAGGATACGTGAGCCGAGCGAGAGAGAGAGAGAGAGAGACGGCTGTGTTTTCTCTCGCTCCGTATCTCTGCAGGCTGTCTTCCTGGTTGTGAGTGAGGCGTGAAGGATGTGTGCTGCCCCTCCCCTCCTTTCCCTCCTCTTTCTCCCTCCCCGCACTCGTCTGATTGGCTAAAGGGACAGAAATGGAAACATTATTCGATTCCGTCTCCTCAGAGGTCAGCGACCTCTCTGAACGCTCTAAAGACTGAGCTCAGCATTTGGCTGTGGGATGGCTCAATGTTAATGAATGTTTAAAGAATAGCTAAAAAGCTCAGAGAGAGAGAGAGAGAGCTAGAGGGAGACAACAGAGTCCATGTTAAGTAAAGTGCAAAGAACCCTGGCTGTGTACGGAATGCAACACAACCCTGCTGCTTACTAGATAATGCTCAGCATATACCGTGTACTGTGTAATAACATTTAAAAAATACATACAAAACGGTAGTATTGTAATATTTATGAGAAGTAAATAGCTCTGCTTGACTTGAGAGAAAAAAATGACTTCCAATTGTTCCTGATTTGTAAAAAAAATAATTTTTTAAAACTCCAGTTGTGAATAACGCTGCACGTTTTGTAAAGTAAATAAATAATAGTGGCTAAATAAAAATGTTAAGACATATTGCATTATAGGCCAAAAAATATATAGGTATTTCATGTGTATTTGCATACTATGCATGGTATACTTACTGCATCCCCCAAAAGTAGTAATGCTGTTCTGAACATGTCCATGTATCCTGTGAGCTTTGCAGGAGTCATGTTAAGTAACAGCTGATTGGAAAAGTACATTGCCTGGTTTAACCCCAGACAAGATGTTACATGTGTTACGTTTTCTAAAAGCAGAATAGAAACAAGTTTAATCCCTAACCTAATACATAACACAGGAGCAGAAAAGCCAGAGTCCTGCTCTGTGGCTGTTTTACCCTTCAGCAAGGATCTTAACCTCAGGTTGCTCCAGTGGGACTGTGGCTGTAATTAGTGTACTGTAAGTCACTTTGGATAAAATAAATCTGCTAAATACAACAATTTGGTATTTTACGCTTGCCCTTCAGGTTTGCTTTCATACCTCATTGGGGTGATGTGAAGTGTAGGTTAAAGATCTGGGCTGGTAACCGAAAGGGCATAGGTTTGAACTCCTCAAGAGGCGATCCATGAGATATTTCCAGTGTAGCACCGGTGCTTAACCTCAGGTGTCTCCAGGGGGACTGTCCTTGTAATATGACTCATGTCAACATTGCCAACTCAACAGTCTTTTAAGGTTCTTTATTGGCATCTGTGGTTCAGTGGAGAAACTTTAACCCTTCCATTAACCCAAAACATTCTTTATTTACATTTACATTTATTCATTTAGCACGACTTTATAGTAGAAAAAGGTTCTTTAGATTTTCAAAATGTTCTTTATACTAAGAAATATTGATCTTCTATGGCTTCTTTGAGAAACCCTTCGTTTGTAACAGAATCTGTAGAGTGGTGCCTGGGAAAAATCAAAGAGAAATGATGAGCTATTTTCCATACAAATAGATAGATCATTTGACTACCATTTTGTCTTCTGTTGGGCATGTCTTTAAGCTATAGGAAAATAAAAAAATAATCAAACAATAATAGCCTAATTAAAGAGTTTCACCAATGTTCCCACGACATTTTTATTGTGCATGACAATCAGAAATTTTTGCCCATTCATAATTCTTTGTTGTGATCTAAATTGACTCACATGTAGAACTAATCAAACATCAATCAGTCAGTCAGCAGATCCTCGTTCACAAACGAAACGCCCCAGTTCATTCAGTCTCGATCAGTGCCGCTCCGAGACTCAATCAAAACACTGAAGTGGGCATATTTGTTTAGTAGGTCTAACCAATAAAATGTTCCTTCACATCCTGTTCGCTAAAGAAAGCAGGGAGTGAATGAACTAGAATGAATTGTTTACTTAAAATTTGTGCAGAAAGGCTTATTTGTATGCCTTATGATCTTTTTTGCACCTTAGATGTTCCATGTACATTAATAAATAATAAAATCAATCACCTATCAATGTCCAAAACATTTAATGTGGTGGGAAAAGTGAGGTATGATCCGTGGTGCATTGGTGCACTTTGGATTATAGCATCTCCTAAATGGCTACTTGCCTGCAATGTGTCATATTCTGAGCACATAAGAAAGCAGTTCTGAATACGGCTGGCTGTTTTATTTATTTATTTATTTTTTGTTTGTTTTTGACATGGCCAGGGTTTAGAGCTCCTTAGAGTCACCTCACATCACCAAGGATTGATTGTGAGCAGGATTTGTTTGGGGCAGGATTCGGTTTAGATTGGATTCATTCATTTGGAAACAGATAAAACAGGCCAATAGTAAGTGCTTGTGGTGCAGTCCACAGCAGAGAACCTCTGTTATTCCTGAAACTGAATTCTAAGTGTCTTGCTATCTCACAGAGAGGAGCTTATCAAAACTGTGTAGATGGACACAATGTATGAACACTATGTGTGTGAGGGGCGACAATGTGTGTTTTAAAGAGTGTGTGAGCATTTTAGTTATTTGTTGTTTCCATTGTCACAAGCAGCTGCTTCAAGGTTTATTCTCTCGTTTTCTCTCTCTCTCTCTCAAGCTTGAATTGGGTTCAGCGTCCACATCTGTATGTGGCAGCTGTGAGGGACCTTGATTGGATGAAATGATCAGATGAGAAGGGGAGGACAGGGAAAGGGTATATAGAAGGAGAGATGAGGAGTAATCAGAGGGAACTCTGTCTGTTGCTTTTGATTTGTCTGTCTCTCACTGTTTCTCCCTTCAGATAAAGCTCAGTGTAAAATCATTTTTAAATTATATTGACCTCAGCTTGATTTTCCCTGCCGGTTTGTATTTGGCTCCGAAGGCGATTTAAGTGATTCTTCGAAAGAGAGAAACATTGTCAGAGCCATGGCCTAGCAGTTAGCTCACATAGGCATTTATCGGCTTGCATTTCCTGAATCTGTTGCACCTTTAGAAGCCATTTACACATTTTCAACACAAAAATGCATAATGGGAGCAGTGGAATGAATGAACCACAAATACAGATAAAGACATAAGATGTGAACACAGTGGTCATATATGTCCCTCTACTGCATGCTTATATAGCAGTAATGGAAAAGTAAGGCAGTAATCTGCCCTTTATTCACCTTAGGGATGTCAAAAGTACCAGTATTTCTGTATTTTTTCCCATGCCATGCAATGAGGGTCAGGGAACAGGAGACTGACCCTTAATAGCTTTTCTCATGTACAGTGGGTACGGAAAGTATTCAGCCATTTGCTAAAATCATTTAAGTTAATTTTTTCCCTCATTAATGTACACAGCACCCCATATTGACAGAAAAACACAAACATTTTGATATTTTTGCAGATTTATTACAAAAGAAAAATTGAAACATGCTCCTAAGTATTTATTATATTTTCTCATTATGAGTCTTTTTGGGAAAGATGCAAATGTTTTTCAAAGCTGGATTTGGGCATCCTCTGCCATTCCTCCTTGCAGATCCTCTCCAGTTCTGTCAGGTTGGATGGTAAATGTTGGTGGACAGCCATTTTTAGGTGTCTCCAGAGATGCTCAATTGGGTTTAAGTCTGGCTGGGCCATTCAAGAACAGTCATTTTAGCTGTGTGCTTAGGGTCATTGTCTTGTTGGAGGTTAAACTTTTGGCCCAGTCTGAGGTCCTGAGCACTCTGGAAAAGGTTTTCGTCCAGGATATCCCTGTACTTGGCCGCATTTATCTTTTTTTTTATTTTTCAGCTGAAAAACACCCCCACAGCATGATGCTGCCACCACCATGCTTTACTGTTGGGACTGTATTGGACAGGTGATGACTGGTTTTCTCCACACATACCGCTTAGAATTAAGGCAAAAAAAATCTTGGTCTTATCAGACCAGAGAATCTTATTTCTCACCATCTTGGAGTCCTTCAGGTGTTTTTTAGCAAACTCCATGCGGGCTTTCATGTGTCTTGCACTGAGGAGAGGCTTTAAGTGCAGCACAAATGTTTTTGTAACCTTGGCCAGATCTGTGCCTTTCCACAATTCTGTCTCTGAGCTCTTCAGGCAGTTCCTTTTGACCTCATGATTCTCATTTGCTCTGACATGCATTGTGAG
>JAUCMS010000105.1:4715121-4737034 GCA_032357445.1 Enteromius radiatus
TTTTATTTTTTAATAAATCTGCAAAAATGTCAACAATTCTGTGTTTTTCTGTCAATATGGGGTGCTGTGTGTACATTTAATGAGGGAAAGAAATACTTTGATTTTAGCAAATGGCTGCAATATAACAAAGAGTGAAAAATTTAAGAGGGTCTGAATACTTTTCCGTACCCACTGTATATTAGTGACAGCTATAACAGATAAACGCAATAAACATGACAAAACTATATTAAAAAATTAAGAAAAGAGTGCTTCTGTAATTCAGAAGTGGTCTGATTTGGCGGATATGTGTAGGTTAAAGGTTACCGGTTAAAGTGTCACTCCCTCCGTTGGCTGTTTTGTAACGACATAAACTCTGTAAACTTCACAAACGAGTCACACAGTCCGCTGTTTGAGCAAGAGTTCCCTGAGGACAGTCTCTCTCCCAAGAGAGAGATAGACGGTCGGATTTCCGCTCGAGTTTGTGCAGATACAGACCTTCACTAGTTAAGTCTATCATATTTGAGCAGAAACAGCTTTCATGTCATCCTGCGTTGTGGTTTTTAGCTCTCGCAGGAGGACGTGGTGGATGCGGGCAGTGTGTTGCGCGGCCTAGATTTAGCGTGTTTGTGTGTTTACCTCATCCGTGTGTGTTGTCTTACCTCTCCGTGTTATTGTTGGGGGCTGTGAGTCACTGGATGTTAATCATTTCCCACACGGGCAAAGTACACACACACGATCACAAACACACACACTCACACGAGCAAACTGGCAGGATCAGCCGTGATTACTCACTGCTACACAGGGCTAGTTTTATTAAGAGCGTGTTTACAGCCTGACTTTTAGTCATTAGTCTCTGCCTGTAAACACTTCAAAATCTCATAAACAAACAAAGAGTGATTGAATGGCCGTAAATTGTGTTAAAGTAGAAAATCTTTTTTGGAGGAAGATTTGAAATTGGTCCAGGATTATTTTTAGCTACCATTAAACCGATGAAACTGCATAATGCTAATGCTACCGTGTTTACATTCGGTTAACAAACATGCACAGGCAAAGAGCAGGTACCAATGAACCGGTGAGGGGCGCCTGAAGATCTCTCTCCTCCACGGCCCTCTGAGGGTTTCACACCGGAGAAGCTCCTGGTAATTAAAAGACAATTTTGTGAAATTGATTAGATTATGCTAATCAGGGGAGATAATATCTAGAGAAGACTGCGAGTGTGTTAGTGTGTGTGTGTGTGTGTGTGTATGAGTGGGTGGATAAGTGTGTGTGTTTGAGTGATTATGAAGAGATGGCAGTCCGGTCGCCATTTCAAACCCCTGAATCCACCACACTTGTGTGTGTGTGTGTGTGTGTGTGTGTGTGTGTCTGGAGATCAAGCTCACGCCGCCATTTCACACAGCTCCGCTCGGCTGTCTCTGCCGCTCCTGAAATGTCAGAGCGATGTTCCCTGGACTAGGCGTGAGGATATGACAGCTGGCTGCTCACCTGCTGCGTGTGTGTCCGCATGCTGGGTGCTTTCAACTGATCCGGTGCCTTTAATGCATTCCATCGCTGATAGATAATCTCTATCTTGAATAAAAAATAAATAAACAGAATCGGAATCCAGGACAAATTGTTTGAGATGAGGCAGGTCGTTGTTACAGATTGACAATAGAACGGCCAATCAGATTCAAGCTCCCCGAGCTGACTGTCAGTGACCTTTGACCTACTGGATTTGGAAGAGGAACTGGCATTTTTTGCAGCAGCGGTCTTGATCAAAAAGTATTCATAGTTTTAGAGTTGTGTATAAGTAAACAACAAATAAATAAATAAGCAACGTTCATCTCATTAGATGCACCATGGGTGTCTTTATAACTTCACACACACTCTCTCTCTCTCTCTTTCTCACACACACACACACACACACACACAGATTATGACTCATGCATGTTATCATCAGAGATGAACAGTCTTGCCTATATTTGGCTGGCAAAGCCACATAAATTTCACATAATTGGCTTTCTGTTGGGAAGGAACGAGCCGTGCGGAAGGCTCTCGGAGAGACACAGAGAATGCATAAAGCTAAATGAAGACTATCTCTTTAAACGAACGCCTAATTATGCCATTACGCTAACTAAAGAAAGAAGCTCTGTTCTAAAAAGAACAAGGAAAAACAAAGACAGCATTTTAGGTGGAGAAAGAGGTGGATGGAAAAGTCTGAGACAGAGAGAGTGAGAGATGGAGTCTTCAGGCTTTATTTAGCTGGGACAACAGAACATGAGCTCATTACACACAAATACACTGCGGCTACTACACCTCCAGCGCACAACTACACATTTAATATGATCTCTCTGTCTAGGCTTTTAGACCCTCTCCTTTAGCGTGATCTCTCCATCCAGATCAGCACTTCTTCGATGGAGCCTTGCCGTAACTGACCACCGTAGCTCAGTTTTAAAACTCTTTCTGCTTTGCTATCTAATGTCTAAATAGGCCGCTGCGCTTTAACAGAAATGGAACCTTGTAAGTGGCTGATTTGGACAAGTCTGTTTACTTGGCTGCCATACACTCTCTGGAAAAGTGTGTAAAAATTCTACCTTAAGGGAATGGCAGTTTGTCGCCGGGGCAGTACCCTCTAAAGAACATCTTTGTGCCATATTTATCCCTAAAAGGTTCATCACAGTAGTAATTTAATACTACTAATGTGCACCTTTTAAGAGTAGATAAGGTACAAAGTGCTCCCTTTAAGCGTACTGCATCAGTGATAAGCAGTTGTACCTTTAAGGATACAATTTTAGCTTGTGAATTAATATGCACCTCTGCATATAAATACTACTAATATTTATTTGAATGAGGTAAGACTGAAATGTCCAAAACTATTTGTCAAATTTACTTTTTAAGTATTTCAAGAAAGGCACCACTAGTGAGGCTTGCAATGCTTAGATTGTATTCATAACACACATCTGAACATATCTTTTTAACAGTTCTTGATCATATGCACTACATGCAAATTTCTGCGCAACTATTTTCCTTATTTATCCTCAAATTCTACGTCATAAAATGATTATCTGCCATGTTTTCAGTGAGCTTGTCACAATCCATCAGATACACACTTCGGTATCTCAGTGGAAATAGTAGGTTATCAGGTTAGGTTTTTCTTTTCACCTCCTGTCTTTTGAATACTATGAATTTAAAAATACTTCACATACAATTTTTCACCTACTATATGGAAGTAGGCGTATAAGTCTGTCAGGGCTGTACCTTTGATGCCTTAACATGCTGTCTAGGTAGGCAGCTTACTAGGTTTTGAAACAAAGCCTGTGTGTGTGTGTCTGTGTTTAGGATTGAAGGATTTGGGCCAGTTCAGTCTGCTTTACCTCACTCCTGCTGTCCCACTCAAACCACACAGCCCACAGAAAAATCACGCAAGGAGCTATTCTCATCTTCTCTCACTACGTTTCTGTCCTTTCCGCCCCTTCTTGCTCCTCTTTCCACTTTCTTTCCTGTCAGCTTCTCTTTCTCTGGAGGGAGAGAGGCTGATGCAAACGGGTGGGCTGTGGTGTAATCCAGGGCCTGGGAAGGTCTGTGGATCAAAATCCATGTTCCGTATCCTCTGCGTGTCCCTCGGCCTTGACGCCCCCGACCCGCCTGCTTGCCTGCAGTCCTTGACGATGCCATCATACCCTCATAAATTCCAACTGCATCCTCCCTGACCCCGCGGCTGACTCCTCCCACACGCCGGATGATTGACAGCTCGCAGCAGACCCGCTGATTCCATTTAGTCCTCCCAGATTAGTCACGTTTTGTACATGCGTGTGGGATTCCTCACAGTTTCCACGGCTTAGCCCACCTTTGTTTTAAAGATCAGGCACAGTAACGGCGTAATCCAACACCTGATTGTCGCCAGAGCTCTTGGTAATCGTAATCGCTTTGAAATATTGTTGCGGTTGTCGCCATGTGTTCATCCTGGCACTTGGAGAATTCTCTGGAAGGCTGCCGGTACAGTCGAACAGGCCCAGACTCAGAGATGGGCGGCAAGTAGCGTGTTTGGGTGCGCAGATGTGGGCCGCTTTTTTAGACTGGTCTGTCTGAAGAGGTCACGGCTGAATAAAAGGATCATATGACAGGGGTGTGATGCACAGAGCGGAGGAGGAAACTTCAGTGTGCGTTTTAAGCTAAAATTAGGCAGATGGTTAGACAGCTCTGGATTAAGTCTGGAGGCCAGAGAGAGAGACAGGGTGTGAAAGAGAGAATGACAATATTTAAAACAAAAATTGCTCAAGCAGCCATAGTTCTTGTTTAATTTGCAACTCTGTCTGCCTGTCTCTGGGACTGTATTCCACACACACGCACACACACCCTAGAACAACACAAATGACTTGAGTAAATTGAACTTGACTGGTATTTAATTACGTGAAGTGTCACTGTTTGTTTGTGTGTGTGTGTTTTGATTTATAGGCTAGGGGTTGAACTGAAAGAGTCTAGGTCCACCTCTAGTTGATGCTTTGAGCCTGTGGTAACTAGTCAGGGCCACATGACCTGAGTCTCAGTTGTTTTATATGGTGACAGCAGGAGAAAAATCCCCCTGTCTGCAAACTTTGTCCCAGTGTTTTTATCTTCGTATGGTTACATGTCCAAAGGTCTCTGACCATATTGAAAATCCAGGATTTTCTCTCCCTTGCATTTGTTCTACAATGTCTAGATTAAATATTTTAGTATTTTGAAAGAAGAAAAAGAATTTGCACTGTGACACTGAGTATGGAAGGTCTGATTTTCTTTTAAACAGCAGCTAATTTTTTTATTCAAATCTTTACTCGTTGTTACTCTGATATTATAATTGGTCATAACGTTTTTTTGTTTTTTTTTTTGAAAAAAATGCTATATAGTGTTTTCACTTTTTGTCTGACTGTTGGAAAAAGTGACAGAAGTGGAACTAGATCAATTTTCATTCACAGGCCTTAATATATGTCAGACTTTTGAGCTGGAACAGAGTTCATTTGGTATGTTCAAAAAAGAACTGCTAATATAAACAATAATGGTATGCAAAGAAACACTTTTACCATTTCCTGCATTAATTATACAATACAAGTATGTGTAGGCTTTCATGGTTCACCTTTCTTACTTTTCTGGATGACTCTTGCACTAATAATGCCTCAACATTTTACTTGGTTTTTCATTGATCACTTTGCTCTTTCTAAGGTGTGTATTTTATTTTGTTTATGGATTTTAATATTACATTAGATTTTTATTAATATATACTTATGTGTAGTCTACAGAAAAAGTACATTTACTTTTTAACATGACAAAAATTGAACTAATATTATTTGCGACCATCCCAGCTTCTGTTAATAAGATATTAGTTAATTATATTCTGTCCTAGATAGATCAACTTAAAATATGCTCGGAGATGTGAATTGCTCACATCACTCTTTCCGTAGAAAGTTTCCAAATAACACTTTTTTATGGCGCTTGGCATTTGATATTGTTGAACCCTGAGTGTGTAAGTGTGTAGTTTGCGAGGACTGGAACCTTTTTGTGTTGTAGGACTGGCGTCTCAATGCATCATCTCTCCCCTCTGTCTTTCTCTCTCTCTTTAGCTTAAAATGAATCTCTAATTTCAGTTATCATCATAACCCCACAATGAATAATGCAAAGTTATTCAAAGAACCAATCTATAACTTATTAATTGCTGCCTGCCTTTTCTCATTCAGTCTTCTCTCTTCCCATCTCTCTTTTTACTCCTCTCTCGCTCTCTTTTGCACACTTTTATTTGAGATGCCACTTCCATCACCCTTTCCATGTAGAAATATGATGACTCTTGTGTTATAGCACTGACACGCTGATTTTACTCCCTTTTGAATGTTTAAATCATCCCTAGAGCTAGACACTGTCTCTCACACACACACACACACACACACATTACAGAGTCTACAGGGAGAGTGGTGCGGAACTGCACGCCTGTCTCGCCAATCATGGCTGTTTTCTTAGCTGATGGTTGTTTTGCAGCGATCAATAGAAGATATTTCTGCTCTGTCCGATCTGAAACAGGAGATGGATTTTCTCATCAGGTTTATGCTTTTGTCAATGTAAACACACACACACACACACACACATACACATGTACAAATACAGGGCACGAGGGGAGGGCAGGATGTGTGTTCCTCTTTTGCTGAGCTGTAAATCATGTTTATGACTGTAATACAGGTATGGATCATTGTGTTGATGGAGAGAAGAATTGAAGTGATGAAAGTGTACGTAGTGTAATTATGTTTCTGTCTGTTTGTGTGTGTATGCGTATTGTAATGTGAACGCGAATGCATACATGAATGCGTTTTTGTGTGTGAAGACTCTTTGGATGAAACATGTGTAACTTGCTGTCTGTCCGTGTGTGTGCCCTTGCATTTGTGTAGGTTTTCAGAATGTGTTTGTGTGGATGTTAATGGAGATGGTACAGGGACATTGAGCATGTCACACACACACACACACACACAGCTCTCTCTGTAATGGAGTGTCTAAATATATCCGGTTTTTGCCGGATCCGCTGCCTCCGGAGTGAATAAGAAATGGGCTTCTGTAAAGGACAGAATATCTCTCTCTCACTCACTCACTCACTCACTCACACACACACATTCACACTATTTCTCGTCTTCCCCTCTAAAGCTGTGTCGCCTGCGTCTCGCCGCTTACTTGCAGCGTGTGACAAACCTAGATCAGGAGTTTCTGTGAAAACTAGAACGATCTAGATTTGTTGGGCTGCTTGCTTGTAGATGTGATGCAAGACACCTGCGCGCACACTTATATTACAGCACAAACATATACACACACTGAACGTGCTGTGGCAAGCTAAACATCTAATGATCCTCAATGGTCCCATCGGGATCTTGCGGCGGTCAAAGAATGCCGATGAATCCTGTGAGACTCTTTACGCTCCTCTGAACTGACCAATCAGCATGCACGTCTCGTTGGTGGTCAGCAAGCTGATTATCTGTGCGTCAGACTCATGTTTTGTAACAAGAGGTCATGCAGTCATTAAGTAGACAGGAATGGAGCTCGTAAATTAACATTGATCTTTTAGTTCATCGCAGACTGTAAATACTTTTTTGTGTGGTTCCTAAACTTTGACAATTGTAAAAAGAAAAATATAGAGAGGACAGGAAACGATGGGGTGAAGAGGGGCAGATGGCATAGCTGGCTTTTTCAGAGAATCTGTGCAACTGAGAAAGCGATTATTTACAAGCTCCAGAAATTTGATGAAGCCTGTATCAAGAAGCTGCAAGAGGAAATCGATTGCTTAAAATTGTTAGACATATTTATTTACATACATATTTAAATTTGACATTTTCCCAAAGCCTTTATATAATTATAAAGTATAAATTCTATTTATTTTAATGTATATTAAAATGTAATCTCCATACTTTTAAAATAATATATATTATTTTTAAAATTATGTAACTTTTTCATTAGACTAATTAAAATTTAACATTGACATATGTTCTCATGCCTTGTTTTGCATAAATTATTGTAGTAAAATACATTATTTATACATTGTTTATTTATTTTTTTACATAAATTATTTGTCTTAAAAGATCATGTATATACTTTTTCATAAAAATATAATTTAGAAATGACACAAATAAAAAAATACATTTATATATTTTTCTGAAAGCCTTGCAAAATAATATTAATATTATTATTTATATTAGTGTATGTGCAGCATACAAAAAAAAAATAAAAACATTGTATTTAAGTCAAATTAATTTATTTAAAATAAAATGTATATTTTTAAATAACATTTTGTTAATAATATATTTCAAACCTTTTGTTTGCATAGCATAGTCATTACCACAATTCAGTGTGACGCCCCATATGTACCACAACAACAAAGAACCTGTCTATGTGATAGATTTATTAGTTCTTAAACTCATAAATATATTGTTTTACAAGGCAGAGGGCAGTGCTGTTATAGTAGTTCAGTGTGTGTGTTTGTGAAAAAAAAAGTTTCGAGAGATTGTGTGTGTGAACAGATCCATCCCTGGCTAAGGGCTAAATGTAGTTGCTTAAATGCACTTCAACAACTACAAGTGTGGGCGTGACCAGCAGCGTGTGTTTTGTGTGTGTGTGTGTGAGTGTCAGCACTAGCCAGCCTAAGGAATGTGTGTGTGTGATGTTTTCCAGTTGACTTTAAAAAGATTGAGAGATCATGAGACCAGAACAAAGGCATCCGCCATTTTACTGCACGACCGCTTTGCTTATGAAGAGAAGTTAATTCTTCCCTTAAGATACACTTACGCGTGTGAAGTTTACATGGTGTTCTCTTGTAGGTGTGTGTGTGTGTGTGTGTGGACATCAGGTCTCATTTTGCATTGTTTGGGCAGACGATCTGCTCTGTATATCTGATGATCTGTGTTGCTGTGGAAGCGGATCTGGTAACTCCTCATTGGACCACAGAACAGCTCACGGACGAAAGGCCGAAGTATCCCAGCATGCAGCTTTCCACCATCTGTCACGGGCCCTTTGTTTGGGTGTGGGTTGAGCTGCTGGTCTCTGGTTACTCATAACATGCAAAGACACACACACACACACACATATTACAGCTTTAAATCACATTCCCATCTTTTGAATTTCAACTGTCTGATACTGTGTAGCACAAGAGTGATGTTTGTTATGGTGGAAAGGCGCATTGACGTGATCAATGGCATCTGTCTCCTTGCGTTAGGATAAACCGGACGGTTTCTCTCACGATCGGAGTTGTAGAATTTCCCATTTTGCTCGAACGGACACGGATGCACGGAGCCATGGAGAAACTCGTAGCTTTTAGCGCTGGGAAAATCAATTTTATCAGTCCGACCCTGCCTTCCTGCTTTTCTTAAAGACTTCTAGATTATTCATCCATGAGGCAGGACACACACACACACACATAAAATCTAATACCCTCTCACTCACAACTGAGACGGCTGAAGAAAGAAAGGTGAATCCCACACCTCTTTGTACAGGCCACCGCCCACATATCATTTCTCCTCACCATCCACCCTCCCCTCCTTGATTTAGAGACTGGTGTTTTTAGCACGACGCCGCACATGCTCTCTTTCTCTCTCTCTGTGCATCCTGGGACGCTGACGGTGGTGTGACTGCCAGTGTCACCAAGCAACCGTGTCTTGCGACAGGCGAAGCCATCTCACGCTTCAGGAAAGCTGCTCCAGCCAATGGCAATGCAGCGCTGCGACCAATCAATGAGTCATAAGGGCTGGGGAGATGGATGCGTTTGGACACTCGTTAACCATAATCTTACACCCTTGTGAAAATAGCATGTATTTCGCGTGCTGGCTGTAGGAATGAGCATTTATGCCGCTGCAGCTGGGAATAAGCAGTGATATGAGGTCAAAGGTCGCAGTTCCCCTGCTGCAGGTCACTGGGAAGGTGACGGGCCTGTGCTGAGCGTGCTCTGGTTGAGGAAAATGGAGTCTTTGTGTCGGTGCGGTTTCTGGCGCGCTCTGATTAGCACTGATCCATGCTGACGACTCTGTTGGCAGATTAGCGTGGCTAGCATTGACCATCTGTTACCACGGGCCATAACAAGTGAGAAGTGTGGGTCATCCGTGCGTTTGGAGACAGATACGAGGCATTACGAGTAACACACACACACACACACACATAGAAACTTAAATTACACTCACACACTCTCCCAAACACAGCAACCTCAGCAGTATATTTCACTGCCTCAGGAGTGTATGATTGATTTTCAGGTTAAATTAAATAACACACAGCTTTATGTAGTGTCTCTCTCTGGAAGCACGTTCATGGGAATGGAGTTCGCGTTTCTCCCGGCTGGCTCGAGAACCAGAGGTGTCGTCCATATTGCATGGACTAAACGGATCCCGCAAAGCACCCGGATCGCGATTAGCATATGATTCACTCATTTGCAGGATCTAGGACCTGCTGTTTTTTCCGACAATCTCATTGGCCGTGTGCACCAAGTCAAATTAATTACGCAGCTCACGGAGATTATGATGCCTGCCTTCCAGTGCCACTGTGGAAGATGGCTAATTAGCTATAAAATCAGACTAATTCTGATGCTAAAGCTGTTTTAATTTCTGATAATTAAGTCAGGATTGGATCCTTAAATACCCTGGCATACCATTATTGCAGTAATCATGGTTGTTGTTATGAATTATTTTCAGACCCTCGTCTGTTAACGTTGATGTTTAAGGTAATCACGCTAAGTGAATAGCTGTAGAGAGGTAGATGATACAACCTGTATACAGTACCGTTCAAAAGTTTGAGGTCTGTAAGGTTTTTTTAAAGAAATTGATGCACTTATTCAGCAAGGACACATTGAGTTAATCAAAAGTGACAGTGAATATGTTTATAATGCTACAATTTTATTTATTTACTTTTTTTTTTTCAAACTTTCTATCAAAGAATCCTGAAAACATTCATCATCATTTTCATCATTTATATTATAATCTATAATTGCAACATCATTTAATTCAGACATATTTCCCTGATTTATTTTAAACATATAATTCAAAATGTATTCATATTTTTTATCCTAAATGTGAGACATAGTGCATTTTAGAAAAACCTTACATTATCTGTATGTGTTTCTGTAAATGAAATGACGTGCAATATTTCTTTTTTGCTATTTTATTGCTGTGTCTGTGTTAGAATGTGTTATCTGATTGAACGTTCATTTGTGATTTACTTCTCAGCAATTTCACCAAGATATATTCAAGCACTGTGTAGAATTATATCCTTGTTTTCCTCTGAGCAGTGTTTGGACTGTTATTTAGGGCTGAATTTCAGGCTAGCTTTCACGTAGAGTAACCTGCCATGAACTTGAATTGACAGGGTCATGACCTGGTGACCTTTGACCTTTTGGAGACATGGTATGAGTGAGGGAAAAATGGTAAGGAAGCAGAGATAGAGGAATGATCCGAAAGATGAGGAAGTGAAGGACAGGTGGAGCAAAAGAAAGGGGGGATAACAAACGCAGTGGCAGATTGTGGCCTGTTTGCTGCTGCTTACGCCAATATTCAGACACTTTCATGTGTGTGTGTGTGTTAGTTTCGGCATTGCTCTCAGGCGAGGGCTGTTAGTTGATATTCCGTGGATGCTTCCATCTCTGAGATCTAATCGGTGTGTATGCATGTGTGTGTGTGTGTAGCAGAGACATACAAGAAGGAGAGTCGCTCGGGGGACAGGCCCCTGAGTGTTTATATATAATGACAGAATAACAAAGCCATGTGTGCTACACCGTGGCGCTCTCTGCCTCTTCCAAAATCCAAATTTCTTCATAACATTATGCATCCATGCGGACGTGCGACCAAGCTCAAGATTTCCGTACACATAAACAGTTCACTTCTCTTTAGCAGTCAGTTTTTTTTTTCAGCTTGAATCACACGCTAACGGCTGCTAATCGTATTTTCATGCATTTAAAGTACGTGCGGATATGGTATGTTTTGAGGAGGGAAAAAGAAATTCAAGAAGGCTTGTGGGGTTTTGTGTGTGTATATGTTGGCGGCGTGCGACTGTCTTTAATATGCGTCTCTCTAAACTGTGAAATCTCCACAGAAACAGTTAAAGGCATAATTTGCCTGTTAAGCACATCAAGTGTGAGAACGCTTGTTTTACGCTGTGTAAAAATGGCTGTGAATAGTCTTGTAAATCAGTGTGCTGCTCACTTGTGTGTGTGTGTGTGTGTGTGTGAGCCCGTGTCAGTCTCTCTTCTATCCAATTGAAGGGGGTCTCAACAGTGAATGAATGGTTAACGTGACAAGCCGAACAAACCCAAATGGGACGTTAATGTGTGGTCCTGTAGAAATATGCTTGTGGGGTTGGTTTGTCTTGCCGAGCAGATGTGTGTGTGTGTGTGTGTGTGTGGAGACTGACTGGTGTTAAATAGAAATATTGTTCATGGCAAGTGAAATGTGAAAGGAAGAGTGGCAGGCCGTGTGTGCGTGCAAGAGCTTGCTCTAATTATCGATTGGATTGTGCTTGACAGATATGGAGTCTGGAGAACGGCTGGCCTCGCCTTCCACCACCCCGGCCTCCGTCCATACCGCCACCTCTGCGGCAACATCTTCCTCCTCTTCCTCTTCCTCATCCACAGCAGCCTCCAATGCCAAGAGCAGCCTGAACCACGGAGCCACGGCCTCGCTCGGCACATGCGGTAAGAACTCGTGCGCAGACACACACACACACACGCTCTTTCATGCCCTGACGCAAGGGTTGCTTATTGTTACAGTGTGAAAAGTGCTCAGTCAAAACTCACGCACAATCACACGCCAGCACATTTCCACACACACACATCCCCGAGTGTCGCACAGGCACGCTTTGAGCCTGTCTCCAAGTTTAGACTGCGTGGTTGGCGGCAGATTGGAGACTGATGTCATCAGGGACCTCTCTTCCTGTCTGATGAAGCATCTTTTTTTTTCTTGAGTGACATGTGATAAAGCGCAAATCTTCTCTGCTGATTGAGTCTTGCCTGATAAGGCACAAGTGTTCACTTTCTCAGTTTCTGTTCTGTTAAAGGGATAGTTCTGCCAAAAAATGAAAGTTCTGTCATCATTTACTGTTCCTCATGCCATTCAAAACATAATTTTTTTGCGGAGGGGTCCACAAAAGGACATTTTTGCAGAGACTCAAGACTATATATGTATATGCTTGAGTTTACATTTACCATTTGTGATGGTATATGTGTGTGTTATATATGAATAAAATCTGTTCGCTTCATGTCTTTATGAACTTTTTGATGAGTGCCACTGCAAATAGCGAAGTTTAACAACATTTCTTAGTAATAAACTGATGCTTTTTGAATCATTTTGCTAGCAACACTATCGCGTTACAAGTCTCACATCTGGTGGCTGTTTTGAATCAGAGCTAGCTATGGCTGATTTATAAATGAATCACTTGTAAATGAATCGTTGAACAGCTTAACAAAATCGATTCACAATTCAGTCTGCATTGTTCGGCTCACTCACCCACTGAACTGTGAAAGGCTTCTCCTAAATAAATCAGTAATAGTATACAAAAAAACAACAACAAAGCACTGATGTAAAATTAAATGTTTATCCAAGATCAGTTAAAACCTTTTTGGGGGGGGGGGGGTTACGTGTGGAATTCGAAACCCTTGTATTTCACTGAAGAAAGAAAACAGGTTTGAAATGACAATAGGGTAGGTAAATAAATGATAACAGAATTAAAATTTTTGTATGCACTTGTATATTAGCTAATCACTTTTGCGACTGTCCATAGGCTTTCTATCTGCTAAAGCATCTCTTCTCCCTGCCTCTTGTGTTTTTTTTCATTCTGTGGTGCAGTCAGGGCTGAAGAAAGCCACCGACTTGCTCCTGTCGTAATTACCGACTTATTGTTCAGCATGTGAAAACACCGTCCAGGATTTAGCACTCACAGTTTTGGCTGCAAATTGAAAAGCTGCTGCATTAATGAATCTCAACCAATTAACTAGGCCTTTGTTAATACTGCTGTCATCTCACTCTCCACCCCCCTTCACATAAACACACGCGCACACGTGAACGCACAGGCACAATAACACAGCTTTCCCTCCATCCTTCCTGACACTCTTAAATATCCTCCTCTCCGCTATAAACTGTGAAGTTTGTAAGGCACCGCTGACTCTTTCCTGTTTGTAATTCGCTGTCTGCTCTGGTTTCGTTTTTTGGCCCCGTGTCGTTTTCTGACGAGGCTCTCATTAACAGTTGATATTCCACACAGCTTTCCACTCTTCTACTTCCTCACCAGCCCGACAAGAGGAGTCACGGTGAAGGGAGACCCTTTGTGGTTTTGCAGTTTTTCCCTTCAGAGTTTTGGATTTTTGAATATGTAATTCCAGCTCCGGCTCGTCTCTCTTGAAATTCAAGTACCCAGCAAAATTCAGGTTCAAGTACTCACCAACTCTTTGTTGTTCAGTGTTCATAGAAATAAACTGTAGCTCCAATTTGAGTCAGAGCCATGGCTTAGTGGTTATTGCAGATGAGTCATGGTGCTCATGTGGATAATGCAGGTTAAATTCTGTACTAACATGCACTAAGCATATATGTGCTAAATCCATTCAAATTTTCACAATATCTCTCTATTGTAGCTATCTTCAATCAACTAATGTAAGGTAAGAAAAAGTGGCGTTCCATGTAGGAATGGGTCACGATGCAGGACTAGTTGACGAGTCATCTAACGACTGACTATTCAGTTGGTGATTGGCAGTGTTGACGTTATATATATATTAATATATATAATTATAATTTTAATATTTTGATATTTTTAGTACTAACAATGCTTTAAACCATGCTATAGGCCTAAAACATATTTCTTCCACATGTTTGTTTACCAGACATGTAGTGTACTTTCTCATTGCGTTTTTGTAAAGACAGTGTGTCTTAAAGTCAACATTTTCTTTTTTTCTGCTTCACTGATGAACCTGAAACCAGCCCGATTATTCTTGGCATTCTGAAGACCAGTTATCTAGCCAGTTTGTTCAGTAACCCACTAAGTAGTTTATTTTGAAAATTCCAAGAGTGCTGAGTTTCATAAAATAGGCCTGGGACCGTTTGCATCACTCCACTTGATTGCTACATAGAATTCCAGCACTTGATCCTGCTTTGTCCTCTTATGGGACTATTTTTTGTTGGCAGTGCAAAAATAAAATAGCTGGCCATATTGTGTCTGGTACTTTTTGTTTACAGCTATAAAACAATATTTTGTAAGCAAGAGTGCTGTATTACTGAATATCATTATGGCTGGGATTACCTGTACAATAAGCATTCCTGCTCATGTAATATAAAACTGGAAGAAATCCAAAACAAAGAATGATCCATTAAAAAAAAAAAAGTGATTTACTTGGGTTAAACAGACAAGAGGACCTCGGTAATTCAGTCCTAGTTGAGCTGATTAACGTTCAGAATGAGACTATCCCTCGACAGGTTCTCACAGCGCTATCATTACCGCTTTAAACGCAATTAACACTTTGTCCCACTAAATCACCGGCCCACAAGCGTGCCAGAGCGATAGATGATGTTCAGGTCGAGAACGAGGTGCATCTGGGCTTAAACAGAGAATATTTTAACCTCTCGCAGAACAAACGGTGGCCACATGTTCGCACTTTTTCTCGCCGTCCCCCTCAGACACACAGACAATTAAGTCGGCTGTCAGATCTGTCTGTAAAAATGTGATTGATGCAAACGGAGGGCACATTAATCGGCTTCCGCCGCATCCCACATAAGAGAGCGAACGAGGAGACAGGTGGGGGAGGACAGTGCCGCTTTTCAAGATGGCTCGGTTTGTCAGAAGATGGAGAACATGGGAAGGTGTGTTGGTGGGGGGGTGGGGGACAAGCGAAGAAAGAGAGAGACGGTGAGAGAGAACGAAGGAGAAAGATAAAATAAGAAGGATATCAGGTAATCCGGTAATTCTGCTCTGCTCCTCTCAGAGGCTGATTTAATTATTGCCGGCTGAAAGCGCATTAATATGAAACTGGCGTTTCTGCCACTGTGTGTGTTTGTGTGTGTGTATGTGTGCCAGCAGGAGCGGATGATGGTCTTTGGGGGAATATTTCCTCTCATTTATCTTCACATCCGCCTCTCTCCTTCTCAAGCTCCTTCTTTTCGTCCTTTTTTTCTTCTTTCGTCGCCGCTGTCTATATCAGGACGAACCCACGAAACATACAGGCTGTACTGGATTTGTGTGTGTGAGAATAAAAAAGGACAGGCCTTAAGCTCGGGAACTGAAAGCTGTCTGTTGTATTTTTTTCTTCTCTTTTCCGTTTTAGAGCCTAATTAAAAGAAGTATCATGCAAAACAGGATTTTCCTGCTCTTTTGAAATAAGAGTTAACTGGCTATGTGCAAAAACAAAAATACAGTGTGACCAGTGTGGTCCGATTCAATAACAACTGACTCTTTGAACCAGTTTTTTTAATGAATCAGGCAAAAAAAAATGGCCGATAAGTTGCAGTAATAATGTAATAAAACATTAAAATGTGTCTGAAACCCAGTGTATTTTCTCTAGAATACGCTGTATCACAGCCAAGAGCGCCAGCTATCAAATGCAGGAATACTTCATCACCTTCATCACTTACAAATGATAGAATACTTTTGTAGGTTTCAGTTGATTCTGGATGCATATTGCACATCATCCAGAATTTTACTGAATGAGAAACCGCTCACTGTTCAGTGGATAAGTGAGCTGTCTGGATGATTCAAATGGATAACACATTCTAACCCATTATTCACAAAACAAGCATCACTAGTTCTAATTCTAAATGGCTTTTAGAAAATAGCGTGACATGTGATGTCCTTAAATATTATCAGTGAAACAGAATACAGTCTCTGTTAATGTTTGTACCTTTCAAAATCAATAAAATGACATCACTGCTTTTTTTTGGCAGCAACCACTGATCTATATAATTATTATAGATCAGTGCACAACTCTGGCTTTTTAAGGAATAGTAACCCAACCTTTCATTGTTTACTCACATCGTGTCTTTTTTTCTGTGGAAGATAACTGGAGAAGTTTTGAGAAATGCTTAAACTGCTGACCAGCGTCGTGTCAAAATGAAATGACGACAAAGAATCATAAATGCTGTTGATATGACTGTATAAGTCCAGTCACAAAATGTTGAGGGCAAGAAAAGGTCAATTTGTCTGTTGTCAGTTGTGTCGTATGAAGCACAGCTCACACAGACGTTGCTTTCAAAACAAATTGTCACAGAATTCCTAATTAAATGACTGGATTTTGTCGTTAAATAATTGTGGGACAACAGTAAATATGACTGAAGAAACAGACTGAAATTTATATCAAAATGTACAGTACAGTAACAAAAACAGCTTGTTTTAAGGGTCAGAGAGAGGGAAAAATGGCCATGCAAGACTAAATTATGACTGTTTTCTTGGACTTTTCAAATGGACAAACATTCTAAGTGGGCTCCAGGGAAAAATTGTGCAAAAAAAATCTGCATGAAGCAGACACTTCCTACAGTCTTCAAACATAAACAACAGCAAAGGGAAGTCAAGGCCCTCTCCTCCTCTCTGTCCCTCCTGGAGTTATAGCTATCTGCAGAAATCCTGCATTTCCCATCATCACTTTTCTGTGTGTGTGTGTGTGTGTGCGAGAGAGAGAGAGCTGGCGCGGTGCTGCGCTGGCGGAACGGTGCGCTCAAGCCTTTCTTCTCTGTGCTCCCTAATGGAAATTGAATTTGCATGAAATATGCGGCTTAGAAATTACATGTGACTCCTGAAGGAGACAATGGGCAGCATCAGCGCTGCCAGAGGAGATCGATCCCAGAAAGGATGCAATCTGGATGATGATGACGACGACGATGATTAATATGAAGAGCTCTGTGTTTACATGTATACCGAGAGCCTATACAATGTCAAACAAGAGATTGAAGTGATTTATCGAACTCGGAGAGGGTGCTGTGATATCTTATAGAATATTGTGAAGATGCAGGAGTGCTTTGGGCGTCTTCTCTCCCACTTCTTCCTTGTTCTATCACGCGGAGACTTTCATTTGGTCTGATCATAGTTATTAATCAAATACTGTCAGAAAGCCTGTGATTACATTAACATTAACAGCCATCAAACTGTCTATCTTTGAGTCACTCACACACATTTACTTAGCGGCCTAAATGAAGACATAACATAGACTGTTGTGTTTTGTTTTTTTTTATAAATTATTATATAATTTTACTTTATGATTTAATTCTAAAAACAATACCTCTGTCCCTACGCCTAACAGAAAACGTTCAGCATTTCATCATAAAAAAATAGAATGACTCATTTCGTAAGATGTCCCTAAATTAACCCAAGGGGAGGTTTCGTCATGTTTAGCTGACTTCTGGGGACATGCAGGGAAACTCCTTCATCTCTGCTCTCATGTATATAACTGACAAACAACGCAAAACAGAAATTGCTCATGCTTAATCCTTTATTGGACGTGCAAACATAAACGTCTCATGACTTTGTGGTTTAAAATGCAGCTTTATTGCTCATAGTCATTTCCAGATATGTGTCTTCAAGGGCGATACTGCACTATGAAGCTATAGGTGTGCACACACAGAAAGCCATAGAACATCCTGAACCCATCTTTGATACACACACACATATTTTGGAAGCAAGCCCGGGTATGATATTTATACTTACTGTAGGGTATATAGAAAATAATTAGTTTTTGTTGTTTTTTTCTGCACAATGTGACAATTTTTTTCTGTGTTTGTTTTAAATGTTTAACTTGTATATTCTGGTTTGTATGATTGCTTAATGCTAAATGTGTAATGTTTTTATTGTGTGTGTTTGATGGGACAGGTCCTCTGTTTGGGATGACGGGCAGTGACCAGCCCTTCAGTGTCAGCTCAGTAACCTCTGTGCCCAGCGCGTATCCGCTCATGGCCCACCCAGCCTTTGGTCTGCTATCACCGGCGACAGCCCGCCCAGAGTTTGGGGGTCTAGGAGGACTGGGGGTCTCTGCTGCCCTCGCAGCTCACCCGCAACTAGGAGCCTTCACAGGTACAGTATGTGTGTAAACGAAAGCCAGATGACATAAAGTCCATTGTAACAAAATGACACAAAGGTATAAAATTCATAATGTAATGTAATGTAATGTATATAATATAGAATTACCACAATTCTGTAACAGCAGCCACAACGGCAATAAACCACAGTGTAACCATAATACATAATTGTGTTATTAGTAGTAAAAGTAATAACGTAGTTCTGATTTTCTGAGGCTGAGCTTCTGTTTATGTTGTCTGGTCAGAGTAAATATGTGAATAGAAGACTAATTTATATTTTTTATCATATAAATCCATTAAGTTCTTTAAAATATTTTAACTTAACCGCTCAAAACGTATGATTTAGTTTTACGGTCTGTTTATGAACTTTTTGATTTGTCGAAGTGGTAGTTGCATACACTATTATAAAGGGACATCTCTTTAAACTTAAAGTAATAGTGTTTTATTAGAATATGAAATAACAGTATACTAATAATTCTATAATAATAGGAATTTCATCAAATATATATTCTACTGTGAAATTATGAGGTAATTTACTTTTTCTTTCTCAGAATGGTGGAGAGCAGCAGAAGCACATGGACGGACTCCAGCCTTCTTCCCGCCTTTTCTAGGTCTGCCGCCTATATTTGCCCCGCCGCTGCACAACCACGAGGCGAATCCTTATACATCCAAAACACCCAGCAAGAGCAGTCAGGCCTCCAAAGGTATTACTCTGTAAAACCCTAGTCTATATCTGCCTCCTGGAAATGTATGCTATCCCTTGGAGGCAGACTTAAAGTTAAACAAAAGTAATGCAGCAGTAATGTAGCCTTCAGGCTGGTGTACTCACAGTAATCATCGCCTTGAGCAGTCGCCTCCAGTGCTGAATTCATAAGGAGATCTTCTGCCGCTTAAACTCCAGAAATCCATGACAAAGGCTATTTGACATAGTGTATATGTTGATGGAAATCTTTATTTGTTTCTGTAACTTGTAGCAAGCATCTGATTGGTTGGTGTGAACTCTTTTGTGCGTGCGCAGGTGTGAACGGAGCTGTGAACGGTCGTTCGCTGTCTCCATCTGCGGCTAAAGGAACGGTTTCGGCTTCTGCCTCCCCCTCCCCCGCACTCCGGCCCCCTGAACACAGCCGGACACTCAACGCCAAAGCCCGCGACCGGAAGGCCAGTCACCATAGCAACAGCACAGGGGAGCTTCAGGAGAAACCCTCACAGAAACCTAAAGAGAAGGTACAACACCGTGACATACCGGGGACGGGCATGCAGTCTGCAGTCAAAACACACAAACACTCATTATACACGGGCAAATATTTAACTGTGTGTTGAATTCAGTAAAATTGACTCATGGTTGACGTCTGTGCCGACCCATGCAGAAACCCCGGAAGAAGCAGGTAGAGGGGTCTGGCCTAAGCGAGAGTGAGTCTGGATCCTCGTTGGATACTGACAGCGACGGAGTGAGCAGCAGTGATATCGATGATCTTGGAGAGGAAGAAGATGATGACGATGAAGATGAAGATGAGCAGAGTAAAGACAGTGAAGAGTCGGACTCAGAAAAGGAGCGACAGAAGAAAAAGAAAATGAAAGTAAGATGCTGCTCATTTTAGCTTATTACTGTTTCTGAGGAGGAAACAAAAAGGTTTGAACCGTACCAATGTACCACTGAACAACTTAATCCCAGATTGCTCCAGTGCAAAAGTAACATCTCAAAAATATTTAGGCCTAAATTTAAGGGTACCAGTACCAGTTTTGGCCATTTCTTACAGTCAGCTCCTTTAATTTATGTATGACTGACAAATATGCATCACATTATGTTAATTTAGTTTTTTTTGAATTTCAGTGGAATTAAAATGTGAATGTGAATCGGTTTAAAGAAAACCTTAATTAACAAAAAATTAACTCTCTATCTTGTTTGCTCAGATTGCGACACCAAACTCTGGGCTCAGTAAGAAGGAAAAGACCAGGCTGTTAGCAGCCAAAGACTTCCACGGAGGACTGCCGGGCAGTGCACCTTTAGAGTCCTCTCCTCCAGTGCACCTGCAACGCTCTCCACCTCCTCCAGGCCTGTCTCAATCCCCTCTGCTGTCACTATCGGGCAGCAGAGCCAGGGAACGACCCCTCCATACCAGTGTCATCCAGTCCACAGGCCTGGCTGCAGGCGCTAAACCGTTAGCGCTCGTCGCGCAGTCACGGCAAGGCGTTTCTCCTAAACATTCTCCACAGCATCGCACCTCTTCTCCAAAAACCACATCCACTACCAAATCCCTCACTTCCTCACCTCAGCCCCTCCCACTCTCGTTATGCTCCTCCCCCAAACCACTCTCAGTCCCCTCCCTTCCAAAACCCCTCCCCCTGTCTTCTTCTCCCAAACCGCCGCCTCTCACCCCTTCCATCAAAGCGCAATCTCAAGCGTCCTCCCAGAAGTCCCAGTCTCCGGCACTGAACGCTCTGACCAGCAGGAAGATACTGGAAAGTTCTCTGGCACAAGTCACTGCTGACTACAGAGTGAAACAGGTGAGTAGACAGTCTGCCACGGTCTGGCAGGAGAAATGCGAGACTGTTCATCCTTCAAGTCCATACATTAATCTGGCTTCTCCCTCAAGGCCGGTGTCCACATTTTCATTTTCCAGAAAAGCAAACCAGCTAAAGCAAATTCTCCACAGTTTGTGTCCGTATCTTTTAAGCCAATTTAGGATTATCGCTTTTAGGGTGCTGTTGGTATTCAGGACGTGTCTCTCCTTATTGACCAGCCTATTTGAAAAGGTCAGAGTAACGGAGAGGAAGAATGTGAGGGGGAGAGAGAGAATTATTTGTGTGTGTGTGTTTGTGATTGTGCTGAAGACAGAAATGCAGAGAGAAGGACAGAAAGGACAGCTCCATTCTCTTATCAGTAAGACTGGCTTCCCTACTGTGTGGCTTTAGTTGGTAAATGAAAGCGACAATGTGCATCGCTTTATTAGAATTACTGAAGCAAAACCAACAGGCAATTAACTCCATGACTTCTTAAGGGTCCAGATTTCAGCAAATGAGTGTAATAAATGTGCCTTTTCCTCACCTCTTCTTTTGTTTCCTTGAAATTACTGTTGAAGAGGTTAATATAGTTTTTTTTTTCTTTTACTTGTAATTAACCAGAGTGGTTTTATTATTATGTTACGGTGAGGAACAGTTTCATAATATTTAGATTTTATTAGTGGTGCTTACTATGGCAACTAACAATGTTACTTTTGCTTATTCATGCGGATCTGGTGTTTGTGCTGTGTGCATGCTTCCTGAAAACATGTGGCTTGCTGAGATGCTTTTTTTGATCAGTGATCAGATTTTTGTGTGGCGGATAAAAAACGGCATTAAAGGAGAAGTTCACTTTTCAAAAAGCTTTTGCTGATAATCTACTCACCCCCATGTCATCCAAGATGTCCATGTCTTTCTTTCTTCAGTCGAAAAGAAATTAA
>JAUCMS010000105.1:4737134-4763378 GCA_032357445.1 Enteromius radiatus
TAATGGAAGGATCGATGAAAAGGAAATCTGAAACCAAAGCTGCATTAACATTAGGAATCATTGTGACAGTTTATCTGCTTTGCTGGATTCCTTTCTGTATCTGTTCTCTAACAGAATCCACAGCAATCTCTTCCGCTACAATGACATTTCTAAGTTGGACTTTGCATGTCAGCTGTGGACTGAATCCTCTTATTTATGCTTTATTTTACAGCTGGTTTAAAATATCAGTTAAACACATTCTGACACTTCGAATTTTTCAGTCAGCGTCATCTCGCATTGATTTTTTTACAGATTGTCATTAGAGTTTCTATTACAGCTTTGTTTCCAGGTTTTTCAGAGTTGCCTCCAAATTTCAACACCCACCACAGGAGTTAATGGAATTTACACTTCACCTCAAACTTATTTCTAAAGTAAGCTGTGTGTTGGATAAAAGTATGTTATACTTCATATTTGTCCAGCTGCACTTCTGGTGCCACCACATCAAACAATGCCATAATAGGATCCGGCTTAATAGTTCTGTTATCTACCTCAGAAAGATGACCAAATAGCTGTTTTCAGAAATTACTGAGCTTTTGACATGTGAGGAAATCATGGCTAAGTGTCTCTTCTGCAGCTGAACATTTTGGACACAAAGATGCTATCTTTACATATATTTACAACCTACTTCGGCAAAAATGAAGTCTCTGAATAACATCAGACTTAATCGGAGCCAATTGTTTGGTGTGGTGGCACCAAAAGTGTGTCTGGACAAGTATGAAGTACAGGCTGTTGCCCTTAACATGTTTCTTGCAAAATGTCAGACTTACCTAATGAAAAATATATGCATGTATGAAACTATTATGATTATTGTCAATGCAGGATTTCCGTGTGTCGACCAGTATATCTGTGCCCAATTCCTCCTCCTGTTTAAATGCTTCTGAGAATGTCAGACTCTGCTCCAAAAAAACATGATGTGCTGTAGACACAAATGGCTTAAAAGGTTTTAATATCTGCCATCCTATCCAATTCAGCATGTTGAAGTTTCTGCTTATAGACTTCTATGTATGTTCTAAAAAATGTCTTATTTGTATCAAAAAAAAAAGACTGGCTGGAAATTGCTATCCCTGCTGAATATAGTTTTGGTGCTTTAATGATTGTAATCACTGTCTTCCATAGTCTTAATGGATGATGAATCACTGGATTATGATTATATAATACTGTATTAATTTTCACTGGGCTATAGAGAATTGCTGGGAGTGAGGTATGTTTACATGAAGAGTGTTCAATCTCAATGCCTCCCATATGAAAGTAAATTTACTGAATCTAAATTCTTAAAATATTTTTGAGGAATAAATGCTGGAATAGTCTGGAACAAATAAAGAAACCTTGGTAACACTTTATAATAACTACACACTAAGAATCATTAGGTAAGTATTAGTAAATTAGATACTCATTTCATCTTTTATAAACCATTGTTTCAACATTGAATTATTAAGCATTAATAAACAGTCTAAAGTGCATCTATAAATGCCTTGTTGTTTATGGAAAGATGTGTAATATGCAATATTCAAAAATGACAATGCAAAATGAAATTGTAACGAGGGAGACAGAGGTGTGCGGATCCATATGCAAGCTTTATTGACACTCATAGTCAGACAGGCTGAGTCAAACACAGGCAAACAGCACAAAGAAGAAAAGGCAGAATAAAAGTTGAGGAAATCAGGCAGAAGTCGGGGCAGGCAGCAAACCATCAAAACACGAGTAAACAGTCCAAGATCACCCACGGGAAAAACAAACACGGGAAAGAATGCTCAGAATTGTCACACAGGGAAAACAAGACTTTGCCATGAGTTGGAGTGATAATCTGGTTTTTGTGTGTGTGTGTAATCAGTATGTGGGTCTGGTGATGAGATGCAGATGTGAGTGTGATCAGTCCAGGAATGAAGTATGATTGTAATGGAGTTTGTGATCTGGAAAAGTTCTGGCTGGAGTGCCCTCTGATTTAACCAGCGAGGGACTCCAGCTGGATATTGTGACAGCAATATTCAAAATGGCAATGTGTTTCTTATTTAAATGTCCATTTTCCATTACCCCACGTGCAAAATTTGGTGCAGAAGGAAAAGGAAAATGAAATAATATTATTTACATTTGCCATTTACAACAATAATCTTAATATGTAAATTGCATACTAATATTAATGCTGTATAAGTTGCAAAACTAAAATGAAAATGTATAACCCTAATTGATTTGATGTGTGTAACATGTCTAAGCAGAAATAGTAGCAAAATTATAATTTAAATGTTTTTTGTCCTAAATGCATTTAAACTAACAGTTAGGACACTTATTGCATTTTCATCATGACGCCATGGGATATTTGTAGCAAAATTAAATGCGGCTTTGAAAATGCATTCCAAGCTGACAACGCCCACCCTCCATCAATTATTGCTTAAAGGTGGGGATCGGTGAAAGCGTCTTACATTTAGATCATTCAAAACATGGCTGCTGGAGATATGAAATAAAGCATGGAAAAAGAAATAGTGGTGTTTTAAAAGATTTGTACGCGCATTCTATTAAAAACATTATTTTTTCTTTAACTCACAGAGAGCTTGAAACATTAAAGCATATTTGTGTATTTGGTGTAATGCAATGTGTTTGTGCTGTTCAGGTGCAGAAAACACATTATTTCCACATACTGTACATTTTTGTTTCTCCTCTTAGTACTGTTTTGTTTTACGTATTGTGCCTCGTAAACATAGCACCATGTCTGCATTCGTGATTAGAGAAATAACAAAAAAACACTACTCTTCACTGTTCAAAACCTCCTTACGTTCTTTTAATAAGAAAGCGTAACTTTGTTAAAGGTTGTGAGTCAGAAGCACCAGACTGTGCTTGCAAAGGTAGAATAGCTCCAATTTATAGTCTCTGTGCACAGCCAGCATGGGCTACTCTCCAGGTTTTAGGAGTCTGTCCTCCATAAATGCACTGAACACACTCCAATATTTGGTTTGAACTGTTCTGGAAAAGTGTTGTGAATACAACTTGACCATTGATTTCTAGTTGTGTCCTCTTTTATAAGCACAAAGAAAGTTTCAATTTCCCAATGACAGTGACATGGTAGTAATGAAGCCTTACAATTTACAGCCTTGGATACAGTTCTTCTGCAAGTCTAGGAGCCAGGGATCGATGGGCCTGATCCACTACCAAAGGTAACTGAAAGTCTCTGCTCCAAACAGAGAGTAGGCATTAACCCCAGTGACAAACTCAGTAGGTTTCCCTTTTTCTTCCATCCTTCTGGAAACCAGAGTATTCAGATGTTCTGATGTTTTCTGCGTGAATCCAAGTCCTCCAGTAACTTTTGCTGCTTATCCACCTTTACTTAAAGAAATGCAGACTTACTTTAATGTGCATTTACCACCTCCTTGACTTTGCAAACTTTCCCACTAGTCGCCTTAATCGAATTGTGCAAAGCTTTCATCGAGGTAGCGATATTGTTAAATTTGGAGTCCACATTTTCATAAAGTTTGGAAATAGCAGCCATAATATCCACTGTAGAGGGATTAACAGGCATTTCAGTAACTCTCTCAGCCATTTTTTCTAAATTTGATGATGACTGGCTTGTTTTTCTTGAACCTCATCCCGTTTCTCTGTAGGTTTATCTTACCAACTCTTTTTATATGTTTATGCTTATGATGTGATTATTTCCAGAAAGTTGATGCTGAACGAAAAAAAAATGTGATTGGTCTCATAAGCGGGCCATGGCCAATGAACACTACCAGTGTAGACCCATTCCATACCATTTCTTTGGGTTAGAAGCTAATGACGCTTTGCTGACACAACTCTTTCCATACATGTGATGAACTTATCAATAAACTTCTTAGCAAAATGGAATCCATTCATCTGATAGTCACTAATATTCTCAAACGTGTCTGTACTGACAGCTGGATAAAAGGCAGACTAACCTCTGCCTCTCCCTATTTTTAATAAGCTTCTTTTCTTCTTATTTTCAAAAGGCTGGGTTTATGCATCACAAAAATAATTATATAATTATGCAGCATCAGAGTGGGTGGAAGATGGGTTGGTCAGTCTGATCCAGTGACTGTATAAATTAAAGGGCAAAGCAGAACAAATTTGTAACAGGAGGAGACTCACTCATGGCCTATGAGACAGAGGATCTTGAACTTCAATACTGCTTTCCTGCCATCAACTCATCATGTATCAAGGGAAAACGCTCCAGGCACGAATACAATATCATTTACCTGTTTGTATCAGTGCTGTCAGCATGGACTGTGTTTCTGAATCTGCTGGTGATCATCTCCATCTCTCACTTTAAGAAGCTTCAAACTCCAACCAACCTGCTCATTCTCTCTCTGGCTGTGGTTGACCTGCTTCTTGGACTTATTGTGATACCCATAGAGGGAATTAAACAAATTGAGACATGTTGGTACTTTGGAGACACTTACTGTGGACTGTTTGCAAGTACTGTTAGGTCGCTGATTTCTACATCTCTTAGTACTTTAGTTTTAATTGCTGTAGATCGTTATGTGGCTGTGTGTCACCCGTTACTGTACCCACAGAAAATAACAACAACTAAAATGTTAATCAGCATCTCTCTCTGCTGGTTTTTCTGTTCAGTTTACAATATTGGGTATGTAATTAGTAGTGCATATTTCAATATCTCTCATAAAACATTGTGTTATGGCCAGTGTATTGTTATGATTAGTCCTGTTTGGACATTCACAGATTTTACCTTTTTCTTCTTATTTCCTTGTGTTGTTATAATCACTGTATATTTGAGAATATTTTATGTTGTACAATGGCAAGTGAAAGCTATAAACTCACTGCAGGGTAATAAATCTGTAATGGAAGGATCGATGAAAAGGAAATCTGAAACCAAAGCTGCATTAACATTAGGAATCATTGTAACAGTTCATCTGATTTGCTGGATTCCTTACTGTATCTGTTCTTTAACAGAATCCAAAGCAATCTCTTCCACTACAATGACATTTCTACTTTGGTCTTTGTATGTCAGCTCTGGACTGAATCCTCTTATTTATGCTTTATTTTACAGCTGGTTTAAAATATCAGTTAAACACATTCTGTCACTAAAAATATTTCAGCCAGCGTCATCTCGGATTACATTTTTTACAGATTCTCATTAATGTTTCTGTTACACCACAGGAGTTCAACTGAATTAACTTTACATCAAAATGGGGTCAGAATTAATACAAGCTTGCAGTCATTATTACACACTTCATTAATTAAAAGATATATTTGCACACTTACTGTTATATGCTTCTGCACAATCGTGCCACATAGGTATGTCCAGTATTTCTACATTGTTTATGTACATGTAATTATTGGATTCTTTCATTAACATTAACATTTATTCATTTCGCAGACACTCATTCTTTCATGTTGCAGACCATGAAATAGCAATTTATTTAAAGTTGAGATGGAAAAACCAGAAGTATAACATTATGATTACTTATTATATTTAATGACACAACCCTGTTTAGGCTACATTGTTGCTTCTCTGTGTGCACATACTGTATTTTGATGCAGCTAAAGTCTCAATAAATCTGTTTTCATTGATACTGTTTCTGTTGTCATAAAATGGTATGAATATGAAATAGTGACTGAATAGTGACTTATTAAAACTACATAACCAGCTCTACCTTCCAAGAAAAATAAATATTTATAATCAAATCATTGTCTAATAAAACTAAACAGGCTACACATAAGATAACGACAATAGCCATGCTTGCATGTAAAATTAGGCCCCGTTTACACTAGTGCGTTTTCATTTGCCGAATGAAGCAGACGCAGAGCTCGTGCTCCTGCGGCAGTCAGTATCAAATGCATAATATTTTAGTTTACTATAAGCAGGATATACAAGAAGCACATTCAACTTGGACACACAGATGGTTGTCGTGGTAATAAACACCTTAAATAGCAACTGTTTGCGTGTCCTTGCTTAATGCGCATCTCGTATATGAAAAGCATTTTGGGGGCCCCTTGGCTTTCAGGGGCAGGTAGTCGCCTACCTTTGCCTAATGGGTAAGTCTGCCCCTGGTTCTACGACAGCTGCAGTTCTCGGATGCATAATGTCAGTGTCCATTCCTCTCTTTTTTTTCCTTTTTTTTCACTTTTTGCAGATACAGTGTGCGTAACTGCCATGTATTACATAGGAATTAGAGCATTGGTCTCAAACTTAATTCCTGGAATCAACTCTTTCGGTAACATGACATGTATTCTTCACAGAAAAGTAATTCCAAATTGTTTGTGGTTCACCGATGCCCTGTCTGGTGAGGACTACGTCAGTGTGTCATATCTGAAATCAGTTCTTAATTTATTCAACATAAAGATCCTGGCTGTGGATGATGAGGACTCTGACCTGACAAAGACAATAAAATCTAAAATTCTTGAGTACATGAATAAAAATTATGATGATTAAGATACTCAAGAACTGCTGGATATGGCATCCTTCCTACTGTAGATCCAAGGTTCAAAACAAGTTAAATCGCTGCAGACAAACTTCCAAATATCAAGGCCAAGGTGATGTCTGATATTAAAGGAGAAGTTCACTTTTCAAAAAACTTTTGCTGATAATCTACTCACCCCCATGTCAGTGTTCCTTAAAAGGACGTAGGCGTAGGCGGAAATACCTTTTAAGGCACACTGACACGGTACTTCCGCCTACCTCCAGCTTGACCTTTTCAAGGTAATTGCGTATTACGTTACGTCACCAACGTACGTCACAGAACAGAGCAAGGCGAGCGTTTGTGCTTATAAAACTTTTTTACTTATTTTGGAAATGCGTTTCGCTAATCAAGACCTTTTTCATCGTCTGGTATCATTTAAAGCGCTTTGAAGCTGCACTGCAATTCATTTCGACTGAAGAAAGAAAGACGTGGACATCTTGGATGACATGGAGGTGAGTAGATTATCAGCAAAAGTTTTTTGAAAAGTGAACTTCTCCTTTAAATGAAAGTGCAAGTTCACCAAAACCTTAAATACATGATTTTAATAATTGAACTTAAGATGAATGATCCATGTATATTTTTTTCTTCAAAATTTAACTAAATATCACAAGACAAATCTTGTGTAAAATTGCAAAGTTCTTCCTGTCAACTGCTTGCTTGCATTGATATCTGCCTCCATCCAGTCAACAACCGATTGATAGAATCAAGTTCCCAGCCTACTTTTTTCTTTTGAAAATCTGTTTCCCTTTGAGTCCACAATATGGAATAAAACTTGATCTGTTGTTGCTTCTGTTACATACTTAAGGGGTTTATTACAGTCCTTTAGAAATTCATAGACACCTGGAGGTGGGCTTCTTGGCAACACCATCTAGAATTCCCTAGCAACCTCATAAAACAGCAGTTTTCTTTGAGAAAATGAAGTATTAGTTTATTATTCCAGTACATTAATGTTCATGAGTCTCTAGTGGTAACGTTACTATGAGGATTACATGTATTTGTGCTGAGTGGTCGCAGGCAGGCAGTGTTTGAGCATTCCTTCTTTCTTAATGAATGTTGTGGAGCTGATAGAGTCATGGCCGTTCTGTTGTTCGGTGAGTCAGAGCAGCATTATGCTCACTCACACCAGCACTTAAGCCACATGACAACCAGCGCATTTACCACATCTCCACCTCTCCCTCTCTGCTGTTTTTCCCCTCTCTCTTTGTTTATCAGTCAATTTGTTGTTTCTTGCTCTTCTCGTCTTTGCTCTCAGTATATATGAGAAGATGTGCTTTGTTCAGGGAAAAAAAAATCACTTTGTTTCGAAAACAGTATTTACCCATAGCAGTACTTGCTGTAATATTGTTTTTGAGAAATAGATTAGTAGTATTAATAGACATAAAAATAAATAATTTTAAAAGAAATCAGCAATTCATTTCAGTTCGATCATTTGAAGGGGTTTGAGGTTGTTTAGGGCAACCTGGATGCATGTCTTTTTGACCAAAGGTCAAATTTCAAATTTTTTTTTTTATAATTCAGGGAATAGATGACGGGCTTACGCTTGTCAGATATTACGTGATGACGTCATCGCTATGCAAATTAGTGTGTGATGTCATCTATGGCCAAAAATGTCGAAAAATTTTGTTTTTAGCACTGTTAAGCCCCCTTTAGTCCGATTGGGCTGGTTTATAATTGTTATAGCTGAGGTGTATAGTTCACTACTGTCATAAAATGATATGTGCTAAAACTTTATATTTATAGCTATCATTAAAGATATAATCCTTGCTGTGAACGACACGTTATATTAAAATAGAGGCATTTCAGCATCATTACTCCAGTCTTCAGTGTCACGAGTCGTCAGAAATCATTCTGATATGCTGATTTGGTGCTCAAGAAACATTTCTTATTACAATGTTGAAATTTTTGCGTTTGACGTGGAGACGTTCAGAAGTTTGCAGTAAGAAAGCTTAAAAAAGAGAAAGAAATTAATATTTTTGTTTAGCAAGAATGCAATAATTTGATCAAAAGTGACAATGAAGGTATTTATAATATTACAAAAGATTTCTATTGGAAATGAATGCTGTTCTTTTAAAACTTCCTATTCCATCAAAGAAATTAATAACTGAGCAGCAATAATAACTGAGCACCAAAATCTGTATATTTGATGGATTTCTGTGACACTGAAGACAAAGTAATTGCTGTTGAATAATATTCAGCTTTGCCATCACAGGCATGGTTTACATTTAAAAATATAAAGTAATAATAAAAAAACAAATTTCCACTTTCTTCTTATCATATAACTGAAGAAAAAAAGAATGAATATATGAGCAGATTCACCTGTTCAGTGAAAGTACTGCATTTGAACCTTTTCTGTTAATGTAACTGAAACTTCTGCACAGCTTTTTATTAAACGAGACTGGATGTGATATAGACTTGTTTTAGTTTCTTTCCGTCATTGTTCTCTTTGTTTTTCCTCCTGCAGTCTTTCCTGTCCCAGGACCAGACGTTTCCTCTCCAGTTAAAGAAACAGCAGGGCCCATATAAGATGAACAAGAAGACGGCGGCACTCACGCCCTCTTCCTCATCTTCATCCTCCTCCTCCACGCTCCCTCTTAAGCTCGGCTCTGAAGCGTCAGGTAGGACCAAGCCCCCTGAAGCGCAAGGTGTGTCCTCCTCCAGTCTGCCTTTCTCTCATGGCCTGCTGGGTCTGGGCCAGCCTAACGGAGTCATCCAGAGCACCCAGGATGTTCCGTTGGCCCTCACCACCAAACCTCGCTCAGATGTGCCCGTCAACCTCAGTACGGGAAGCCGTAAGCGCCCCGCCTCCGCGTCTCCCACTCCTAACCGCACCCGTGAGCCCCGGAAGAACAAGACTCCCAAAGCATTAGATGCCTGGAGGGGTTTATCCCAGAACCACCTGGTGCAGTCTCTGGTGGACCTGTTTCAACACAGCGAAGCTGAACAAAAGCTGCCCAGCAGCAAAGACTCAGATGATTCTGCTGAGGATGAAGACGATGAGGATGATGATGTGGAGGACGAAGAGGATGATGATGAAGAGGATTCAGATGACAGTCTCTCAGGTGAGATGCCTAAGGAGAGTTCAGAAAATTAAAATTTGTTAATTATTTACTCATTGCAAACGCAGACATCCATGCAACACAAAAGAGAATTGTTTTAAGAGTATCCTGTCTGCTCTTTTCCATATGACTAAAGTGAATGAAGGTTTATATTTAAAAAAAGACACCATAAATGATGAAGATATATACCAAACATTTTGTTTCCCATTGACTGCCATTGTATTTTTGTCCTTACAATGTCAAGTCAATACAAACCAATAAAGGTGAGTAGATGATAACAGAATTTTCATTGTTGCGTGAACTATTCCTTTAATTTGGTTCACTGATGCCAATGACACGAGACATGTTATAATGATCAGTTCTGTAAACACATGTCTCCCTTCTATTTCTCAGAGTCAGAAAGTAATTCAGACAGCGAGATGAACGGCTCAGAGGGTGGTAAAAAGAAGCGCAAGTATGGAGTCATGGAGATGGACACCGATGGAGAGAAAACTCCTCAGAAACTCAGCAAGGGGTTTTCCCATCTGAACTCCTCCCCCAATCACAGCCTGTCCGACTGTCTGCCACTAAACCTCCAAGTCATTAAGCCCTCCAGTGTGGCCACACCCACCATTGTGAGCAGCTCCGGTGCCTTGACCTATCACAGCTCTCCCTCCTCATCGTACTCTGTTGGCACCTCTCCAGGTAACCACAGGCAACGTCATTACTAAACTAAAACTGGATATGCCTTCCTTTGGAGCTCTGTCGGTGTCAAAGTGTGCATGGGGTTGAATATGTGTCGCGTGTACGCGTATGCCCTTTTGTTTGTTTATTTGTCTGTGTGCAAGCTGTCACACTCAGATGACGGAGTGTCTATTTTTAGAAAGATAAATGGTGGCGTCTGGCATCACTCGGCTCCCTTTGTGCCCGTCTATTTGGGTGCGCGTCCTTGGACTGAGCTCTGTTTGGCCTGTATTCCAGAAAAAAAAACAAAAAAAAACCGAATCGGAATTAATATTAAACTCTCGCCATTAATTGTGTGTTTGGTTTATACAGGGTCAGGTTTAGGGTTAGGTAAATGTAGCTGGTAACAAGAGCTCTTTGTGTGGTGTCTGGGTTAACTCCGGTACCTGTGTTTGCCTTAACCTGTTAGCTGAGGCACATCAACCACCTCTGTTTGGCTGACTTAATCTGTTTTTCCTTCTGAAGCTAACAGAGACATTTGTTAAACAAAACACTCACAAATCCAGCAAACATGGCACACAAGTGCATCTGCTCTTGGACGGCGTTCAGCATCCCTCACCGAGATGGAATGAAGCGCTTTTTCTAATGAAGCCGAAGTGTGTCCGTTGAAAAGCGTGAGGAATCTGTAATAAGCTGAGAGGGAGTTACTGTGATGATTTGTTTTTGGAGCATTATTTGAGTCGCTGAGAGATTCGTTTAACTCCCGTTTTGTTTGCAGACTTGCAGACTCAAAAGGAGAGAGATGAGAATGATTTTGGTTGTTAATTCCTGTGGTTTTTGTTAGTGTCACTATTGCTATTACTCATATTTTGAACAACCTGTGCCTAAGTGTTAAATTGAGGATGTGGCTTATCTTGCATCGCTTGTGCTACAAACATGAATGATACCTCAAATCACGTGGCTTGTTAAGGAGAGCTGTTAGTTTGCAATTTTTTTGATCAGATGTTTACCAAAAAACCCTTAAATTTAATAAGAGGTGCCTACGTCTAATGTATGTTCTAAAATACCATATTTGAGACTTGAAAGTGGGTTCTTTTGGCACAATAACTAGGTATACGCAATATGAAGGTAACTTGTCAATTATTGGCTGTTCATTAATGGTACTAGTTTTGCATGCACTACTGATCAAAAGTTTAGGGTTGGTAAGACGTTTGTTAAATGGTTTTGTCTCTTAGGCTTACCAAGGTTGCAAAATACAGAAACATAATATTGTGAATTACAAAATAACTGTTTAATAACTGCTAATCTTTTTTTATGTAATAAATTCCTAAAGCAGAAGAGGAATAATTTTGTGCAGTATAAAAAATTGCACCAGGAGAAATTGTGTACAGAAGTTTGTATTGGTCAACATTGTATATCTATTTTTGTCCTGTCTTTTATCTAATTTATTTTTAGTCTTTAAAAATATTTTAATTACATAATAAGCAAATCTTACAATTATTATCCATTTTTCATAATCTTCATTAGAATGATGCCTAAATTTACTTGATTATAGTTTTCAAGTGTTTCATTTATTTGAAAATACTTTGCAATTTAAATCATTGTAATGTTTTTAGATTTAGCTTTTTTAAATCACTGCACCCCAAGTTACCACAATTCAGGATGCCTTAGCTATCGCATTGAAATACCCTGGCATTTTAAAGACAAGTTTTATGCATGCAGGCACCATCAAAAACAGAACAAAAAAAATCGAGGTTTTATTTGATGTTGTTTGCTCATTATGTGAGTTGATGAAACGTTTGTGTGTGTGTGTGTTCTAATGTGTTTTGTCTGGCTGTTGTCTTGTCTCAGGCTCTGCGAAGAGAAAGCGAGTGATGAATGAAGATGATTTACGGATTCCGCTGGAAATGGGGTACGTTTAAATATGACACACGCTGGTGGCAGCACGACTCAACACCTGTTAACCGCAGCTCTGCATTCTGTGCTTCTAAAGCAACAGAGCACACAGTCTCATACAAACATCGCATTAAGACTGCAGATGTTAAAATACTCCGATCAGAATTCTTTGCTCTATTATTACAAACCCATTCGAAAAAGCAAAGTAGCAGCAGCATTTCACATGATGGTATAATGGCATTCATTATGCCTTTCTATTACTTTTAACCTTAATACTTGGTTTATATATATATATATATATATATATAAAATGTTTGTATTTATTTATTTATTTTGCCTGGAAAATGCCTACATGCCTTAGTCAATCAGTCAATCAAACCATATTGCTTCAAAATAAATGTTTTAGTATATCAAGCAGTTTTTGAACATTTCTGCGAGTGTGTTGTATTATGATCTTCTTCTTCAATGTGTATGTTGTTGTTCTAGCTGGCAAAGAGAAACCAGGATGAAAACAGTGGGCGGTCGGCTGCAGGGAGACGTCGCATATTACGCCCCATGTGGCAAGCGACTGCGACAGTACCCGGATGTCGTAAAGGTAACCTTTACCCGTCTTCCCCGCTGCCTCACGCTTAGGCCCCCCAAAACGCTCAGGAAGCCTCACTCCCCACCCCTTTCCTCTCCCAGTGCACCATTAGCAGTTATTGGTTTAAGATCCAGCAGTTTATTTAGGTGGTCTGGTCACTTTTAGCTAGCTGTGTACTGTTAAGGAAAGTGTGCTAGGCTGCTTTCAGTTTGGTACTATTATAGTGCTAATGGCTCTCTGGTTGTCCTGTCTGACAAAATCACTATTATTCTCTCTTCTGTAGTATCTGTCCAGATATGGAATAACTGACATCACACGTGATAATTTTAGCTTCAGTGCAAAAATAAGGGTTGGTGACTTCTATGAAGCCAGAGAAGGACCCCAGGTGAATGCCTTTCATCTCCTCTTTTTCTTTTTTTTTTGTTCTTTATGTTCCTTTTTTCTCTCTGTCTCTCTCGCTCGTATTCTTTCGCTCTCCCTGTATCTCTCTTTCATCTTGAACAGGGCAGGGAATTTGATTGAACCCCGATAGCCTGAATTTCCCCTTTTAAACTGTAGGGAGTCTGTGCAATAATCAGCGCTCGTTGTTTCCACAGGGTGTTACTTCATGTTTTGTCTGTCATGTGTGTTGAAAGAGATTCTTTAGATTAAAGATACAGTGGAGCAAACGTTGAGACAGTTTATTGATTCAAATGTAAAATTGTCTCTCGTTTAATTTTTTTAATTTACTTCATTTCATGCTTTTTTTAATTCATTTGCCTAAATTGGATCTACATTGAGAGTAACATTTCAGAATATTACTAAGTGATTATTATAGAGTTACGTGATCATTAGTGGTGTGACAATCTTCTATGAATCCAGGCTAAAATTAGTTTCTACAATCATCTTCATAATTCTGACCATCCTTCACTGTTTCCCTCAGGGTCTGCAGTGGACTCTTCTGAAAGAGGAAGAGGTCATCCCCCGTATCTTGGCTATGGAAGGCCGGCGAGGTCGTCCACCCAACTCTGAGCGGCAGTCGAGGGGCAGTAGTGAGGGTTCGGGCAGCCGGCGGCGAAAGGGCCGCCCCCCGAATCTAGGAGAGAGCGAATTCCCAAGTCCCTCCGAGGCCAAACTGCTGCGCAAGCTGGAGGCCCAGGGTAAAGTGCCTGTTTTTGACTTTTTCACCTCATTCATGGATATTAATGCATGTACTGATGGAAGAGATTTGTCTGATTTCATTGCAGAAATCGCCCGACAGGCAGCTCAGATGAAGCTCATGAGGAAGCTAGAAAAGCAGGCACTCGCACGGGCTGCCAAGGAGGCCCGCAAACAGCAAGGTACTCCAGGCTTATGAATATCACTCTATTACTCACAATGGCATTCAGACATCTCGCTTAAACCTCGTTCTGTCTCTCGTTCAGCTATTATGGCTGCAGAAGAGAGGAGGAAGCAAAAGGAGCAGTTGAAGATTCTCAAACAGCAGGTAAGTTTGTGAAGGAAACCGGTTTTCGGTCAGTCTGAGGGTCACATGTTATGAGATTCTAAGCGTTAATACAAAACAGAGACTGGCGGTGCTTCTACGGCTGCAGCACGGCTGCCAGTCGACTTTTTTAAATGCACAGCAGCACTTTCAATTAACAGACTTCCTCCTCCTCTCCTACCAGGAAAAGATAAAGCGCATTCAGCAAATCCGTATGGAGAAGGAACTCCGCGCACAGCAGATTCTCGAGGTACGGAGTGACTGCGGATAGAAAATAATAAATGAAAAGAGTTGAAATAGGCTTAACATTCTTAAAATACACGCCACCCCCTTCGGTTCCTGTTTAACATGGAGCCCGGACCACAGCAGAATCACTCACCAGCATTTTGGAGCTCTGAGTTCTGCATAATTTTTGTCGGGACTAATGCTAAATTGGTTTTGGTGGACAGTTTTTGAATATTAAATTTGCTGCCTCCTGTGTTTCAAACCAGAGGTAAATTAGACATAAAAGATTTTTTTCCATCAGACAATGGCAGTTCTTGCATAAGTAGCAGGAGGAAGACACTGTTTACTTTACTCACCCAATTATAGAGGCTTCAAAAGTGTTTTAGCCGGGAAAAATCAAATTGGAGCTGACACGCTTGGCAAGCCATTCTGAACAGGATTTCTTGCTGTTTGTAATTACGTATTTAAATTTTCAGCTAATTCGCCTTTGCTTTCTTTTTATATTGCCGTTGTCAGAGCCTGAGGAATATTGAATAGTTTTGAAGATCTCGGGGCTGATTCTGACACGGACTTGAAGAGAAAACATTCTCAATCACTGACTCAGTGATCTGTAGCTAGAGAAAGCGTAACAATGGCAAGACATGAGACAGAAGGGCTTTCCTGTGCGTGCGTGTGTGTGTGTGTGTGTGTGTGTGTTTCGATGCCAGCTCTCGCTTTTCCTCTCGCAGACACATCAATCAAAGTGTTAGTATAAGTTATAAATAAAACAGATGTTGGTTTAGCATGTTTAATTTAGGTTTATACCCAGCACGGCAGCACTGGTCTGACCCAGACCTGTTTTGCATTGGCAGGCAAAGCGGAAAAAGAGAGAGGAGGCTGCCAATGCCAAAATGTTGGAGGCGGAAAAGCGAATAAAGGTCAGTTTGTGAGTGAGAAGAGATGATACACACACCTACTCTTGCGCACTATGAATCATTGCCGTGGAAACCCCCACCCCCCCACACAAGAAAACTTCGCTTGCTCTCACCTACCCCGGCAAACCATTAACATTCCTCGGCCACAACAAAGGAGCAGAGCCTCTGTTTGACTGATGTCTGCCGGCCTGTGGGGGAAAATTAGCTTGACATCTGGATTTTTGCTGTTGTGGTTTAAAATGAAAGATGCCCAGTGCATCTTTTCATGTCTTGTACACATGGGGCCTTCACTAGAATACACAACCTGCTCTAAATAGCCTTTCTTATTTAAATGAAGGGTATTTTTTTGTCGAGTATTGTGGCTTTTAACTGCATCTGTTAGCTTTGCAGCCATCTTGTGTCAAGCGTAGGCCTTTAATATGCACATATTTTCTTAAGGCAGTATGATAAAAGTGTTGTACGGTATGAATAATTTGATGTCACAATAACAGTATGCCACAATGTAGTTATTTTGTGGAATATCATTTATTTATTTATTTTTAAAGAAATAAATTACTTTTAAATACTTTCACCTTCTTTAAAAAGTAAATAACATTGATAAAAAGTGACAGTACAAACTTTTACAAGAAATTCATATAAATCCTGTTGTTTTAAACTTTTTATTCATAAAATTCTATTATATTTCCAACAAAGTAGTGAGCTCATAAGATTATTAATATTAATAAGAAAGCAGTTTCATATTACCATTTTTACAGTTTTCGTATTTTTAATCACATAAAGAAAATGAGTGAGCAGTGAGACTTCTTCCAGAACATAAAAAAAAATCATACCAATCCCAAGACGCAGAAATTTAATTTAATAAAGTAACAATGTTATTTTGTTGTCTTTACAATAGCTCATATATTTTTTTTCTTTGCAGAGAGATCATATTTAGGTATCCATGGCATTCAAAAAAAAAAAAACAGTTTGTCTCTTTTTGGATCAGTTGTATATAGTATTGTAGAGTACTGTATAAGCCACCATATCACTCAGCGCTAGTCTTTGTTTTAAAAGAAAAGGAAACCCAAGATGATGACTCATCTTGTTTGCAGGGGCATGTACGATTGTGTAGTTGGTTGACTTGTTCTTTAAAACTCTTCATTTGCTGATATCATGTTTAGGTAAAATATCACATATCTCGCATGAAGTAACCATTTATATACAGATTACTGCATTCTTAGGCCTCATGGTTAGGACAGAAGGTCCAGACAGGGTTCTGGTTGATGGTTTCATTTTAAACTGTCATAATGAGTGTTTTGGTGTAGCATTGAATCGTTTTTATATTTTGTTTTGTAGGAGAAGGAGATGAGACGCCAACAGGCTGTTATTCTCAAGCACCAGGTCAGTAACCACTCTCATAAATAACAGGTCTCATAATGGCCATTTATGTAGTAGTAGTGATTTTTGCTACAAAATGCAGGAGAAGGGAGTCAAAGGGCATGTTTTTCTTGTAGAGTTCACAGTTACCATGTCAAATGCAGTGCATTATGGGTTAAAAAGTGTCCTTACATAGCTTTGTTCAATCTATGCCCATGTAAAAATTGGTGAGCCTCATGTGGTTCCATCTTTAACTTTCTGCTGTTTCTCTCTGGTTAATTTCCATGCTTTTTGGGAGTGGGATCTGTCTCTTTTGGGTTACAGGCTGAAGTTTTGAGTTTGTTTATTTTTTCTTTTCTTTTTAAATGACGCTGTGATTTTTTTTTTCTGTCTCATAATACTCTGCCAACTCTCTCTCTCAGGAGATGGAGAGGCATAGACTAGATATGGTATGGGTATGTTTCATCTTCTGTACATCTAACACTCGCATCGTGAATCCTGGTTGTGATATGATGTCATAGCAGCACATTTTTAAATGTAGCACTGGCTGCTGTCAAAACTACATTTTCCTTCTGCATGGCTTTTCAAGCAAAAAAGAGAACAAAAGAAAAAAACTGCATCGCCTACATCTGCTATGCGTGTCAATGAGAGAAAACCGGCTTTGATGCAGCAGGCCTGTGCCTTGTTTGTGTGTGTGTGTGTGTGCGTATGTAAGTGTGTGTGTGCGTGTGTGTGTCAGTGAACCTGTTGAGTACATACTCTCATTGGTGGAAATTGCCACACACCCTCATTTCACGTGTAAAGTCACCCCAATATTGTGTAGCATCATTATCTCTGTGAAAATGTGAGTGTTGGTTTGTATGCGTGTGCGTGTATGTATGTTGTGGCAGACTCTTTGTCAAGATGTTGCATTTGCACTGTGCTGATTGTCCTGCCTGTGAGGTCATCAGTACAGGTCAAAGGTCATAGTGCCTGACCAATGAGAGAATTTGAGGAAACTCACACTTCTCTCTGTTGTACATTCCATGCCATCTATGGGTCAGAAATGAAGACTTCACACTAATTGGCTTTGTCCTTAGTCAACATGAGACAGCAACCATGACCCATTTTGCTTCCTTAATGTGATGTTTTTCAGAGTAAAATATTTAAATTTTTTACAGCACAATATTTTCCAGTTCATACCATCAGGAATTGTTTAGATGGTAGAAAGTGGACATTCTGTACCAGAATGGAGCCAAACCTGAATGCAAGTATGCAAAAAAAAAAAAGTTAAATGTGCACTCTGTAATTTGTAGGATTTACAGATAAAGTATTTAAAATCCATAAATCGATCAACTAAAAGTAAAAATTCTGTATTTAATTACTCACCTTCATGTCGTTCCAAACACATAAGACCTTTGTTCATCTTCAGAACACAAAAAAATTTTGATATGTTAATGAAATCCTTGAGCTTTCTGACCCTCCATAAACCGCAACACACATAGAAAAGTAGTATGGACATGGCTAAAATAAAATATCAACATCAACAGTAATATTCACTAACAAATTGTTGAACAAACTACTTATTTCTGTCTTATTTGCACACAAAAAAGTATTCTTCATTAAATTAAGATTGAACCACTGGTGTCACATGGATTATTTTAACAATGTCCTTACTACCTTTCTGGGCATGTCAGTTGCATTGCAGGTTCAGAAAGCTCTTGGATTTCTTCTTTGTTTTGACTGAATTATCCTATTAACACCCTTGTTTTTAATTATTTAATTTGTAGATATTTTAAGTTTGACTTCAAAGTGATATCTGTAACTGAAACTCGCGTGATGCTACATCCACACCACTAGATGTCAGTATGAATCCAAGATATTGGTAGCGTGATATAAACTACAAATTACTGAGTGCACATTTATCATTATATGCGAGTTCTAGGTAATCTCAGCCATACACTAGTTATTTTATATTTTTAACGAAAGATACTCAGTAAGACCTGAAAAGTGTATTAAGAAAGTACAGAGGGTCAATTATGATTTCATGTTGACTTTAAATTCATAATAACAGAGAAATAACAACATGCCTAACTGTAAGGACAGGACATTGAAGCTGAGGGAAATCTGAGGTATTTTCCCTGGTTAGCTTTTAACAGTAGCTACGCTAATCTAACTCAAGATGCACCGACAGCTTTTCCTCCTCTGACCTGCCCATTACATCTGTGGCTTTTCTTTTCACTCTTTTGTTCCCGTCTGATCAGCTGTAACACGTTTTTGTGGCTGCCTCATCCTGGCCATAGCAATGTGTCCGTTCTACACCTACTTTTTTTTCTTTCTCTCTCTTTCTGTGCAACATGCTAAACCACGCTGATCAGTTTTATCGTCTGTCTCTGGCTTTTATATTTTGTTTGTTTTCTCTGTGTGGATCTTTATGCTCTGCTTTCCTCCACTGAACGATGGAATCATTCTGTCTTTTCAGGAGAGGGAGAGGAGGAGACAGCACGTTATGCTAATGAAAGCTGTGGAGGCTCGGAAAAAAGCTGAGGTGTGCAAAACGAAATAAATAAATAAAGGAACACTGTCCTTCACCACTCCACTCTCCTCTCTGCACCTCAAAGCTTTCTCACATGTCACGTCTTCCTGCTCTGCTACATTCTCTGAATGTGTTTCACCAAATAATTTGGATGTAGTTTGATAAAGTACCCTAAACATTCCTCATTCTCCAAAACAAAGTTTTCTTGTAGAACATAATGCCCTAATGTCAAACACGCCTGATGTGGCATCCAGCTGGTTAGTAAAGTCTTTCTTCCACCCCACAGGAGCGCGAACGCCTCAGGCAAGAGAAACGTGATGAGAAACGCCTCAACAAGGAGCGGAAAATGGAGCTCCGGAGGCTGGAGCTAGAGATGATCCGTGAGATGAAGAAACCCAATGAAGACATGTGTTTGACAGATCACAAGGTAGTGGAACTGGATATCGTAAGATCTCTGCATTGTTTGAAGATATAATTTAACAATCATTTATGAACCCTGTATTTAGTGATTGCTTTAGAAAGATTATCTCTTTATTAATGAGACATTAACATTAAGAGTCACCCAATCAGAACTCTCGGAGGTGTGATGTCATACACATCCTAATCTTAGCAAAGCACTTGGCAGTGAATTCACCTGGGACAGAATGCTGTCACCTAGTGGTGGCGAAGATAGCATTATGATGAAAGTTAGCAGCATTGAAAACTTTTTGCTTATGAATTAAGTGAAAGAGCTCATTCTTAAAGTAAACAAATTCAGCTGCAAAATTTCATGTATAAAGACCTATTTTTACAGTGTGAGAAAATAATTCTCTTCATATTGTACAGACAGCATGTTTTCATAATTAAGTGGTTTTTATATTCTAACTCTAAAGACAAAACAAATTATTATATCATTATCTAAAGAAGGGGTTTACGAGGGAACTGCAGGGGGTTCATGAAAGCATAATTACATCTTATGTAAAATTAAAATAAATAAATGGGGCTGCGCAATAATTGCAATATAACTTAGTGTGATTATCAAGTCAAAGGCTGCAATTTACTTAATCAGATGTGTTATGTGTTTACAGTGAGTAAAGCATGCAATGCGTTTAATTATAATTATGAAGTTCTTTTTTATTTAAAAAGTGCAAATTTACAGCAGTAATATATTTTTGCCCTATAATTAGGGTTACTATTGCTCTGCTACTAATAATTACTACTATGATTATTATTATAACGCCCAAGTCATATTATTCTGAGATTTCATTGCTCGTTCAAAACATGATGTTTAAAAACATTTTGTCTCTCATGTTTTTCTATATTTTTCTGCCCCTCTATAGCCCCTTCCTGAGATTCCTCGTATCCATGGTCTGGTTCTTCCCGGGAGTGTGTTTGCAGACTGCCTGATGGTGGTGCAGTTCCTGCGAAGCTTTGGGAAGGTCCTGGGTGTGGATCCCTCAGAAGTGCCCACTCTGGGTATACTGCAGGAGGGACTGCTCAACCTGGGAAACAGCATGGGGCAAGTGCAGGACCTGTTGGTCCGACTACTCTCATCTGCTGTGTCCGACCCAGGATTGCCTCAAGGACACAGGGTGAGGAGGAAATGTCTGGAGGTTACTTGCGATTGTCAATGTAATGTGTGTACTTTCAAGTCTGTTTACACCTGCTATTAACATCTGTCTCAAGTGACCCCCTCACAAGCACTCAGCAGAGAGACATTTTTGTTTATATCTAGTATTAACATGAGTCTCCTGTGAGTGCTTGTGATCAAATTTAATCGAGGAAAGGGTCTCTAGTTTAATGAACACATAAATCACTTACTAAGTCAGTGTGCCACTGCATATGAATGATGTCTATTTTTGGTTAGCAAATTTTAAATTGTTCCCTTTTCTCCATCAGGCTAAGTCTATCTTAGGTGACCATCTGACCAATGTGGGTCTGAATCGGGACAATGTGTCTGAGGTTTTGCAGCTGTACATGGAGGCTCACTGCTCTCAGACTGAGCTAGCTGATCTTACTCTGAGTCTGAGGACCAAAGCCTTTCAGGCCCACACGCCAGCTCAGAAAGCTGCTGTCCTGGCCTTCCTGGTAAATGAGCTGTCTTGCAGTAAAAGCGTGGTCAGGTAAGAACCAATAGATTTCAGTAGAGTTCAGTTGCAGTGATTCTTGATGAATTGATTGATGTTTACATTAGTACAGAGAACAACTGTTTATAAGAGAAGGTATTTTTTTGTAGTCATCACAATATATACACAGCACAATTTTCTAACCATTACAATAATAATTCATAAAGAACAGATAACTGAATTTTAAGTTACAGTTTAAAATGACAAGACAAATGAGGCAAATAAATATTTAGTTTACTTTAAACAAACAACATATTTTTGTTAATTCAAAATCAACTAATTACCTTAAAAACCTATGCAAAACATTCTCAAACTCAAATTATCCATGTTTGGAATAGAGATTACATAATAAAAGTGATGCATAGTTATATGCTGTCAGGCCTGCCTGGGCAATATGAAATATGCATCTTGAAATAATAGGGCATAAAGAGGCAGTGGAGAGGTCACACAGTGTGATGGTCACAGAGCTTTGAAGACTTAATGCATATAAACACGGGAACCTCAACAGCTTGGTTCATCATGTGACTATATTACACATGTATACCTGGAATCTACTGAGGTTATTATCCTTACCTAAAACTTTTAAAACATTATTTTATAAAATATGTAAGTGAGATAACAGTAAAAACATATATGGTTGATTGAAATACTTAATAAACATTGGAAATTAATTTAAAGCACTAAACTACAAGTGACTTTAAGTAACTGTGAATAAAAACGAAAACTGAAAAAAGAAAACTTAAACCTTAATACTAATATATTTGTAACATATGGTTTTGTAGCATAAAAAATCCAAAAGCACAAACTTAATAAAAACTTAAATGAATTTTAACAATTTTAAATAAAATTATAATAAATTAAACAAACTGTGACAATACATAAGTAATGCTAAAATAACACTGGTATCAGCAGCAGCCCAAAACTTGTTTGTGCTGTTTTGCAGTGAGATCGACAAAAGCCTGGAGCACATGAACGTGCTGAGAAAGGACGAGTGTATCGTGGAGGGCAAATTGAAGAAGTGAGTATCAACATTTATGCCTGATTAATACCAGCATAATTGCTGCATTCTACCTAGAGAAAGCATTTTCAGCTATATTGGATGTATTCAAACATTTGAATCTTTCTAGGCAATAAACACAATCAATGTTTCCCTTTACTGACTGTAATAGCTGTGCGTTACATGCACTTATCTTTGTTTTGTCACTAACTAATCAGTATTTATGCATGTGTTCATGCAGGATGAAAACAATCTACGCTAAACGGACAGGGAAACGGGAAGCAATCACCGGAGGGGAGGAGCCTCAGACTGCAGGTGGCTCTGCCATTGGTCACAAGCGCAAGAGAAAGGCTGGGGATAGTGATGACGACGATGACGAAGATGAGGACAGTGAAGATGCAGGGGATGAGGATGATGATGAAGAGGAGGAAGAGGCTAAAAAAGGAAAAAGAGTGGAGACTTGTGATGAGGTAAAAGGCGTACATTTTGGGTACAGATTCATACAGCAATTACTTTAACTGTCTTTAGGAGATACTTTTATATTGATTGAGCCTGTGTGTGTGTGTGTGTGTGTGTGTGTGTCAGGATGAGGGAGACCCAGCCACAAGTGTTGAAGAGCTCGAGAAACAGATTGAGAAGTTATCAAAGGTAATTGTTTTCATAATTTATGAAATTTTAACAAATTCTGATCAAATTTATGATCTATTTGTTTATTTCTTTTTAATCATTTTTATTAAATTATATATATATATTTTTTATATTATATTTTATTATATATTTATTTGTTTCATATATATTATTTGTAATTACATGTCAATTCTGTAGTTATATATCAATATAACTATATGGAATTATATTTTATATATTATAATAATTACTAATACAAATATGAAACAAAAAATATAAACTAAATTATGAACTAATATTTTTGTATTTTACTGTAAAAACAATTTTATAAGTTTAAATGTAAAAAAATATTTATTAAATACATTTATTTAAAAAAATAAATTTAGTAATTGCACTATTTTATATATATATATATATATATATAAAAATATACAAATACAAATTTTAATGAATTGTGCTGCCCTGTAATTCCCACAAAAATGTGTATTTCTGTGAGTACAGCAGCAAAACCTGATCCGTCGGAAGCTGTTTGAGTCATCTCACGCCCTGCGGTCCATGTCATACGGGCAGGACCGGTACCGCCGCAGATACTGGGTCCTCCCACAGTGTGGAGGAGTTTACATTGAAGGGTTAGAGAGTGGAGAAGGTGAGTCTGTCTGCCCATCCCTCCATTCATAAAAGCATTTGCATACAGCTACACCATTAATTTTACACGAATTATGTTTTCCTCCTGTCTCTCATATAGGGGTCGAGGAGCGTGAGCGGTTGAGAAATTTTCCAGTGCAGGTCAAAGAGGAGCCTAAGGAGGAAGTTCTGCAGCATCATCAGCATGAGGAAATACAGGGGGCTGTGAAGGAGGAGGTGAAGCAGGAGGAGAAGCCCATGGATCCTGATCAGGAGGCAATTAAAGAGATGCGCTCCTCCCCACTAAAAGAACAGCAGGAAACAGAGGTTGCAACCACGCCCCCTCAACCCCCAGAGCTCCACCCCTCACAAAGCCCTCAGTGTCAGGAACTTCCTCGCACACCTGTCGGGGCCAAGGGGCTCTGCCACACCCACAACGGCTGCCCGGCAACAGTCGCTATGGAAACTACATCAGCATCATCTCCAGCTCACTCTCCAACTACCTCCAAGCTGACAGAGGCCAGCAGCCCGAGCGCAGAGCACACAATCCCTCCTCCTCTGCAGCTGGGCATCCCTGCACACATCCTGCAGCCGCAGCTGGCGCAGACTCAGCTCCTGGCCAACGACCAGCTGCTCAAGGTCCTTAGCGAGCGCAGCGGACACTGGTTTAGCCTGCTGCCTCGCTCACCCTGCGACGACACCTCCCTCATCCAGCCGTCTGCACACCCGCAGTCCTCGCCCAGCAGCAACACCCCCAGCACACGGCCCAAAACACCACCTCCACCATCTACCTCCTCTCCACACCATCACCTGCTTCCGCTGTCTGCGTCTGCAAGCCCTCTGAACCCCTCACCTGGTGGGATCAGCAGCCTCAGTTTGCAGGTAGTTACCCATCCTACATAAAATGATAATTGGAAATCTGAAACCAAAATACAATATTTAAAATAGCTATCAAATTAATGTTATAAGAACAGTTTTAACTGATTGATGTTATTTCTTTGTGACTTTCTTTAACATACTGACAAAAATGTAATATTGTAATATTGAAAACATTATGCAGCTGCAAATTAAAAAAAAAAAAGTTTAATTTTTAAATAGTCTAATATCCTAAATGTTGGGGCACAAATCTAAATCAATGGCTTTTCACCTCCATTGTTCACAACAGTTTTTTATGACTTACAGGGTAAATATTATAAGTATTACAAAAAGTATTTTTAAAAATTGTGTGTGTATGTCTGTATATGTATGTATGTGTATATGTAGATAGATAGATAGATAGATAGATAGATAGATATGTGTGTGTATGTTTTAGCTTGGAATAACCAGAAAAAAATTATATTTATTATAAAATCATGTTGTTGTTTTTTTTTGTTTGTTTACATGACTTTTTCAGGTCTAGAAATCACAGCTTTAACAGTTGTACAGTAGAAGAATTAAAATAAGTCATATCTTGATTTTAATGTTATCTTTCTCTTTAAAATAATTTCGAAACCCCGTTGGAGGTTTGTAGAGGTCCCTTAATGAGCATCAGACCCTTAGTTGAGAAGCACTGATGTAAAGGGTATGGATGCTCATCATGTATCTCATTATCTCCTCTCAGGTAAAGCCAGGTGGAGCTCTGATTGGTTTGCCTTTGGGTAACTGGTCCGGTGGGGTCATCAGCCCCAATCTCCCCCTGTGCAGCAGCCCCTTGCACATGTACACCTCAGTAGAGGGCAGCGCCAGCCCTCTGCTGGCACCCAGCGTCTCAACCAGCAAAAGCGGTTCTCCTGTTCCCACTGGGGAGAAGCTTACATCTGCTCCTTCTCCAGTAGCACTGGACCTTCCTAGGAATCACGACCACCCTGAACCCCTGCCCATACCAGAGGGTGAGTGTGCTTCCATCAATTCACTCAAAAATAACGCTAACAAATGTTGCACTTTTTATTTTTTTCACTTTTCTCAACAAGTCATTAGTCGAGTTCTGTTTGCGGATGTTGATGGAAATGTTTTTGCTTGATTGGCAGACATGCTGCTGGGCTGGTGGAAGGTGACAGACATGGAGGAGCTGAAAGCGCTAGAGAACGCTCTTCACAGCAGAGGCATCCGAGAGAGAGCCCTGCAGAAACAGCTGCAGAAATCCATGGAGCTCATCGTGCAGACCTGTAACAAGAACCGAGAGGGTCAGTTGAATCACTATAAAATAACACAGTGTGTCTTCATGTGTTTTATCTTAGAGATTTAGCCATGGAAACTGTTCAAGCAGACCAAAAGCTGCCAAATATTAGCCTCTTTTACACAGGGATACCAGTAAATTTCCATAAAATTACCAGAACGACTTTACTGGTAAATTCAAAACCGCACTGTTCACACATGATCTCTTTCCGGCAATTTACTGGTAATTTTCTGGAAAAGTCTGTATGTGTGAAAGGGCTTAATGTTTATAAATAGATTATTAACCCATTTTAACATATTAACACATTTACCTAATTTGTAAAAAAAAAAAAAAAAAGTCACGGAAAAAGACCTTCATACGGCAATATTTCTTTTTGAATAAAATCCAAGAAAGATTTATAAAGAAACTAAATTTCATTTAATTTTGGTCGTTTTTTAATTTAATCTGTTTGATTCATAATTTTTTGTGCTGACAAAAATTGAGATGCTGACAGAACAGAAATTACACTTTATTTTAAAAGGATGGTTCCCCCTAAATGAAAATTGTCATTATTTGCTTGCCTTATATTGATCCAAATCTGATTTGTTTTCTTTGTTCTATTAAAC
>JAUCMS010000105.1:4763478-4780143 GCA_032357445.1 Enteromius radiatus
GTTAAACACTATATATATATATATATATATATATATATATATACATACCAAACAGTTGATGGTAGCCTTTGACTTCCATAATATGGCAAAAAAAAATGGAAATCAATGACAACCTTCAAGTGTTCAGTTAATAATTTTAGTAAATGATAACAGAACTTGCAGTGTTACAGGATAATTATACATTTTATCTAATTATATAGGAGTTTCTTTCTTCTATTAAACATGAAAGAAGATATTGTGAAAAAAATGTGAGCACATTTTGGCAAATTCAGATTTGTGGTCAACTGTTATAAATCAAAATAACCACAATTTACTAACTGACTTGTCTGCAGTCGTAAATAATATTCATAAGACACTGTCTAAGTGACTCAGCCGAGCATGCAGTTGTCAGAGCGAGCTGAATTGTGCTGTGCTGTGCTTTACGGGTGTGATTTCTCCTGGGGTCTTATGGCTGTCTTATTTTTTGTTTGCAGTGGCAGTTATGGAGGTCTCCGAGCTCGACGAGGGCCAGGTTTCCGTGGAGACGCTGCAGGAGTGGTGTGTGGAGGAGCAGGCCATGGAGACCGACATCGCTCTGCTGCAACAGGTGGAGGAGCTAGAGCGCAAAGTCACGTCGGCCAGCCTGCAGGTCAAGGTTAGCGTTTTTACAGCTTCCAGAAATGAGTTGAATCGTTGTAATTTCTTCTTCTTACCTATACCCCACTATTCTTTGCTTTTCAGGGCTGGACGTATCCTGAACCACAGTCTGAAAGAGAGGACCTGGTCTATTATGAACACAAGCCCCGCCCTGGGGCAGAGTCTCAGGAGGAGCGAAGCTCAGAGAAGGGCCTGATCCGTCGACCCGGCAATCCGCTGGACATCGCAGTGACGCGATTGGCAGAGCTGGAGCGTCACATCGAGAGAAGGTACCTGCGGAGCCCCTTAGGGACCACCATCCAGATCAAACTGGATAATGTGGGTACAGTCACTGTCCCCGCACCTGCTCCATCCACTAGCGCTGGAGGGGAAGGGTAGGTCATCCAGACTGCCAGCCTTCGTCTCTGCTCCTCCCCATCCTCCCCCTCCCCCTCTCTCTGCTGGCTGGGGCTTCTCTGCTCGTCCGTCCATCCGTTCTCTCCCTGACTTTTTTTTTTTTTCCTCTCGTTCCCTTGCCTGCACCTTTCCTGTTTTTGGCTGCATGGTTTTAATCAGCAGTGCACAGACAGAGTTCGAAAACATCACAACTTGATTTGTTTTATAATACTTCTAAGTGCATGGTACACACAGCTCTCTGTCTTCATGTATGGCTGTGAAGTCATGCCACAGAATTGTATCACACTCTATAGCCTGTGTGTGTGTGTGTGTGTTTATGTTTGTGCTGTTGAAAGCTCAGGGTCTCAGCCACTCAACTTGATAGAGACATTAAGATCAAATTACAGGTTTGAAATAAAACCCCTCTCTGATCTGTGTGTTGTGTTTTTGTGTCACAGGGGAGAGGAAGAGATTGCTCCAGGGATGAAGCTGTGGCGGAAGGCGCTAAGCGAAGTACGCAGCTCCTCTCAGCTGGCCATGTGTCTGCAGCAGCTCCAGAAATCCATCGCTTGGGAGAGGTCCATCATGAAAGTGGTAAGTCACATCATTCACAAACCGCAGGGTTCACTTATTTTGCTGTGCATCTACAATATATGTTGCCGCTGCCATATTATATGCCTGTTTGTGTTTGCAGTACTGTCAGATGTGCCGAAAGGGCGATAATGAGGACCTGCTTTTGCTGTGTGACGGCTGTGATAAGGGGTGTCACACCTATTGCCACAAACCCAAGATAACCACCATCCCAGAGGGAGACTGGTACTGCCCTGCTTGCATCTCCAAGGTAACCACCTCCAATTCACATCATCCTGAGGTCATGTCTCCGAGATGATGATCATATTTATGCCTGTTAAGATTTTTATATTGCTGATAAAATACTGATTTGATGCTCTTATTTCTTATTATCAGTGTTGAATACAGTTAAGCTACTTATAATATATTGTTTCTGTGGAAACACTGGCCTAACACTAATAATAATAATAATAATAATAATAGGATTTTGTCTTAGTTTAATCAGTGGAAATTTTGGAAAGTTACTGCAGGTGCTAATGATTTATAATTAAGTACTCTAGCACTGTGAGCAGTTATGTGTATTTTGTTGATTGATTTATTTGGAGTATTATTAAGTGTATTCAGATATGTTAATGTGTTGTAAACATGTAGCTGTAAATCTAAACTAGTCCTGTACACTCTTTCAGGCAAGCGGTCAGTCACCTAAATCTAAGAAGACTCCGAATCGTGCACCACCAGCCACTGGAGGAAAAAAAGCAACAGAAGCAGCCAAGAAAAGCAAAAAGCAGGCCGAGACGTGTGAAGAAGAAGCCACCAGCAGCAACAACAGCACCCCAAAGAAAGCAGCCACCACTTCCACCCAGGCCAAGAAGAACACCCCCACCCCTCCAGCACCCAAACCAGACAGCCCTGCCTGTGTAAAAAGAGCCAAAACAGCCAGAGACAATAACCGGGACCTGGGCCTCTGCAGGTACTGTCTGCATTCTCTTACTTTCTAGATTTAAGTGTTTGTTGTAATGCAGCTCTCATGTAACGTATGTTTGTATTACTCAGGATTCTGTTGGCTGAACTGGAACGTCATCAAGATGCCTGGCCCTTCCTCACACCGGTTAACCTCAAATCTGTCCCAGGGTACCGCAAAGTCATTAAAAAACCCATGGACTTCTCCACTATCCGTGAGAAACTTGTCAGCAGCCAGTAAGTGTCTCTCACTCGGTTTTGAAAAATGTGGAAAAGTAAAAGCTGGGAAGGTGGCATGAAATACTGGAAGATGAAAAGTAACTCAAATTAAATTTGAATTATTATAGTTTTTTTATTATATGTTAAAAAAAATGTATTTGAGCAGTTTAAATGTATAAATAAATACATGCACAAATAAATAAAAATATACATACACTATACAATTAAACATATATTCACATCAAGAAAATAACAGCAAATAAGAAATATCTCCATGTACCTTCAAATAAATATTTAAAATAATAATACAAAAAAACTGAGAGAGAAATGTAAATGTGTAAATTAACCCTAACCCTAACCCATTTTAAAAAATATCAACTTTATAAATTAACATAATATCCATGTCAATAAATTAGGTTATGCTCTATATAATTCCATTCATAAAAAACATTTCTCAAAACAGAATTTTCCTCTTAGCATTACAAATAAAATACAGATAGCACTGTCTTCCATTATGTACTTATCTTAACAACAACAAAAAAACAATTTAATATAGGGACCTATTTTCACTATTAACTAGTTGCTTATCAGCATACCTATTATAAACAGATTGGCTGTTTATTAATACTTATAAAGCGCATATTCTGCATGACCATATTCTACATCCTTAATCCTACCGATACCTAAACTTAACAACTACCTTACTTTTAATAAGCAGCAAATTAGGGGTTTATTGAGGTTAAAGTCGTAGTTAATGGTTTGTTAATAGCAAGAATTTGTCCTTAAAATAAAGTGTGACAGAAAAAGTTTTATGATTCTTTGATAATGAGATGCAGTAACTGATTTTTTTTCTCTCTGTTCTTTAGGTATCAGAATTTAGAAACGTTCATCATCGATGTCAACCTGGTGTTCGACAATTGTGAGAAGTTCAACGAGGACAACTCTGACATCGGCCGGGCCGGACACAACATGAGGAAGTTCTTTGAGAAGAGGTGGACTGAGCTGCTGAAGCAAACTAACTGAGGTGGTCTCGGACCACAATGGACTGTCATTTCAAACCTGCAACCGGGGCTCAAAACCGGGGCACTCTCTGCGACACAGAGCCTTCAGGACTGACCAATCCCACATCAACACCCAAAGAGACACAAGACAGTGGGTGTCTTTGTGCAATACCATTTCCTTCTAGAAAAGAGAATTCGCACTGAAATTTCAACCATCAGAGCTGTACTAAGGAGAAAAATCCCTTTCCACTACTTGTAAATATCTTTTTATTTTGGTTTTGTATTTTTACTTTATCGTTAATATTATAGTGAATGTATTTAATTTTTTTAAATGATTATTTATGACTAAATAAAAGAGAGGTCCACTCTTCATTTTCTATGAAAAGGAAGAAACAGCAAAACTGCTTTAAATTTAACGGAATGTTTATTTGTTTGTGTTTTCCTCTCCAAATATGAAACAAAGCCAAGAAAAAAAAAGAAACTGTTTACACTGTTCTGTGCCATGTGGCATCAGAGTATTCAACCCTCTGAACGTGAACTAACGGCATCACTGTACACACACACACACATACACACACACAGACAAGCAGGAGGCACCCATGTGTACATACTGTCTATTAATGTCAATATATTGAGTCTTGTTTGGAATGGTGTACATATTGTTTCAGACATTGGATATTGTTTATGCCTTAGAACGTTTGTAGCAATTAATTTTAGTCTTAAAGTGATTAATAATATACATTTATTGTTTGTACAGTATATACATATCCTCTACAAAACACTGTGGTCTCCTTAATCTTAGTAGTGCCTGCCCTTCAGAACAGGGTATAGGGAAAATAATTTGTTCTTTTTTTGTTTGGTTTTGTTTTTCCCTTTTTTTGTAACGTTATTGTTTTCTTATATACAACACATCAAGGCCTCCACTCAAAGGCATACTGTACGAAACTCATACCTGAAACCATAAGAAAGCTGTTGGAGTATTCTTCAGTATCCCTGGCCCCAGAGGCGCGTGTGTCGTGGCCCACTGGAGGCAGCTAGAACAGAGTTTTTTTGTACCTGCGTCAGAGTACTTGAAGTTATTTTATTTAAAGATATTGTGGGAAACAAATGGTAGCGTTCTTTTTGTAGGAGCATTATTTTTCACTAGTGTGTGCGTGTGTGTGTGTATGTGAGAGTGCAAGAGTGTGTTTGTGCGAGTGTGTGGATGTTTGGCACGGACTTATTAAAAGGATGTTTTTAAATCCAGACAGTGTCTAATGTGTTATTTTATTCCTTTTCCCATGGGCAGGGGTCTCATTTTTGTTCTATGGCTCATGTTATTAGTGAAACTTTTTTTTTATTATTAATATTTAACAAACTTAATCAAATGCCAAGTTTTTAACCCTTATATAGGCAGCAAGAATTTTAAAAAAGGGACATTTCAAACTTTAGGACTGAAATATATATAATTTAAGATTTTTCTGAATAAATATTTTATTTGTATCTTTTCATGAATATATATATAGATGTATATAAAGGTCCTTCTTATCGAAAGCTACTTTCAGGTAAATATAAATAGTTGATGCCATAGGGGTTGTTTTATATACCATAGTGTATATATACACACTAGTCAATTGTTCAAAAACCTATATGATCTTGTCCTAGCAAATGTTGACTAGACTACTGTGTGTGTGTGTGTGTGTATATATAAGAAACGTATTACTCTTTTTGTTGAATTTAAGAGATTTAACAATAACCATAAATGACAGCAAGAAAGACATTAAAAACTACTGTAACACTGTAAGAAATGTAATTTAATTCATAATAACATTTACAATTTTAATTTGTACATACAAATGAATATGGCTGAATACATACATTTATGGCAGTCTGATAAAGCGACTAAAGCACAGTAAACAAAAACCACGTGGACAGACTGAAAGTCACGTGACAGAACCAGGAAGCATTTGCGAAAGGTACGTCACGTCTTTGAACACCGCTTACAGTTAACTTAAAAATACATTAAAATAAATACATTGAAAGGTAATGGTAAATTATTTAACATGTGACTGGATAATTTCATAATGCTGTCTATAGTGACCTATAGTTTTTCGTCAGTTTAAACAACTTGCGAAGCGCGTTTGTAATATCGAGTAGTTTGTCTGTTTTGAATAATGTGTCGAACTCCAGCTTTTATTAGAGTTAGACAGACTAAACGCGAAGTCTGCTGTTTTGTCCGTAATGTAAGACACTTCCTCTTCCTGTGTATTTAAAGGGACCCGTCAGACAACAAGACATAAAAACAAACATGGTGTCTCTAATCTGCACCTTGCAAAGTCACCGAGACGATGTTAACTGCTGCGCGTTCTCCGGCGCTCTGCTGGCCACCTGCTCCGCCGATAAGAGCATCTGCGTTTACTCCACACGAGACTTCAGCGAGCTGCCCTTCTCCCCGCTGTCCGGACACGGCTACGGGGTGCACTGCTGCTGTTTCAGCGCCTGCGGTCAGTACCTGGCCTCCTGCTCCACCGATGCCACCACTGTGGTGTGGTCGATGGACACCGGAGAGATCGAGGCTGTCCTGGAGCATCCGGGCCGGAGTCCGGTGAGAGTGTGCGCCTTCTCTCCAGACTCATCTTACATGGTGTCTGGAGGCTCCGATGGGACCATCGCACTGTGGGACTTTACCTCCAGGACCCTGCGCAGGTACATCAGCTTCCTATTACTGATCTACGTATTCAGTGAGCAGTGCTCCACTCGACTTATTTATGGATAAATACACAAAATATTAAAAGAAATAAATGTCAAGTCAATAGCTATATACAACACAAAACAGCTTACATAATAATTATACAGAAAAATCAGTGATGCAAACTCAAATTCTGCTCTAAAGCAGCTCTTTAAAATAAGACAACCGTGTCATTATTCAGCTCAGTTCAGGTCAAAAGAGTTAATGTTGCAAAATTCCTCAATTATTAAACCAGTTTGATTCAGCTGTCAAGCACTTCTACAGAAGACAACATCATCAGTAGTGTTGGGAGTAACACATTACAAAAGTGCTTCTGTGGTTATTTTGCTGAAAGTAACTCAAATGCAAAAGTAGTGTAACGTTACAATTCACACTTAATATTGCAATATAAATAATTAAACCTTCAATTACAGTAACTAATAATAGTTGATGTATTACATATAAAATACATAACTTGCAACTTGCCCAACACTGATCATCAGTGTCATCATCCAGCTCAATTCAATTAATTTGTATTATTATTTTTTTTTTCAATAATCAATATTTGTCAGTTAAGTATTATTTCAAGGTTTATAAATATTATTTATATTTAAAGGTGACAATGTTTAAATATGGAAATAAATGTATGTGGGAATAAATAAAGCAAAATAATAAATCTTTGAATTTATTTAAAATAAATTAATCTAAATAAATAAATGCAGAAAAGACTAAATACAGAAGAAAAAAAAATGAAGGGGATAATATATTACAAATATAATCAGAAGGGAATTTAATTTAAAAACTTTTCTTTCTTTCGGAAAACACTAAATACAGAAAATAAATAAATGAAAGGGAAAATAATATAAAAAAAATAGAATCAGTGGAATTTAATGAAAAAACTTTTATCAAATAACATTTATGCTGAAAATGATGTGAATCAAACCATTCCATTTGTATGTTAGTGTTAGATTTAAATCAGATTTATTTTGCTCTTCTCAGAGGAAACTGTTTGATGGACACTTGTGTATGGTTGTTTAGGACAGGCGCAGTGACGGACACCAGTGTAGTGGCCTGCTCTTTCACTCCCTGCGGTCAGCTGTTCATCACCGGCTCCACATACGGTGACCTGCGGCTGTGGGACCTGAATATGAACCATCTCCATGCGGAGAAGAACGCCCATGACCTCGGGGTCTCCTGCTGTCAGTTTGCTCCCCAGATAATGAAGGGTACGGTTGCTGGATTTCAATTATTCCAACAAGTTACAAAGCACTAGCTTGCTGTTTCCGATTAAGCTTCAGTCATATTTAGTGGCACTCTCCTAAATTGAAATTACTAAACGTATTTTAAACTTATTTTAAAAACATCATTCAATCAATAAAACTTTACTAGTCAAGTGTAGCTGGACTACTTCAAATGATGGCAACCTGTAAAATAGTTTCAGAATAGCTTTTGTTCCATTTCTTCTAATGACTTCTTAAGATGAGTCGCTTGTTAAATGAACAAGAGTAAACTATTAACTCTCTCTGTCTCTCTTTCACAGGCACAGATGGCTGTGTTCAGTTTCGGCTGGCCTCATGTGGACAGGACAGTCTGGTGAAGATATGGATTGTTTCTCTTTTGTCTGCTGCAGGTAGCTCCATCTGATGCCTGTTCACCTGTGTCTTCTGTGTGTTTGTGATTGATGGTGTTTGTTGATCCACAGGCATTAAGATGCAGCTCGCTCACACTCTGACGGGTCAGTCGGCTCCCGTTCTATCCTGTGCTTATTCTGCTGACGGACAGATGTTGGTGTCAGGGTCAGTGATGCACACACATACCTGCATAATTCCTTACTTTAATTCAAAAAAGTATTTCATCAGAATCGAAAATGACAAACTTTGAAGGAGTAGTTCACCAAAAATTACAATTCCGTCATCATTTGCTCATCCTTAAGTAGTTTCGAACCTGTGTGAATTTCTTTGTTCTGCCGAACATAAAGGAAGATATTTAGGCTGTTTTGGGTCACCATTGACTTCCATAGTAATTTTTTTCCAACCACAGAAGTCAATGGTGACCCGAAACAGCCTGGTTCCAACCTTCCTTTGTGTTCGGCAGAACAAAGAAATTCAAACAGGTTTTGAAGCTGCTTAAGGATGATTAAATGATGACAGAATTTTCATTTTTTTTGGGTGAACTATTCCTTTAAGTTAGGTTAATCTAGCCTTACTTTGCTCTTAACGGTGTTGTACCGAATTTCGTCTCCCTGCCGAATTATGACCCCCCCTCATTAAAATCAACAATAATCTTAACCCCACCCCAAATCCTAACACCTCCCCCACACCTAACACTAAACCTACTAATACTAGGGGAGTCATAATCTGGCAGGGAGACAAAATTCGGCACTACAACGGCACTAAAATGTGAACGTAAGCTCGATTCCATGGGAATGTATAAAGTGAATAAATAAAAAGCATCTGTGAAGTGCGTAATTGTAAATATAATTGTGACCCTGGACCACAAAACCAGTCATAAGTCTAATTTTTCGAAACTGAAATCTGAATAAATAAGCTTCCATTGATGTATGTTTTGCTAGGATATGACAATATTTGGCAACCATTCGGATATCTGGAATCTAAGGGGGCAAAAAAATCTAAATACTGAGAAAATCACCTTTAAAGTTCAAAAATTAAGTTTTAATATATTTATGGTAGGAAATGTACAAATATCTTAATTGAACATGATCTTTACTTGATATTTTTTGATAATTCTGGCCCATGCAATGTATTGTTGGCTATTGCTAAAAATATACCCCAGCCATTTAAGACTTAAGGTTTTGTGGTCCAAATAATGTAGATGTATTTTGCTCTGTTCCTGGCAGTGCCATTGTTGTCCACTGGGTGGTGCTGTGTAATCACAGACAGCAGCAGAGCAGTGTAAAGAGCGTCATGATCGATTTTCTAATCATCTCTGCTGAATCTGATTGTTCATCCACAGTGTGTCAGACTCAGCAGACAGACAGGCTCAGTTTTACTGCACATGAAGGCCACAGAGCTCGTCTGACTCATGCCTTTTAAATGTCACTCTCTCTGTTCTCACAGATCTGTGGACAAGACCGTGACGGTGTATCAAGCTGTGAGTCTCAGTCATATTCATCATATTTCTGTCTAACCAATAAAAATAATAGATGATTGACAGCATGGATGTCATTAGCATAACGTTTGAATTTATAATAACTAGTTGTTCTTTGCAGAACGAAGGTGTCTTACTCTACACACTTAACCAGCATGACAGGTGAGCTGTGAGTCATGATTTGTGAGGTCTGAACTCTCAGTGTAAGTCGTTGAACCCTGTCGATCGGTCTTCCTGTTGAGCAGGTATGTGACGGCCTGTGCCTTTTCCCCCACGGCCCCTCTCATTGCCACTGGCTCCATGGACAAAACTGTCAATATTTGGAGGGTAGTGGATGGCAGCGGTGCTCAGGGTGGGTTTCTATTCAAACTGCATTACAAAGTAAGATTTACAATGAATATGATGCATTCCTGCTATTCAATAACCTCAAAAAGGTTTCTATAAAAGGGTAACTCATTCATATATGTATATGTATATATAAAATACGTGTTTGTGAATGCTCTGGTCAGTCTCCGGCACATGAGGATGTCAGCTTTGTTTTCATAGTACAGAAATGATCTGAAACAGGATAGAATGTTGCTAATACTTCCTCCAAAATTATGCCACTTCCTGTCGTTAAGGAACTGTCTATTGTTAAAAAGGGACATTATCAGACTAATAGGGTGGTAAATAAAATTGAGGACAAATAGGAAACCTATTAAATCATTACCGTTTAATTGTTTTGATCAGAAAAACTAATTCAAATAAAGAAAAACCTGGAATATTTATTAATGAATTGCTAGTGTTTTGTGTTAAAAGGGATGTGGCAAAAATAGCAACAGCTACTTAAATCAATGTAGTAAAATACTTTCAAAGTAATTTCATGTTCAAATAGAATTTTTTTAGTAAAAACTAATTAAAGATTACCACTTTTTAAATGGATAGTTTACCCAAAAATCAACATTGTGATCATTTACTCCCTCTCACTTTGTTCCAAACCTGTAACAATTTATTTACTTCTCAAAGAAGAAGAAAAAAAAAATCTATGCGAATTGAATCTATTTAGACACCACAACATTCTTCTAAATGTCGTCTTTTATGCTCAACATAATTTCTTCTCATTAGTAAATGATGAGAATCTTAATTTTGGGGTGGACTATACCTATAATTATCTTTTCTTTTTTTTTAACTATGAGTTTAATATTTTATATGGTATATTAAATCATGTATGATGATAGAAGGGATATATAAATGTACTGCAGATAAGGAATGACTCACAGGAAAGACAAATTCCAAAAGATTTGCTTTTTCTGTTTTATTTGTTCTATGTATGATGATAATTATAGTTTGTTCAACAAAATGATTGTATGTTTTTCTTTGTGATTTTCTCCTGCTTGATTCCTGAAACTGAAGGCAAATCTCTTCCTGGTGAGTGTGTATTACACGTTTTTATCGGTTGTTTTTTTTTTCTATAACTAACAAACAGTATGCAAAAAAAATGGCGCTCAGGACACAAAAAATTAACACTAAACAAATAAACACTTGACAACAGAAATACAAACTGAGCAGAGTTTGCATTGTTCTCTTACACTGCTAAAGCTAACTATAAAGTCTGCATGTAACCTGAAAACCGTCTATGAATTCATGTGTAGTTATGCTTGTTTCTCTTTAGATGAAGCTGCTTCGGTTTCAAGCAGTGAAGGTAAGATATATCCAGACCTACAGTACCAGTACATTGGTAGCGAGTAAAGCATTACACAACACTCTTGGATTTGATCTGCAGGGAACAACTGATCAAAAATACATACCTTGAATTGTAGCTTTAGAAGTGTCCGCAAAATGAATAAATGAAACTTCTGGGGGCCTTTTGTTTAAATAAATCATTCGGTATTGTCTGGATATAACACTGCTGACCATGTTCATTAATTACTCAACGTTATTCAAAGACACAGGAGAGGTGTAGTAGTATCCAACCGAATGCACAAAGAAGAAGAATGAGATGCATTCTTCTCACGGCCTTCAGAAGTTTCTCTGGGGTGATGGATCACAGCTGCAGCCTTCAGTCCAAACACAGTGCGCTCTAGCGGGCTTTATATACTCTAACTGGTTCAGCTGCATGTGTGTGGAGGAAAGCTGATGAGATCTGGATTGTGAATAGAAAAATAACAGCTCTCACACATGAGGAAGTCAAAGTACTGCAAATGATCTGACTGCACCCTGAGCAGATACATGCTGTAGAACATTCCTGCTCATGATTTATGCATTAGATGCAGTGTGAGAAGTGTTGACCTGCAGTCTCATTAAGAATTCACTCTTCGTCTTCGGATTAATTCATATTAGTATTGCTGATACATTTCACATGAGATATTAGATTGTTTATAATAAAAAAAAAAGTAACTGGTCTTTTTGATTTTTCAAGTGGAAAATAACTTTTAATTGTTTTTTTAATCCTTACTGCAAAAGTCATGAATTATTAATTCATATAATTTAAAGATTTATCAGGAATGTCAAAAAGTAAAAAGGCAGCATTATCTGATATTCTAAGATACTTTTTGCATGAGGGGTCCTCTCTGTTGTCATTTGCTATTACATGTTTATGATAAAACATTATGGTTAATTATTAAATATATTTTTCCTTTTATTATTTAATTATTATTGATTTATTTTCATATCATCTAAATGTATTTTAGTTCAGAAATTAAGCACGTTCATAGTAGAACGTGTGTATTCCCGTTATTATTTATGAATCGATTATTGAATTAAATTATAGTTGGGACAAAAAAAAAGTAACTGACCATATCCAGGTAACATATGTCCTGTCACTGTGTCAGGCAGGAAGTCAAGTGGACACTCCAGGATGATGGTGAGCGAGTGGTCTGAGGAGGATGTGTTGGCATGGTTACGTGAGGAGGGGCTAGAGGCTGTGATTGACGTGTTTAAATCCAATAACATCGATGGAGAGGAGCTGCTCTCTCTCACCAAGGAAACCCTCGGCTCTGAGCTGCACATCGGTAAAATGACAGCACATTACTTCAGATCTGTATTCATCTCTGGATGTACTCTACATAAATGATGTGTCTCTCTCTCTCTCATGTAAATATTACAAAAGAGTGTGTATATGTATGCATACTTCTATCCGTTTATGTATGTATATATGAAGAATTCATTTGCAAAAACAGATAACCATTTTCAAAATTTTTCACCGGTTATTCCAATTATTCACAGTTGGATTATTTTGATTGTTAAAAAATAGCTAAATAATACAGCTAACTAACAAAATAAAACACATTCAAATCTGATAACACAATAAACAGTGTTATGTTTTGCAAAGAAAGACATTTTTGTGTAGAAATCACGTCATAATAGTGTAGGAATGACCTTAACCTCTAAATGTTACCTCAGCTGATGTTATGAGGAGTTATATAAAAGTAACATGGATTTTCCCATGTCTTTCATACATTACCTAACAGAAGTCTTGATTTAGTTTGTTTTTTTCTTTTCTTAAATCGTGGAAAAGTGGCCAACATAATGCGTAATCCTTGTAGGGAACGTAAACATGGGATTTGCTGAGTTATGTAAAGCACTTGCCTGTGTGGCATCCAGAGAAGAGTTTGTGTGCATTAAAGCTGATTATTTCCGCTTTAGTCCTAAAACCAGCAGCTATTTACATAAATCCAGTCCTAAATGTGCACTTCTAAAAAATAAAGTAAAAGAAATCCCTGTCCAATTCACCATGACTGTAAAATCACCCCATTTCATTTAGCATGACATTTAAACAGACTTTAACCCTTTTTTGATTTCTCTGCTGCCCGCTGTGACATCACAGGTCTGCTTTTCTCAGTGTAGTCAGATGCAGATAAAGCAGTGGCATCTGGTGGGCTGCAATAATGAGAAGGCAAAGTCCACTCTCTGAGCTTGAGTTTGTTATTCAGTCTATGGACGTTCCTGTGCGTGCACAAAAGTAACTGTAACTGAGCACCCAGCATAGAGATCATTCACTGGTTTACAGGTATTATAAATCAAACTAAAATGGCATTTTATCACCAACAAGTGAAGCACTTTCAAGTAAATAGTTCACACAAATAGTAACAATTTAATGCAGTTTTCTGCAGAAAGAACACTGCATCAGTGTCAGTCATACTTTTTTGTAGGTTATATTGTTAAATTTACTATTAAAATGTCATGTATTTTCTACCAACATTTTCAAAGTATACTATATAATACTAACTATTACAGACATAAAAAGCTGCATGTTTAAATTAACTGAGCTGTTAATTTTCAGTGTTTGTTGAACACATCAGCATTTAAAATTATACATTACAAATTCTTAGAGCTGTCAAATGATTAATGGCATCCAAAATAAGCTTTTGTTTGCATAATGTGTGTGCTTTTTATTTTGTGTGTATATGTATAAATACACACTTGTGCATGTTATGTTTACATATATTACATAATTTAAGAATGATGAAAAACTTGATTCATATGTGACAGAATTTTGTTATTAATACCACAGTGGTATAGTTGTTCCCTTTGAATTGGTGTATTTTCGACAGTTCAGAGTTCTTGACTATTACTATAGTCCTATGAGGACACTTGTGGATGTTTTATTTTTGTTTTTTAACTCATGCTCCTCTATTTGCCTTATTTTGCTTACAATAATATTATAGTGAATTGCTGATTGTGCTGCACATGGTTTACATTAGTTCCAGTTTCTGCCCAACATTTACCAAAAGAGTGGGACACTCTACTGAAATTGGAGGCCAAACCATGGCTGTTCTGTTTGCACAGATGTATTGACACCTGTACTTGAGGGTCCTGCGTTTCTGTGATTGGGTGGTGTTGAAGTGTTCTTGTGCTCTCTCTCTCTCTCAGAGTCTCTGGGCCTGCGGAGTAAAGTCATGAAGAAGATTGAGGAATTGAAAATGGCACCTGTATCTAACGGCACTCCTGACGAGTACCTCTGTCCAATCACGCGTGAGATCATGAAGGACCCAGTGATCGCTGCCGGTGAGTGTCCGTTTACCTGCTTGACTGGGGATTTTATTTCAAGTTGAAACATTTTCTTCTTGTTTTTTCGCCTGCAGATGGCTACTCGTATGAACGGGAGGCCATTGAGAGCTGGATCAACACAAAGAGCCGCACCAGTCCCATGACCAACCTGCCCCTGCAGACCACTCTTCTGACACCCAACCGTACGCTCAAAATGGCTATTTTCCGATGGACCACTTGTCAGTGATTTCAGATAATAATGATCTCAGAACAAAAGAATCTCTAGAACTGGATCACCATGGCACTGATTTGAGATCAGACTGGCTTTAGACATTGGCACGCTGTACATTTTAGCGCTTTTGCTTTTAACAAACTATAGTGATGTCTCAGCTCTTGACTTGAGCTCAAGTTCAGCCTTAATCCTGAGAGTGAGAGAGGTGTTCCATTAGATGTGATGGGAGCTTTGTGCGATTCTTCATCCGCAAAGTGACGGTAGTTATGTCACAGGAAGCCTGAAGAGCAAGTGGTCCATAATCAGGCAAAAACTACTATATGCTTCTCCAGCATAACACAGCAGAGTGTTGAGTGGCCTTAAACATCATAATAAATGTTTATCATCCCCTTTCTACTCTATAGCGGACAGTTTGCTTTCATAATTATACCGTTTTCGAGCACATAATTATGATTCCTCCTGCAGCTGTTCTATATCTCTCATCGTGACTCACGGGTCTGAATATAAGTGGAATTTCTCAATTGATTTAGTCTTATTTCATGAAATGACTTTCTATCAAACATTTAAATGGTTACATGATGTTGCTCATAGGAAATAGTTTACATGCTTAAAATCAGGTATACATTTATTAGTGGATGATTATTGTAGCCAGTTCAGTGACAATGTAAAGCTTCACTATGTAGTGTACTGTATGTATATGACTGCACTCGACTCGACAGTCTCTGGACCTTTACGAGGTTCATGCTCGGATATACCTGCTGTGAGACTGAAAGCTATGCAGAAATAAAATCAACATGTTGTACAGCTGACTTTTGGTTTGTGTGATTCATTTCAATATTAATTGATGGTGATACATTGTTGTATGACATGTAACTTGTCCCACACTACTGTGCAACTGTTTGAAAAATAATGGATTTTATTGAAGTAATCTGATTTAGAAATTAATGAGGGAAAAAAAGTCTAATTTTAAGATGTATTTGGCAAATCATTAAGCAACCATATGCAGTAAGTACGCACAATATCCAAGCAACCACATAATACATGAACTAATAAGATGTGCACTAAATAGTTCTTTGGTTGGTTGGGTTGGAGCTAAACTCCAAGACCGAACTTTATGACCCCTGCCACAAAGGTTTTAAACACTGCATTGCCGTCTATCCACATGAAATCTATCTGCATCATCATAATTTTATGTAAATTACACTGACACGGATACAATTGAGTTTTAGAGAGTGCTGTATTATAATTCATTGCCTTACCTGTCCAAGAAGCAGCAGCAACTACTTGGGCTCAGGATTTTTCCTCCTCCTCCCATCACCAAGTCGTTCCACCTTTCGTATGACTTTTTTTTTTTTTTTTTTCATCTTCCGTCCTTTTCAGCTGTACATTCAGAAACCGATTCTCATGTTGTCTCCGCGAGAAAAGCATGATAATTATGTTGCGTTCCAGGCAACAACTGCTACTAGCTGGGCAGCCAATGAACGTCAGGATTCTCTGTGGCGTTTACTTAAAGGGATAATTCACCCAAAAATTTAAATGACCCCTTTATTTACTCACCCCCAAGACACCGTAGCAGGCGAGAGCGTCAGAATTAGCTTTTGCCGCCTTGCCAACGACGCCGTGGAAAGATCATTGCAGTGTTGCCAACTTTTTCAAATCAAAAGTAGCTAAATCCAGCTTGAAAAGTCGCTAGTGCGTCGTATTATCTTGCTTCTCTGTAGCCACATAATGTATTTTAATGCAGCCAAATTCTCAATATAACTGTTTCCATTTATATATTTAATGGTTTCTGTTGTCAGAAAAACATGAAACAGTGACTGAAATGCACCCCATTATTAGGCCTACTAACTCTACAAGATGTTAATCTGGATTAATATCCTGATTTATAA
>JAUCMS010000105.1:4801844-4814301 GCA_032357445.1 Enteromius radiatus
GTGTTGTGTTTAGACATTGGGGAACATGGAGGAAACGTTTGTGAAATGTGTTTTAGCATTTGAGAAAAACTGTAAAACAAAAAAATAGCTATTAGGCTAAAAAGTAATATTAAAATTAACTAATAGTTAGCACAGTCTACTTTGACAACAGCCACGAAACCTCAGGAAAACACCTGAAAAGTGACATTAACTTTATCACCATAAAAAAATTACTAAATCTAAAGTTTTTCTATCATTTTCACACATGGAGCATTCACCACAATAAGCTACCCAATCAAAAACTTGACTAAAATAACCACATGTGAAAGGTGCAGTTTCATGAGACACAGAGACTCATCTTGAATATGATCTGTACAATCTGTACAAAAAAAGCAACAGCTGAATATACCCAATGTATTAGTTTTAATACAAAATCATGCAAAAGGAAAGTATGATCAGAAATATGTGCACCCTGGTTTCCAAGTACATAGGAATTAGAGTAATATTAATTTTACCCAAGAATATTAATATAAAGGATGTTTTCTCTACTTTTCTGGATCATCTCTCTAATCTGATGTTACAAACCAGGAACACTAATTTTCTATCAAGAGTTCCGAGTGACAGTTCTATGTCTTCATTTCCATACTCGAAATTTGCTCTAGCCTCATTCTCTAAAATTCCTGTTAAGTCCTTCATCTGTCGCTCCTTGTGATCCAAGCCGTTTCTGAGGACCATCTGTTCACATCCGTTCTGGGCCAAATTAAATGAGGCAAGAGCGCTCTTCTCCCCCCCATTACCCCCGAGTAAACATATTTAGTTTTTATGTGATGGTGTGATTAATGACAGTAGCATGTGATGCATCTCACCTTTGCGTAGAAGTGTGAGGGGCTCCAGGACTCCCTTACGGAAAGCAGCGGCAGGGTCCTGGACGCAGGAGCGTAAGCTGAGAAGGCTCTGCAGGTGCGTCTCTCTGAGCAAGAGCTCTCGATAAGCATTGAGGCGAGGCGCTCTGCACAGTAAAGCGGACACACTGTGCACAAACTCTGGGACCAGGCATGTGTATGTGTTATCAGCCTGACAATAGTGATAGGCCACCACCTACAACAGAAGAACGGGGGTGAGGGAGGTAAAAACAGAAAACCCTAACCCTTATAGAACCCTAAAAGCTAATTAAATAGCTTTGAGCTGTGTTTTCTAAAAGCATTGTAAACTTAAGTAGGGGACAATAAAGGTCTTTAGGATCTACTTTTGCTTACAATGCTTTGGGAAATGCCATGGATTGTGTGATCGATGCTCCAAGGTGACAAAAAATACCATAAAAATGGTACATGTGACTTGTGTGCTGTCTTATGATGGCTGAACTGACTGATATTGATATTGACTGAAAATCTCTCTTATGGTACATTAATGAGTTTATTGGTTTTCAAAGCACAAGGAGCTCTTTTATCTCAAAAGATCAAGGAAAATCTGATTCCTCACGATATAACCCCTTTAAGGTTTGTTTGAATATCAAGTCCCAAATCGTTCTGAAATACCAGAGAATCCAAGCTTCTGAACAGAAGTGAGAGTGAAATCGTGGCCTGAAACGACTTCTACTGACAGATGGCTGATTAAAAAGACGTGACTAGAAGATTCAAAAGAGAGGGTTCAGGTCCAGATGTAAACGGAAAACACGCACAAGTGCTGGCACACAGAGCAAAGTGTTGAATATGCATGTGGCATGCAGTTTGCCTCTGTCACGGAATGACACATCTAAAACACTGCAAAAAACGTCACGCATATTTATAAATAAACATGAGAGCTGCTCGGTGGAATCTCTTTACTTTGCTGTAAACAATTTTGAAGAGCTACCATTTTTAAAATCACCTAATCAAAAAAAAACAAAAACAAAAAAGGGTCTATTGTCTGGAAGTGGGCGTCATTAAAATTCATGCGTTTTGGATGCGTGTCACGAAGCCCATTGAAATAAACTATAATTATATATGTAATAAAATTAGAACATTATTCACATTATTAAGGGAAGCAATTAATTAAAGTGCAGATCAAATCTAACCAGCGACTACAGTGGCCGTTCCAATCTTCAGCTTCAGAGACAGGAATCTCTCTATTCATTTAATATTTTCCACTGAATGAAATGCCAGTTAATATTACTTGACAATCAACTGTTATTTACCCAAACAAATAAATAATTCATATGGCACACTCACGAAAGTTTAAAGATTTTTTCTGAAAGTTTTAAAAAGTCTTTTATGTTCACCAAACCTCATCCTTATTATTTTTATTCAATGTTTTTTTTTCTATTTTAATATATTATGTATTAAAAGAATTCATTCCTTATTCCAAAGTTACATTTTCAGCAGCCATTACTCCAGTCTTCAATGTCACATGATCCTTCAAAAAGGTGATTTGGTGCAAAAACAGATGTGTAAATATTTTTGACAAAACAACCATACGCTTTTTCTTTGATAAATAGAAATTATTTGAAATACATGTTATAATTATGCATGTCTTTACAGTCATTTTTGATCAGTTTAATGCATCATTTCTGAATAAAAGAACTAATATATACTCTACATCTTGACATGGAACAGTAGCATTGTTACAAGTCATTTAACTTCAGTAATGGCATTCAGGGAAGATAAAAATTAGAAAATTGCTGTGAAAAATGTAAATACCATAAACTACAGATATTCCTAGATGTAGACAATATCAGATTTCTTTTTCTCAGAAAAACAAAAAACACTGCAATTTGCTCTGTAATATTCACAGAGGTTGTATGAGACATAGTTGAAAACTAATCCTGCCTGAATGAGTGAAAAAGTGTGTACCTTGCTAGCCAGACGTTTGACCGCGCCCTCTCTGTGCCGTTGTGTGTCTGGGGTCGGGGGGCAGCTGTTGCTGTGAAGGGGACTCTGTGAGGGGGGGTTCAGCTGATTGGATTGATGAGCATCAGCCCCTCGATCTACAACACAAACACACACAATTCCCCTATTATTGGACATAAATTCAATGAATATAGACATTGCAGCAGGTCTGAACATCTAAAATACTAACATATCTCAGTTGAAGTTTACATATTCAAGAGTAAATTTCTTCTTTTAAGTTTTTTCATACAGTTTTACAATAACATGAGGGTGAGCAAATACAAAATGTTAAACTGTTCCTCAAGGGCAATCTTACTCTGGGGTGTAGCTTCAGGGCTGTTGGAAGCAATCTGTCTCATTCGTCCACCATGACAGCTGAGAGCCACCAGCCGTGAGATCACTGCAGTCTTTCCGAAACCGACGTTACCTATGATGACAGCCCCTCTACCCTCACCGGCATTTCCTCCCCCCGTAAGCACCTCCTCCAGCCGCTGAAACAGCCAATCACGACCAACAAACACTGCATCCATAGACACGCTGGGCACCTCAAACAGCAGGGGTTTGAGCATGATGTCCACTGGTTTATAGGGCGTGAGGCGAGCTGCAAGGTTCAAACAAGAGAGATGTTAAAAAGAAACTGATAATCCAAAAAATGTAAATTACTTTTACTTTTTATAGTTATGCACTTGATTTTACTTTAAAATCTTGATCACTATTGTTTTTGTTCTTATTATAACTGAGTGTCATACACCTACAGTAGGATGACATGAGGGTGAGTAAATCATGGGGTAACTTACAGTACACAGGCAAATCAATGCAGGACATACTTTAAATAAAATGGGAATGAATCATAAGGCCTTGAATTGAAAACACAAAGTGAAGGCCAAGAAACTGTCCTTTATATATGAGGTTAGAAGCTATTTCTTATGGTAAATGTATTAATTAAAGTTTCTGTAGTGTTTGCATTTATTTTGGCAAGTTGTAGAGGTTAGTTAGCACCTTTGGTTTCTTGACTGCGACCTCCTGTATGAGCTCCATGCCACTGTAAACGCATGGAGGAGCGCTGGGGAGCGTTCCTCTGTTCATCCAGATACTGCAGCTCCTCCAGTTTAGTACTGCTAGTGGCTGCAGAGAGAGAGACAGAATGAGAGAAAGAGAGTCATTTAGGGTTGTGTTTGGCTCACAGACAGCGGAGAGATTACATGCCACCTCTGTGATCTCTGTGAAGAACAAACACAATCTGCTGCTGTGTGTGGAGCAACACATGTATCCAACACCCCCACCCACCCCAATTCATTCATTCACACACACACACACACACACACACGCACAAAGCGTTAAGAGATGGAAAAACACACAAAAGTATATAGGGAAAGTGAGGGAAGCTGTTCTACTTATTACTTCCTCTAGGCAAGGGGGAAAAAGAAAAATTAATAGTCTTAAATATGTTAAAGGATGTCTGGTATACACTGCATTAATAAGAAAGCATCCGTTACATAAAACATTATTAAATATTCAGAATACCAATTTTCATCATTTTTGGAGAAAGTTTTTTTTTGGCTTGTACACCCATTCACTAGGGCAGTACCACATAGGTACTAATGTACAGATTTTGAGTAATAACATATACCTCTAAAGTACCAATATGCAACTTTTAGGGTGTACCTTTTAAAAGCTTACCACTCCAGTTGTACTTTTTTTATAAATGTATTTAATCATAATTCTTCCATTTATTCATTCAATCCATTAATGGTGCATTTCATTCCCAGCAACACTTTACCCCTCCTATTCCACTCAACCCTGTACAACCTCCTATCCTGTCCCATAATCTAATCTGCTTGAAACCCATAATCTCTGCAGACAGGCATAAACACAGGGATGATGATTGTCATTTGTCACGTTGCATTTGTTTGTGAGGGACTTAAATGTGAAATCATGATCCAGCCCTTTGAAGCTGCACAGATATAAATACATTAGCTTCTTTTTTTTTACCGCTCGGTAGGACAAAGATCACCACTTGGTGAGACATTTTGCTTTGTTGGAGTCATTCTGTATATCTGACAGCTATTTCCCTATTTAGCTTTACAGCAAGAGGAAATCAAAGCCACCCGTTTGCAGAGCTTTCCACAAGCCGCAGGAGAAGAGGCAGCCAGGCGATATAGTGCAGAGCTCTTCCCTTCCAGGACATGCTACCGTATTTAGGAAACAAGAAACAAACACGCGCACACACACACACACACACACACACACAGACAACCATCTGCAAACCTTTATACTAGCTAGTAATTAACACTTATCTTAAGCAATAATGCTTTAAACTTAAAATCTAAGTGTAAACATGTTTAACTAAAATATGCAATTTAATGTGGCTACACCTTATTTTAAGATGTCCTTGTGAAAGTGTAGATATACATTTAAGTACTGAATAATATTAATTAACTACATGTACTTGCTATATGGTTAGGGTTAGGATTAGGGCTACATGCATGCAATTATGCTTAATTTTTGTTGTTATTGTAATGTATCAAGGTCACCGTAAAAAAAAAGTATTACCAAAAACTGTTATTTTAAATTGTCATTTTTGAAATATTACTGCGTTTCTGACCAAATTAATGTATGAGCCCCAATGATCAAAGTGACTTTAAAACAACAACAACAACAAAAAAATAAGTGACTGATTCAGTCAAATTTAAAGGTGTTTGTGTAATTCATTACAAAAAGACCACTAAGAATCACTTATTTGTGAATGAAGCAAAGACAAAGCATTAGAAAGAAATACTGAAATTCTTCAAGTTACTTGGCTGTATACAGCATTTTTATCTAAATCACATTAAATTCAGATCGCAAGCTTACATCTTGGGTAAAATACAACTACTTGTACTGTAGCATTGTGCCACAAATTAAGCAGGGGTGGAATGATGAACAATGGTGTAAAAAACACTAAAGGTACCAAATTCTATAACAAATAATCCTGCATGTGATAATTCATTACTCACCTGCCACAGAATTTGGCCGTGGCATAACCAAAGAAGTGCTGTGGTATGTGATTGGTCCATCCACATGTGATGTCACGATGGGTGCTGCCCCTCCTGTGGTGCTTGTCTTCACCTGGGCTTCACCAGACTCCTCTGGGGTGATGGGAGTGCAGGGCGGATGAGCGCTACGCCCACTCTCACCCCTTACACCCGCACCACCATCTTTCGCCCACTCCAGACTAGAGCCACAGCGCTCTTCATTCTCACTGGAACTGGTGACTGTAGCTGCAGGATGGAGAGAAAGAGAGAGAGATGAAGGTGAATGAGGTATGGGGGGAGGGGCTAGATATTAATGGGAAGGACACAAGAGGAGAGGATGCCACAGAAGGTCAAACTAGAACATCACGGAAAAGAAAACAGGAATTAACCATCAAAAGGCAGCTTTTTAGAGACGGTCAACAAACACTGATCTTGGAGTGTAAAACCACAAAATAGATCTCGTTCAGGTAATTGCTGTCAGACGTTTTTCTTTAATGCAGTTGTCTTTGACCTTTCTTTGCTGCAACCAAATAGAAAAACACTATTTTGGGCTTTAGAAAAATCTACTGATGTCCTACTTCAAGAAACCACCGGCAGACCTGAAATAAAGACACAACGCTGTCCCAGTTTTGATCAAGTGCATCTCAGACTCATGAGCATTAACCACACAGGCCAACAAAAACACTTCAAGAAAGTTAACAAACAATAAACAGCTTTGATAAGTCTGTCTCAGGAAGTCTAGCGCTCACATCCTGTCTTCCTCACGGTCCTGGTGCTGTTTTTTTTTGTTGGTGCAGAAAAGTTAGTAATGCATAAACATGCACACCTCTGTCAGCATCTCCAAATGTGCTGTAACATGTGTCAAAAACTGGCACTGAGAAACAGAAGAAAAGCAGAAGGGGCATGGGGGAGTAAAACTGACCCCTTATAAAAGAAGTAAAGAACTCTGACATTTACTATTATTAAACAGAATTAATTAAGTGCTCTACGCATTACACTATGTAAACAAACCAATCACAATTCAGCAGTTTTATGGAGTCATTTATACTGGAGATGAACATTTAGCTAGGGGAACATTTAGCTAAGGGAAACTGCATGCAATTGAACATTATCTTACCATTTATTAATGCTTATGCCATCCCAGATGTATATGCTTTCTTTCCAATATACACAAACAATGATTTTTAGAAAAATATTCATGTAGGTTTGTATGGATTACTGTCATGATCCCTTTGTGTAGTTTTTGAAGCGTCATCTTTGGAGTTCTTGTGCACTTACATTATAAGGACTAAGGATTGATTTTTTTTTTTTTTTTTTAAAGAAAAATAAAGTATATATACAGTACGTATATATTTATAAAGTAATATATATCTTGGATGGCATGAGGATGAGCGAATAATTTACATTTTTTGATGAAGTATCCCTTTTAACCCTTTTAAAGATGAACCTGAAAACTACTCTAAATAAAATGCTTTGAGCTGACAAACCATTTGAATAAATCATAATGCATGATTAGCAAGCTGTTTGAATTTTCTTTTTAATTAAATAAAATTCACAAAACAAGCACACTTTTGAAACAAACCTTTTTATTAAACAAAGCATAGTTCTGTCAAAAGATGAAAAACACAACACTTCATGGATTTTATCTTCCCTTTTAAACCAGCATTCTTTTTCTGAACTTCGATGATTAAATTCTATCAAACAAAAAACACAAATGACTTGAATTTAGTTAAATGTCAATTCTGTAATTTCAGCAATAAAAATGAAAAATGAAACAATGTATTGAACATTTTCTCTTGTGCTTCTGACAGCTGGATGGCGGACCAGTTTTTAATTCAGCCCGACAGATATGCTTTCACACACTTGGCTTGAATAAACCATTCATCAGTGAGTTGTTTCTCCTATTGTTTTGTGTTCAATGCGAAAGAGCCTGAAATTCTGATATAGACAAAAAAACGTTTATATGGAGCCTTTATACTAGAGCAGGGGTGGGGAACATCGGTCCTGGAGAGCCGTAGCCCAGCAGAGTTTTGCTTCTACCCTAATCAAACACACTTGAACGAGCTAATCAAGGTCTGAGCGCTTGAGCTACAGACAGGTGAGTTTTAATTAGGGTAGAAGCTAAACTCTGCAGGGCTGCGGCTCTCCATGACCGTTGTTTCTCACCCCTGCACTACCCTGAAGTGTAGCTCTAACCCTAAACAAACACACCTGAGCATGTTAATCAAAAAATCTCAGGTAGGTGAGTTTTATCAGGGTTGGAGCTCAACTCTGCAGTGCACTTGACCTCCATGGTTAGATTTGAGAAACCCTGCTATGTACAATCAGCAACTGTTTTAACACCATGGAATAATGGTAGCAAATAAAAAGTGGACTTTGAGATAAACAAGGAGGACTTTGCAGGGATGTTACCTATGATGCCACTGTCCTTGCTCTCCAGGGTGGAGCTGGGTGTGGTGATGATGGTGGAGGTGGCAGTGGAGCAGGTGCTGGAGCAGATGACAGGAGGCCTGCTGCTGGAGGAGGTCTCAGGTAAGGTGGAACAAGGGCTCTCAGCGCTGGGAGACGCCGTACTGCTGGTCAGAGTGGAGCAGGGACTCACGCCTTGACTGGACACTATACACTACAGAGCGAGAGAGAGAGAGAAAGAGAAAGAGGAATGAAGCAAAAGAAGCAAACAGAAGAAATAAATAAATAAACATTGCACGAAGAAGAAAAAAAAAAGATGGGAGGAAAAGCAAAAAAGGGAGCGAGGAGATAAAGTGATAGATGGAAACTGTTAAACTCAGCTCTTATGTCCATACAAGGGCAAGGCCAAAAATACTCCAAGCCCTCCAGTCTGCTTTTGTTCCAATATAAGCAACCAATAAGATGCTTTTAGAACCAGATTCAACCCTGCAATGGCGACAGTAACCAACACACAGACAAACTTGCATCCGCATTTTACCAGTGTTTACACTGGCAGTACTTTAGTTTGGGATAAATAAGTGAATCTGATAAAACAAGCCAACAAGTAAAGATGAAGAGGAAAAGAACAAAAGCTACTGTTAGATTAAAGGTTTAAGGTTTGAGACCTAAATGTTTCTTAATGCTGGTCTTATTGTAAAAAGTCCATCTTTAATGACAACCTTTCATGTCAAGATAGAACAAATTATGTCCAACTGTACATTTTATTCCCAAATTCAGCACAGAAATAAAATAGGGTGCAAACAGTTTCATGTTGACTTTAAAACTGTGGTTTGCAACCTTTTTGACCCAAAGGCCAAACAAAATACTCAAAGCCAATAAAGGGCAAGATATTTTTGGTATTTCTGCTGTAATTATGAGAAAGCTAAAAGCCAGAAATATTTATGTATTAAACGAATAAACTACAATTAAGTTTGTGACTTCAATGAGGTTAGAGATCACTTTTTTATTCATTTATTAATTTAAATATTAATTTAATACAAGTTTCCTAAGGGCTGGCCTCATTTGAGAACTAATGTAGATTAGCCTAAAGAACTAGCGTAATGTTGGTGTATGGGAAATTATGGGTAAACTACCTGCCGCATATCGAAAAGAATTGCTTACAAAGCATAAACCAACAGACTCAAGATTTCTGCTCGACTTTTATTTTAATACAGTAAAGAGTACATCAAATCCTAGATACTACTCTGTCCTCTCCTCTTACCTCTCTCCGCACTCTATATAGGTCAGGGAGAGTGATGGGGTGTGTGTGTGTGTGGGGGGGGGGGGGGGGGGGGGGGAATCAGTGTACCGGAGCCCTGGTCCCCAGAGAACTGTTGCCTGCCAGCCGCTCACCAATGAAAGATTCTCATCTGTCCACACACACACACACACACACACACACACACAAACACACACACATCAGAGTAAAGCAGAGCTCAAGCTTTCAGGTAGAGCTTCATGCACCTGTTCAATAATTTCCTCAGTGCTGCAATAGCGCTAGATGAGCGTGCGTAAGAGAGACACTGTTGCTCCACCCGCATCATTCTTTTTCCCGTGGAGAAACTGCATTACTCACCGGCAGCAACATCTCCAGGGTGCTTCTCCACATCAAGATGGTTTCTACCCTTATAAAGCGGCTGTGCACGTACAAGGCAGCAAACACGCAGAAACCAGCATTCATACTTAATGCGTTGCGTTTGAAAAGTCAGAAACCGGCCAATCAGAAAGCAGCATCTCATTTGTGATAATACATGACTGATGAGGCATGTTTGTGGATGAATTCAGCAACTAGTAGCTTTGTGTGTAGCAATCCATAAAGAAAGCTATGTAAGCCTCTTAAGAGCGACTTAAATCAAAGATGAATACCTCAAAACCTCTATAGGATGCATCTACTTTATGATGATGTGGACAAATAAAACACCAATGTATTTGAACATTAGAAACGAACAGCAAAACACACGGAGAGTACACCAGAGTTTAGTAATCTGGAACTAGTATATTACACCTATACACTGACACAAAGCACAAATCTAAACTGTCACACACAAGTAAATAAATACATGAATCAAATGTAAATAATTTTAGATATAGCGCCTTTTGTATCAGTCAACACAAACTCTTTCCATGTCACCTGCACTCGATTTCTTGTCAACTAAAGCAGAACATGTCATCCAGTGGACTTTTGAAGCCTTTACTTCCACATTGTTGTAGTAGTGCATTATGGGTGTAGAAGTTTACCTACCTTTTTGACAACCCAATTTCTGTAGTCATGTTGCACCAATTTTTTTTTTTTTAAACTGTGCTTCTACTGCAAAGTTTTATTAAAAGCCAATCTTTCCAGCAGTTATAACCAAGCTCTTCAAGTAGTGTGTCTGGAGTGCAAGTGTTATTCTGAGAGCAGAACAGCTCCAGCAGTGTAATCGATCTCTCTGATAAATGACCTCTGGTATCTAAGGCTGATTGGGTGTAACCTGACTGAAAAGAAAATTCAGAAGCCGTTTCCTGTTTCTAAGGATTTTATCGTCCTAATCTTGCAATCATCAGTGGCATGATGCAGCAGGCAGATTGTTTGTGTATCAGATTGCATATCTGTCGGAGTTTGGGTGTTTAGACCTGTAGGGTTCATGCTTACCTGTTTCTCCTCCATGTTTGTTTGTGACGAAGTGGGGATGGCGTCTCCCAGCAGGAAGCCCAACCGTGTCATGAGCTCCTGGACAGCCGGGGAGGAGCCAGACTCAGCCGGTGAGAGCAACTCTGCGCACACACACACACAGGTTAGAGAAGGATGCACACAAAAAACCCACACCCAAAAGCAACATGCCTACAGGTACCTAAACACACAAAGGATACATTCACAGTGACAATACATCTACCACATTTATATTCAAACCCTACATTCAGTCTAATTACATATTCAACGCTATTCCTCCAGGACGTATGGCAAATCTGTCCCAACTCACCAAGATCCAAAAGACTGGTGTGGCACTTCCTGTGCTCTCCTCTCGCTGCCTTTCACAGTCTCCTCTGCTCTCTCGCAATCTGCGTCCCTCCCTCTCACATCTCTCTCTCTCTCTCTCTCTCTCTCTCGCTTTCAGTCTCAATCCCTCCCCCTCTCCCTCTCCTCTCTGTTGCACTGTATCTCTTGGTCTGTAGTACAACACACAGTCTTTACAGTGCTCCGCACAGCTTCAAAATGCCTAGGTTTGAGATGCGGTTATTATGACAACCAAGTTTCCATCCATTCAGAGACTGTGTGTGTGTGTGTGTGTGTGTGTGAGAGAGACAGAGAGGACAGGGTGTGAATGTGAATGAGCAGAGATCGTGCTCGCTGCAATCACTGGGCTAGTCGAACTGACTAGACACACACACACACACACACACAAACGTTCTTCATTCATTCTCTCTCCTCACGTGCACCGACACCATCCCACAATTCTGAATTGCCAGACATAAAAAGCAGCATTCATTGTACATTATACTGGCATTTTAGGGATTTAATTTAGTGATGTTCATCGAGTCGTGTTGAAAATTGGTTTGATTTGGGTATCGGCTAAACATTAAAGACATCATGAAATCAAAATGATTGTTTACTAAATCTCTCTGGTACAAGATTCATCATTGCATACTATTCTAATGAATAGACAAGTTTTGCTAATGTAACCAAGGCCATGTAGGTGGGGGGAAATATTAACCAATAATAGATCGACATTTTCCCAGCAAAATATTGCTTCCCACTGGAATACTCGATATTAAAAACATTACACAGAATGTGAATATCAATAAAATAAAAATCTGTACGGTTTCGTGAATCAACTGTACATTAGTTGAAATCTATTAACATTTACTGACATATACAGTAGCTTGAGACTAACTGATATAAAATAATAAATTATATTGGAGTAATGCACATTTCTTAATATTAAGCCTAAAATGTGTTTTAATGTGACTATTGATGAGAATATTAATATATTTAATGCAATATATTTAAAGTATCAATCTTTAGCACACTTCAGTATCTTTAGTTTGGACTTGGAGCTTTACTTACGCACAAATAAATTGCATTATGTACAAACTTAGTTTAATATACTGAGAGCCAGTTTTAATAAACAGGGCAAAATGGCATTAGAGTGCAATTACAAAACAGCGCCAATA
>JAUCMS010000105.1:4830238-4843523 GCA_032357445.1 Enteromius radiatus
CTGAGTTAAATATATGAGTGTCACAGCAAAGGGTCTGAATACTTAGGACCATGTGATATTTCAGTTTTTCTTTTTTAGAAAATCTGCAAAAATGTTAACACTTCTGTGTATATATATATATATATATAAATAATAGAACATTTCTCTTAAATATATACATGTGTTCGTATGTATACACACAGCACACACACATATATTATGTAAAGAAAAATCATGATTAATTATTTGACAGAACTAATTAAATGTATTTTTGAGTTTAGTTGTGCCATTTATTCAAATGGTCAATATTGCACACTCCTAGTAAGTACATTTAAAAAAGCGCTTGTCTCTTACCTGGTGACTTGTTGGACCGAACTGGAGAAAGATAGGGTTGGCGGGGAGGGAGCAGAGGGGAGGAAGGGAGGGAGACGGATACTCCTCTGGTCAAACTCGGCCTCAGCATCCCCTCTGCTGGGTACGGCTGTACCAGCAGCGGCCCACTCCCATGATTCTGAACACCCACAATCCCCGCTTCCTGAACTCTGTGATGGAAACTGGGGCTGAGGGATTGACTTCCTAAGCAAAAAAAAAAAAGATTATGCATTAGTTCTGGCCTCTCTTTTGAACACTTGATTAGATTTATATCTGCATGCATTTATATCTGCTTGCCTGTTTAAAAAAAAGCCGAACATCAGAGTTCAGAATCCTGTGTTAGTGATCTATTCACTTTTACAGCCACAATAACAAACACTGAACATTTAGAATATTTTGAGTCTCTTAAACTTTCAAACTCTTAAATCCGATTTATTGAGAAGTGAAGGAAAAAAAAAATAAAAAAATCAAACCGATTCACTGTATGCTTTCCAGTTGGATGTCAGAAGTCCAATTAGGTAGGTATCATTACCAATGGCTTTCTGTATCCAAGCCTTCAAACCACTATAAAAACATACAGACAAACTACCAAGTCTGTCTCATGACCAACAGTAATATTATACATCTTTCTCCTCCTATAATAAACCCTTTCGAAGAAGGCTGGGAATAATTTAAGCTCTTTTAACATTCCAAACCAAACATACAAGGCCTAAAGTTCCTCTCACCGCAACAGGGTTTACTGCTGATCTTTACTGCCAAAAAGAAGCTGGTTTTAAATGAAAAGCCAACAGAATGCAGATTTTCACAGGACAGCCCACCATATTATGTAGAGGACATCCCTGTGGTCATTTTAGAGAAAGACTGATTAAAGAGACCAAAATGTAAAACTAGTCTGTGTCTACGTGAAAAAAAAAAAAAAATATATATATATATATATATATATATATACACCCCTAACCCTGATTCACAGCTTTACTGAAAACTTACATTGTTTTTGAAATTAATGAACAGAATTCATATAAAATCAATAAGCTACCCCTGTTCAACTAGTCAGTTTCCACAATCATCATATTACTTTCCTGTCTGTGACTTCACCATTTTTAAAGCATGGGCTGGCTGTCTAAAATAAAAAAAAATAAAAAATATCCAATATTGAAAAAAAAAAGTAAATCAAGGTATCACTACATTATGATGTACAGCATAAGATGGATATTCATTCTAAGAATTGAAGATTATTTTCAATCATAACTTAAAGTAACAGTAATAAAAAAAGGAGAATTGAGCATGCACATTGAAATATTTTATATTTTGTTCATTTCAGGACTGATTCCAATAATAATAATAATAATAATAATAATAAATGATGAACTGTGTCTGTGCATCCCCTTCTGTTTTACGGTTACCTTGTTTCTAATAATAATTTTTTTTTTTTTACATTTTTGTAGACAAGATTTATCAAACATTTTGAATGTACTAAAATATATTCCAGACTTTATAATGTATTGAATTTTGAAAGCGTTTTTCCAAGCTTAGCTTTGCTAATAAATTTTACTACAGAAAAAGTTTATTCAATTGTACCAACTTTGTTTGAATTTTTGTTTCAAATGATTGACTACAGGCAAGGTAAGGTTTCACTCCAGTATAGGAGGCTATATGTAACATTTGGCCATAGGTTGGAAAATGTGCCGGCATGTCTTTCTTCTTCCTTTTTATTGCAGATTTGTGGTCGGCCGACTCTTAACACAGCCCAGCAAATCAAGTCTGACTAATGACAGTCTACTCCAGAGAGCTCTGATATAATTACAGCCCTGCATTCATAACACTGAGGCCTGACCAAAATACCAACCAGAGACTCCATTCATCAGACATCAAATATTTATCAGAATATAAATTCAGTCGAAATGAGGGTTTGGAGCTGGACGGAGGCTTTGCTGAATCCTATATTTAGTCAAATGTGGACAGACCGAACCAGACAGAGAAAAGAAAAAAAAAACAAAAAAAAAAAACATTCATGCCGCTGTAAATGGACTCTTAATGTACATGTGGAGTAAATCAGGTATGCTGGCGTTTTGGCATCATCATAAGAATGTGGCGTAAATCAGATACGATAGAGTTCAGCAGCACCATAAGAATAAGCAAAGTGAGCATTGCTCAATGTCTGGAAAAAAGGAAATTAAGAAAAAAGGACAAGTATGGACAGGGATAAAAACCTACCATAGAGGAAAGCAAAGACAAAAAACCTTAACACCAGATGGCACCAACTCTTCTTCATACAAACAGTTGAAAACAAACAAACAAACAAAACAGGCGCAAGGACAGATGTAAGATGACAACAATGAGGAAGGAAGGGAAACATTTCAAATAAATGTCTTTCTTTGAACTTTGAACTTATGTCATGATTTCCCCAAACATATTAAGCAGCTGTTTTCAACACTGATAAATGTTTCTTGAGCACCAAATTAACATATTAGGATGATTTCTCTGACTGGAATCATGGCTACTGAAAATATTAAATATAAATAAAAAATAATACACTGCAATTATGTTTTACATGTTTTTACTTGATGTTTTTCAATTATGTTTTTACTCCATTTTGGTCAAATCAAAAATCTTACCAACGAATGTTTAATGTTTATAAATCTTCAGTTTCCATGCTGAAAATTAAGCAATTAAATCCAATTGAAATCTAAATTTAAACAATGGGACTATTTCTAGGTTACCAATTACAATGAAAAGCACAAATCAAATCATCACCCATAATTTAGCACAAAAAGCACAACTTTTAAACAGTACTGCATACGGTATACAAAGCATGAACAGATTGGGTGATGACTAATATGGTGCAGACTCAAAGAGAAAGAAATGGTTGACAAGTATATTTGTCCCAAAATAAAAACATGCAAAACCACAGATGGACGTCAACATCTTGGAGTTATTAGCCAGATAAAATCAATCATCCCGAACAAAAAGCCTCTTTAACTGTTACATGACTCAGCATCCTTTTGTAATTTAGCTTCACTTTTATATTTTGCTTCCAAATTTTCACAATTTCCTACATTCTGATTCTCTTCCTGGTGGCAGAATTCCAGAGGTTGCCAGACACTGTAGCACATGCCTGTTGTGTTACCTGACATGCAGGCCACGGTATATCTGTCAGATCAGTGCACAAGCTTACGGATCACCACTGGAACTTCTTAGGCATTTCAAAGACTGTTATCCCTGATTAGCTCGCTCATCTGAGAGTGTGGCCAGCTATGTTTCTGGTAATGAGATTAGGCCTTGTGTTACTGGAATTCAAACATACAATCTCAGAATAAGATCATTACCAAGTAATATTCTCCAGCAGCAGTTTTTAATTAGCTAACATTTCTCAAATTTAACTTGATAAAAGGCAAATTATATTTTGACTGGCCTTTTTTTATAGTTAAAGATACGGGAAAAATGACCAGAAGGTTTTAACTAGGCTATAAATTAAAGTTTCCTCTTAAACAAGACAAATGTTTTCAAGACTTCGGAGTGAGAAAAGCTTTTCTTATTTAAAAGGGATTACTTACTTCTATTCAAAAGGGATACAATAATATGATTTAAATTGGCAAAGACACTTATAATGATCTGAAAGATTTCTATTTCAAATAAATGCAGAATCATGGCTATAAAAAAATAAAAATAAAAAGTTACCCGAGCAGTAAATCAGCACGTTAGAATGATTTCTAAAGGATCACTGAAGCCTGGAATAGGTAATGATAATGAATGGTAACGCATGACTGCACAATACTTATAAAACACAAAACACACAGACTGTTTTTTTTTTTATAGAGTCCATTTCAAGTTCAAATCACATTCCTGTTCACGTTCCTTGTATGGAAAAGAGCAGCCTAGACAATCTGCAAGTTAACTCCTTTTAAATTCTACAAAAGGAAAAAGTCATTCATGTTTGGAATAAAGGAGAGTAAGTAACACACAAGCTAAAACTTCTTCATTTAAATTCACAATTAAAATCTGTTTGCATGTTTTTAATAGGTGAACAGACAATAATCTTGTGTGTCTTTATAAACAATCTGACTCTGCTAAATAACAAGAGGAGCCCCTGCTGACTAAGGAGAAACTGGACACCAGAGCAGCTGAGATAACATAAGAAAACCCTCAGAAACATGTGCACGCACACACAACTGGCCTCAAAACGTAAACCTTACCCAGACACACACAATGCAGATGGATCAACTTTCTGAATGTCACTCTATTCCAAGAGATTTATACCTGAGGACAGTAAAAACTCACACACACATATTGTAAACTCAACATCTCAGGCCAGAGTCATACTGTATCACTCTGCACTGTAACCCAGCATCAAACAGACCCTGTTTTTAAAACTAAATCCTTTGTGATCTGACCTTTACAAGGCCTCAGTTCAAAGGCAAGAGAATACTTCAATCTGACATTCCAAATGAAAAAGGGTCAATCCATGAAATCCCCACCAAAGGGATTAAAGAGTTCAAATCCAAAAAAAGAAAAGAAATGTGTGAGAGAGGAAAAAAAAACAAAAAATTAGACAAAGATGAAAACGACAAAAAAAAAAAAAAAAAAAAAACATAAAACAGCACTGATAAAGTGATTTCAGAATGTTTTGGTCCATCATTGTTGGCAATTCTGCTGGATCAGAAAAAGAGATGCTAAGGTTGTATTGCAGAAACTTCCTAATTTAGAATAATATAATAATAGAATAAAGGATGGAATGCACTACCTGACTTAATTTTAAAACACCAGGCAGCTTTTAGTAACTAACCATGGCAATCCTAAATAACAAATGTGTTTTTTTTTCTAAACTTTAAATCAAGAATTAAGCTAAGAAGTTTCTGTAAAACAGCCTCAGGATCCGTGGTTAGACATCTGAGCTGGTTATAGGTTTCAGTCCCAAAAAGGCATTCTCCATTTTGCCACTGAGCAAGTTCAATAAGTGAAAACATGTTCGTTAAAATGACTACTTAACAAAAATCTATGATTCTATGTTATAATATATCTTTTAGGTACCAAATTCTAATGCAGCACTGCATGTGTATGTACTTCAATGAAAAGGCACAAATCCTAGAATGCCTAAATTTTCAGCAAACATTCTGATTCTACATGGAGTCAAGAGAAACGTCAATTCAAAATGTCATTCATTAGTGCGGAGTATCAAAAAAGATGTCAAATTTAATTAATATTCATTCATTCATTTTATTCAATATTCATGTGTGCTATATATTTTTTATGCTTTGTGTCAATTGCTTAGCAACATGCAAATGTCAGACTCTATTGCAATCAATTGTGAGTCGAGACTTCTTTGTGCCGTTTCTGTTGCTGCACATGTACAGCATTCTAAATCAGTCAAGTATGAGGTTTCGAATCCTTTAGGCTGCTGCATTAGAAGGAAACAGCAAGACAGCTTATGTATTTGAATAGAAAATATATAGCTAATTGCTAGTCAAACGTGTCTCACTACATTTAAGCTTTTCTCAGTTGCTCTAAAATCTATAAATCCATAAAGTAATATATTCACACACACAAAAATCTGTTATATACTCATTCCATAAGTATGAAAGTGAATGGGTCTGGGTTGGTCAAGCTGCAAAATGACCAAAAAAAAAAAAAAAGACATTTTACAATGTTTTTGTTTGTTTGTTTGTTTGTTTTCTTTCACTAAAATCTATTAATATCCTAAGCCATAGCACCATTTTTTAAATTAAACCTTAAACGTACTACATTTCAGTTCTGTGATTCACATAAAAGATGCTAATCTGTTAAAACACTTTTCCCTTTCAGCATTTTACACCAAGCTCTCAAATGTGCAAAATTGTTCTTACACCAGTCAAAATCATTGGACAAATTTATTGTCTTGGGATAAAAACAATGCAAAAACAGTGCTTAAATTAGAGGAAGAGTGCAAGGGCAAAAACGTGGAGGAGGGAGAGGATGGGGATGTAGACCAATGAAATTGTTTCTGATGAGATGTATTGTAGTTGACCATGAAAGGTATATAAAAGACGGCATGAACGAGCCAAAAAAAGGTTTCCCACCATGGTAGGTTTTTTTTTTTTTTTTTTTAAATGAACATCAGACACACAGTGGCTTTTAAATGTTTCATAAGCATTAAATTAGCATATTAGGATGATTTCTAATGGTTTAGTAATTAATAATTGATTAAATAAATGAGTATTTAATTAAATAAATGCAGGCTTAGCAAGGGAGCATAAGAGACTTCCTTCAAAAATAATAAAAAAAAAACATCCCAAATTTGGCAGAACAAAAATGGTCATATTTGACACCAGAAAGGTTTCTCATGACCTCACTACATGTGTATCTGGTGCTCTTTATTACTTTTGCAACTGAGAACAGAGCTTCCAGGCAGATGATCAGCCACAAAAAGTAGCACTGTAGAGTGTAAGAGTGGCGTCTGATCTGTCATGTGTGCTGGATAACTCTCTCCATCCCCCTGCAGCAAACATAAGGTGTCGTAAATACTTCATGAGCAATATGTCTCTTTAGAGGACACACAAGTGTTGTCTCTAACCGACAGAGACTTCATCTCGACCGATGTTAGTAGAGCAGATTTGCACATCAGAGAACGAACAAAGTGACAATCAACTACATTGAAGAAAGGAGGTTATACAAGGGAAATTATTTATTTGCAGTCTCCTGCCTTATAAAGAAGACACTGAGTTAGATTAGCAGATGAAAAGTTTCTTGTATGTGGGTCAGGTAGTGTTTGTTTGGCAGCTCTCAAACTTGTCTTGACATACTTAAGTGAGTGAGTGGAGCAGAGATGAATGAGGTTAATTGGAACATGGCTCCATTGAGAGGCTCCGTTGGGAGAGAGGTATCGGGCCAGCGATGGTGCTGAATTCAGCAAGAAGCCGAGAGGATACAAGGGTGATCATGTGGAACTGGGTATTATGGTAACGTGACATCATTCATGAAGTAACTCTTATTTGTCGCAGTGGTTGACGTTTCAAGAGAGTGATGTAAGTGAGAAAGCGCAGAGACTCTTAAAGGCATATTCACACAAAATTGAAAAGTCAGTCATTTACTCTCATGTCTTTCTATAGCTCATATGACTTTCGTGAAACATAATCTTATTTTTGAAGCATATCCTGGCCACTTGTCTTAATATAATGAAAGTGAATGGGGAACTGGATCAATGCAGCTACAAAATAAAGTACCAACAGTAATCAACAGAAAAATAATCAACTTAACTTCAGAAGACTCAAAATATAAGTAATGTGATGTGTTTTTGATGAGCAGGCCAAAAGGTATGTAATAGTAATAATAAAAAAAACAACTCTTCCTTAGCTCTGTTGGATGAATTAATAAGAAAGGTTAAAGTTTGTGATTCCTGACATCAAAGTCGAGAAAGAAAAACTTTTTAAAAGACTTTCTTTCTTCAGAAAATCGATTGTTCAAGATTGATTGCTTCATGAATAATTCATGAATCCGACTCCTCACAACAACCCACCAAAAAGTAGAATTAATAGACCCAATTTTGGCCAATTTATCACAAAAGGGTTATATATTTTTTTAAGATAGTGAATAGCATAATAGATATATTGATTACTTGAATATTTTCATAATTACTTTTATGTTATGTTATGCGTTATGTTATGTTGATAGCTAGATAGCTAGGATACACACACAAAAAGAAAGAACACCTAAATCTCATTTGGCCAATCCCAGCCCCAGCTCTATAAATCTCTTTGGAGGCCATAAGCCAATTATGCAATTAAATTAAGTATACACACAACAGCCAGCAGCAAAGTACAGTTCAAAAGGTTTCAGCAGTTTATTAATGTCATTTTCCCTCCTTCTGGGAATAAAGCCGCTTACCTGCGTCTCTTTTGCCAGTTCTTCCTCCTCCCTCTCGCCCTTTCTTCAGCACTCCCTTAAACATGGTACAGTTCCCACTTTTACTGCAGTCCTTTGTTCCTGCAGAGACACAAATGTATTGAAGAACAGCACACTGTTAGCAACTGATCAAGGAAAAAAAAATCTGGTCAATATTACCACAATGCTTTGGAGGTGTAATTTAAACGAGTCACCAACAACTTGACAACACAATGGAAAACAAAACTCCCCATTCATTTCATGCATGTGTGTGTTGCCACCTCGTGACAGGAGGAATTGGTTGATGAAATTCCCACATTCCACATCTAATTAACGCTCTGCTGCCTGGTCTAGGGCATATAAACGAATAAATAAAGAAACAGCAAGTGCTAGCGGTACCCACACACTGTAAACTGTTGCACGCCACTCACATAATCCATTAAATGTGAAATACAAATACATTTAACAGCGTAAAATGAAGAAAAACTGAAAGACCTTAGTAGGCAAGGAAAGACCAGTTGCTATAAACCACCCAAAATAAGAGGGAAACTAGTGTGCCACTGTCCTTCACGAGTCCATTGCATGTGTCCACACGGCAGCTGTCCACACTGACACGTCTTTCAGACAATAGCAGGAAATGCCAGTCCGTCTACCAAACCTCCACTTTGTTCTAAAATAGCAGAATGGGTCTGTCCGTTTATCTGGGTATCCAGGCCTGCAGACTGGTCTCACAGTGTCAGGCCGCTCAGGGGTGGATATTTGTTCATTAGAAACTACAAGAAGAGTGTCCAGGGTTCTGTTGAAATCCATCTGTATTTTACTGCTGTCCCATTACAACTAAACTACTAATGAAAAAATTCAATTGTTTCTTAATTATGATTATCACAATTTCAACTGAATGATGTTTATACCATAGTTTGAAGCACTATAAAAACACTATAAAATTGTATTACAATGTTATACTAAAACTTTAAAACAGTGGAAACACCCTTAAAAAAAAATAGTAATATAATAAAACGTACCAAATAAGTAGACTTAAGATTAATTGCCACTTTAACAATTACATAATTGTTGTGGCATCCATAATTGTAATTGCGATTACAAAATTGATTAATTGTGCAGCTCTATACCCAATCATAAAATAATGCCTGCCTCAAATAGTTTTGTACAGCACTGTTTAGTACAGTCATAAAAGCAATAACTTCCAGTTTTCCAAAACAAGGAAAATGTTAATAAATCACTCAAGTGTCAAACACTGATATTAAATGCATTAACTGGCATCTTTTAAATCTGTATTTCTCCGCTCAATGGCCCGCAGTCATAAAATATTCCTAAATACAAGAGTAAAACAAATTGACCTTCCCAAAAACTCTCCTCTGAGAGGAGATCACAATCACAAATGGCAGGACATCACAAATGCTTTGTACACATCAGATTTGACCGTTTAATGTGCATGTTAATTAATTCCAATCATGCACACATGTATGCCAGAGTCATAGAGAGAGAAACTTTGGAAAAATCATACTTATGGCACTCAAACACGTATGTACAATGCAGTTGTTTTGACAGAACAAAACGAGATACATCAATAGTTTCAACATTATTTGTTCTTCAGACACTGCTCTTTAAAAGAGAAAAAATTAAAAATTGTAAGTTTGCCCAAAAAAATTTACTTCTGAACCAAACTGTATAGGGATTTAAATAAAAAGGAATTTATCTAAAAAGGCATCAAGATATGTTTTATACTTGCATACAAAATATACAGGCATACAAAAAAAAAAAAACAACAAAAAAAAAAAAAAACAAACAAACAAACAACAACAACAACAAAAAAAACTTAAAAAGTGCCGTTTTCCCATTTTTTTTAATGGTCACCATTGGCAGAAAGGTAACAGATTTTACTAATAGACATACTAATTTCTGTGTGTAAAAAAAACAAAACAAAAAAAAACATTATGATGACGCCATCTTTCTGAAGTAATTTTTAACCCCCTGTAACTTGGCTCTCAGTCTCAGGTAAAAACTGTCATTTTGACTCTTCTCTGCAAAATATTGAATTACTCAGTAATTTTATCCATGATATTTAATATTTCGGCTTTCATCACTATACGTGTCTGTGTTTCTTCAGAAAAAAAAAATATTAGCAAAATTTTAAATTTGACCCGGGGACCTTTGGTTAAGTTGACATGGAATGACCCATATTTATTATATTATTTTACACTCTGACTAAAATAGTTTCACACTCTGTCTTTCAAGTTTCACACACACACACACACACACACACACACTCTACCTAATGGTGCTTCTACTGCCCAAATGTGCATAGACAATTGCAACCTCATAAATAGGCACATAACATATTTATTTTCAAACATATACAGTGTAAAATTCATAACCTGAGATTAATTTACAACTAATGATTTAAATAATAACCTAGGGTAAAGTGTGAACAGAATAAGACATTAACCCAGGGTCATTTTAAGTTTTTGAACCATGTTGTTCAAAAACCCAAATGAGTGATGGACTCACTAATACTTTGTTTTCTGCGTAAACAATCCTTTTCTTGGAACACCACAGAAAAGCATGAAAAAAGGAATCAGAGTAGCTGTCGGCAGCATGCAATATATGTTTGTGGAAAAATGACTTGGGAGTTATTAAGACATGGGTCTGACTGTTGGTTTGGGCTTAAAAACGGTCACCATCAGCTCTTTTATACAGCGCAACTAATTTTGCTGATTCTTTTCCTCAACCACAGGACTGCTGGCCACAACCAACCAGAAGCAATCAAATAAAAAAGAACAAATGAAAGGAAATATAATAAATTGTGAAATTATTAATTTAAGAAGCACATTATGCCTTATAAAAGACGCATCACAGTTGTGCACTTACTAAAATTTGTTAAGAGTTTTGCACAAACTCTGGGATTGATTAGCTTGCATTCTGTTAAATGTTAAAACTAATTGTCGCCAAGCCTAAAAGGCAGCAATGGTTCAGTGGATTCAATACTAATTGCCTGGATTTGAAAGGACTCATGGTTTTGAAATACAAGCCTAGATGACGTCATGAAAAACACATCACAGATATTGTGCGTTTTCTCATCAGCCATCATTCACTTTCATATACACTGGCACATGTGCACCACAGGAACATGAAGCGGGGTCATACGCATGCAAAATGGAGTTCATAACGCCTGGCTTGTCAAATCACATACTGTATAGATTTGCAAAGACACTGATGTCACAGAAGTTGATGTCACATAACTAACTCCATCTGGATGGTGCTGGATATAGGGAAAACAGGCCTTTGCCTTACAGAGAAAAAGCACATGCAGGCAGAAATCTATAAAATAGTAAACTTCACTAAGAACATCTTAAGTCAAATAAAAAAATAAATATTGTACTAACGATGGCGTTTTAATAGATATTGCATATTGGCTACTTGCAATTCACTGTCACAAGTGATATCAATAATGGTCGTTTTACTTTTAAAAGCCGCTGATTTCTGTTTGAGAAGCTAAAAAAGACCAGAGCAGATCAACCCTGCGCGTGACTGAAAATCAAATTACAGACTCCAGAAAAGTGCATTAGAGATTCACCGTGGTGTGTTTGCCAGAGCTGGAACCAAGCAGCTGGAAAGCTCTGGTTTGACCACCGCTGGCCCTCCACCGTGAATAACGTTTTAAGTTGTACTCTCTAGTAATAGCAGGTTTCTGTGGGCCGTGACTGCAGCCTAAATGTGAGTTTAATTGGATGAAAGCTGAGATTTATCAGAGGGTGGAGGGGAAAATAGAGAATGACAAGAAATAAGGTGGCGACTGGGGTGGATGCTGAGGGATGAAAGCAAAACATGACAAAAAAAAAAGTATAGGAAACTGAGAAAACCATGCATTCAGGAAAACACTGCACTACATTTACTCTCATAATGCTACAGAGGTTAAGTGCTGTAGTATATGAAATATAAAACAGCTGAATGGGAATTTTTCATTCAAATGACACATTCAGAAATACACTCGCAGCACAAATGAACGACGAGTCTTAGGGGTTTCAGAATTGACAGCCCTCGTTCAGTGAGCGGGAAATGAGGACATCTTTTTCTAAATAGGTTTTATGGCTGAAACCTAAGGGAAAATGGCCTTGTTTCCTTTTATGGACAATCTGGCCTAAATCTCCTCCCCACTTTACCATTTGAATAAGACATATGACACATGGGGGGTCTTATACAAATGTGCAGCCCTCACATCAAAAGCCGTCAAGCTTTTCAGGCCTAACAAGAGCAGATTTTTAGACAGAAGGTTACTGGTTTTGTGAGCAGTTATGCAAGAACAAGTTTTCGTAAAGTTCTAGAACACACTTGCAAGAGGTGTGCAGGTCATAATTTACTCCAAAATGTAAACAAAACAAGTTTCGATCAGAACTTTAAAAATCACACGATTTAAATACCATTTCCTGCTTTAAAATACATTTTCTATGTTTAGGGACTATGGTCACAGAAAATCCAGGAAATAATTAATTATAATGATGTATTCTGCCAAAAGAAATAGTAGCTACTACTATGATTACAAAGATTTCAGAGAATCATTTTATAGACAAAAATGTGTGTGAATAAAATTTAAATAATGTGATACTTTCCACTGTTCAATTTTTTTTTATTTCAAACTAACTACTGTACCTGATAATGCGTAAACAACCACCATTACTTAATGAACAAATAAAGGAACTACTGCTTGTCCCAGTCTCACTCTCTCTGTTCTGAAGCAGCTCCACCTCATATTTATCACTTCAAAATTTGACAAGTTACCTCTCAAACATACATTTCTTAATTTGATGTTACCTTGATACATAGAAATGTATAATGTATTAATTTAGCTCTGAAGATTTGTCTAGTTAGTAAGGTGTAACTGCATGCAGCGCTAGCAGGATTAATTGATTTTTTTCCCCCTTACAAAAGTGGAAACCGCTTCAATAATACTCGCTCAAGAATAAAACATTGTTCGAAACTATTCTAAAAAAAACGTTGTTTATTGTGATTAAATTACACTTGTTTAACACAATCTAAATAAACGGATGACTTATTGAAAGTT
>JAUCMS010000105.1:4849923-4881943 GCA_032357445.1 Enteromius radiatus
CAAAAACAGACTGTTTCATTCTAGGGTCAAATCTAGGGTTTTTCCCCTTACCTATTAAGCTACATACCTTCGATGTACATATCAGACAACAATTTTAAATATTCTCTCAATGCATTCTATGGCACCTTTAAAGCATTTAAAGTCAAAATTCTAAAGGTGGCTGCGCACTTGTTTCTCTGAAGCATAAAGTCTCAAACAAATAACAAACAAATAGCTTCAACAAAAACATACCATCTGATTAAGAACCTCTATATTCACAACTGAAGTTCAGTCATATGCTCCATCAGGCAACAGTTATGCTGTCCTAACTGAAGATGGCACAAATTATCCCAAGTATCAGGACCCCTCCACTGTTATGAAAACAGTACTTGGAATGTTCACGGTGGAAGTACAGGACACTGAAGGAACCTTAAGGATTAAACAGCAGGATAAGGACAATATCTTCTTTCACCAAAACCCACAAGGCATGTGGTCCATGCTCTTGCTTTTGCAAAATTCAATATAATTCGATAGGGTTCAATAGAGCATTCAACAACAGATTCAGTGATCAGAACAATGGCAGCCAGCTTTAAAAATGAAATCCTACTCTGCTTACCACAAGTGATCTGATTACTTTCTGGCCGAAGGCAGCAATAACAGATGTCTACTGAACTGAAAACATTAACTAACTGAATCAAGAGGCTTCAGGGTACAGTGTGGAAAGTAGACAAGAAATGCAAGAGTTTAATGGCAAGCAGGCATGAAGGAACGACCACAGTCTTGGTTCAGCTGACCTTTACAAATGCAAGAACAAACACATTCCATTACTTTGTCAAATCTAGTGTAGCATGTGTGCATGGTGTGTGTGTGTGTGTGTGTGTGTGTGTACACCTGTTCAGTGTCAGTTGGCTCATGACCCTGGCTGGAAAGTCTTGGGTACCTCACATTTTTCCTAAAATGAGCATGTGTGTAAAAAGGAAAAGAAACACTCAGGCTTTAGGTGTTGATTTAAAGGTCCAAAGTTCCTGACTCTAAGTATTTGCAGCACAAAATGTCCTTACCAAAGTCTAGTGCAGGATTGTGGCTAAATAAAATTCAAGCAGCTGTTACATACTTTGTGTGCAAAACAGAAACTAGTATTGACTTGGTTGACTAAGAATAGAAAGGCAAACCAATATGAATCAGGATTACAAACTACTGAACTGGTTTGTGTACAAATTATGACCACTGTTGCACGTGATAACTGAAATCTCACATCATGACAGAGCACTCAATCACTGATGTTGAGTCTAAAAAGTAAATATGACATATCCAACAAAGGACGCTTAGAAAACTAACGTTACTGAAATAAATAATAGAACTGTTAACATTCTGAAACACGCACATTTGCTAAATCAGTTAACGTTACACGAACCCGACTCTGTGTAGCAACTTCACAAAACCAAAACTTGCAAAGGTTGTCCCGTTCTTACTTTTCAAGTACAAATTGTATCAGAAATAACGTTTGTAGAAAACCTACCTGTTTTGAGAGAGATACCGCTTAGTCTCTGCTTGACACACGCGTTTCTTGTTCAGTAGGCTATAAGTTTATAACTAGAGTGAGGGAGCGAGTGATTGAGGGAGGGCGCGCGCTCCATCAGCTCCTCCCTCTCGCGATTCCTTCAATCAGAACCAACAGCGCGGTAAACTGAGACACACCCAGCACTCTGAGGAGTCTGTTCACATGGACAGTTAAACACTTTCTTTCCTTAAAGTATATTAGTATTTGAAATTAAAAAAAAACACAAAATCTAAAACTGTAAATTGAAACATAATATAAGTCTTAAGGTGTCGGATACATGTTTCATTAAATACCTTAAATGGATAGTTCACTCCAAACGAAAATTCTGTCATTTATTACTCAGCCGCATGTCGTTCCAAACCCGTGAGACCATTGTTCATCCTCGGAACACGAATTAGGATATTATTTATGAAATCTGAGAGATGTCTGAGAAATCTGAGCGAGATTTCTGACCCTGCATACTGTAAGTTAGACAACAACGCAACTGACATGTTCAAGGACCAGAAAGGTACTAAAGACATTGTAAAAAATAGTCCATGTGACATCAGTGGTAATGAAGCTACATGTGTATGTCTTTGCGCACATTCAAAAATATTTCCTATTCCGGGCAGGTATTTTTTTTTAATATTCCTTTTTAATTAACTTTCAGCATTTTTCAGGAAATGACATTGTTTTTGGAGAGGAAAGCAGCAATTATTTCATTTATGACAGTAACCTAAAAAGAAAAAGCTTTTAAAATATGTTCATATTTGTTTTTGACCTAATAAATCTAAAATGTAAAGTAAAAAATAAAATAAACAGCAATGGTTTGAATTTGACATTTTGTGGTAAAAGTTTGTTTGTCTCACTTTAAAACATTTAGTCCTGTTAGATACAATTTTAGAAAAATAAACTTATTTAATGTTCATGTAAATTAATCTCCTCACGGAGTATTGACTAACGTTAACCTGTTAGATTAACAGGACTAACTTACTGTTAAGCAAGTGCATGAACTTGTCCAGAGCAATATTTCTGAAAGTCCCTACACCACAAGCATTTCAATTTCTTCTTCTTTTCTTTTTACAGTCGACCCTTTTGTTAATCTGATACAGTAAAGCAGGAACTGACCGTTTATAAATCTGTGCTGACAGAACATAATGTAGAAGTAATAACTCACCAGGAAGAAGAAAATAAACATACTGATATGTATCAGGGGGGTTTCACTCCCTCAAACCACTAGGCCCTAATATCTGTCCTGTTACATCCGCTGAAACAGAGTGGTGGTACTCCATTTAAGTGTAATATAATCGACTCTTCAGCGTCCTCGTGTGGCTTTCCATGGAAACTCTTACTCATTAATATTGCAAGGACTTCATTTGTGAATAGCTTAGGGTCACCGTCTGCTAATATGCAAACCAATGTTACAAATCTGGCTGTCATTTGTGATTCTGAATGGAAATTCGATATATAGCATATTAATGTTGTAGTGATAAATAGCTGCTTCCAAATAAAAACTATTGCAAAGCTAAAAATCTGTCCTCTGGGTTCTTATCTAATATAATTTTTAACACAATTTGTAATGCGAAAACCACTTGAGAATAAAATTGAATTCACGTTAGATGAATAAACAACATAATCCAACATCAAATATATATATAAAAAACAAATGTTATCTTTATTACATCTAAATATTCTGATAGTAATAACTTTTGCCTCCATAAGGTCTCTTACATATACACACAGTTCTACATAGCGATTTATCATGGCACAGTTTTTTGTGCTTAGTAGCACAGATCACGGTTGTACAATAAACTGACGTAGTTGTACAAGACTCCATGGAACATACATTAATCTTTACATTAAGTAGGTTACAGCAATGAGACCAGACAAAATGATTTTCCAATGCACAGAACATTATTTTTAGTTTTTCTTTTCTTTTTTCTTTGACACTGCTGTTAATTCTTTATTAGGCATTTCAGCCAATACTTAATTTAGTTACACCTTTTCATTTGGCTCAAAAACTGAGGTGACTATAATAACATGCCATTAAAAAAAACATGATAAATCAAATCATAAAAAGATGGTTCAAGTTCTCAGTAAATCAGACCTTAAACACACTTTACTGTTTCAAAACAGCAGGTACTGAAAAGTAAAGTCTTTGGCTCACACTCAATCCCAGGTCAAACTAATTCAAGTTAATTTAATTGAGCATTTATGTACACACACACACACACACACACAAACATCCAAATGTAAATGAATGTCATTGCACGGGCTTGTTTGCACACACAAAACAAATTCAATTTGTCGAATGATAATGAACCAGTCACTTCATATGCAACAGCTTGTCCATACAACGGTCTTGGAATCCACTGACCCAGATATGTCTTAAGGAGTAACACCTCCTTGCAATATTCTATCTATGGCTACACGTTTACATGAACAAATACGCACGCACATACATGCCTACACCCATGAGTCAGGTGAGGCCGGGTAGGGCTGAGTTCTATATGAAGGCCTGCGTGTGGTGGAGTAGAAGTCCACGTAGTTGGTATTGGGTTTGAGCACCTGTCTCTCGCTCACCACGGGATAACGAACTGGCTCGTCCAGGTACGCATCCTCGTAGCCCATCGGAGATGACAGGTACATTCCAAAAGTGTCATAGGTGCTTTGATTTCCCTCCTCTGGGTAGTAGAGCCGGCCGTGCTGAAAGAGCAGACAAAAAGAATGCCCTTTTGAATATCATCTACACGGGTAAAAAAAAACTACCAAATAATAAAAAATTACTGACACCATTTGTTGAAATCCAGTCACTTTATCAGAGTTTTTTGTATTATATATATTTATATGAAATTATCTTAACTAAGGATAATGCTAAAATATTTATTTTTCATACAAAACACTTAATTTTAGTAGATTATTGTATTTAGGTTATTATATAGGTTTTTATTTTCAGCCCCATGTTCTTTTACCATAATTGAGACACTATTTTTTTAAACATTACTAATACTATAAAATATTTGTACAAATTGTCTATATATTTTTATTTATCAAAATCTACATATATTTTAATTTAGTTATTTATTAAATTATACAAGTTATTTAATTAAATAAAAATGAGATATGTTGAAACAAGTTTAAGGTTTTTTGTTGTTGTTGCTGTTTTGATCTTATTTCAGTTATTAGCTGAAGATAACCGTTACCACAATAATAGCCCCATACTTATTATCCTATATTTTGTCAAATCTCAAATGGTCAGCCTTGTTATAATGTTTGCATAGCAAAACTAAATACATAGAAATATCAGCATTAAAGTTTTAAAAGTTTGTAATGAAAATTTACTCCAATTATCACATGCAATTTTTCTCTTTATCCCACTGTGTAAAATAAAATGTGCCGCATTGATAGCATGTGAAGTTTTGAGTCTGTTCATTTAAATCACAAAAATGTTTACCACAGACATTTCCAGTTGGTGTGAACTGGCCTTTTATCCCAACATACATTGTTTTAATGATTGAGATGGTGCAATTAAATGGTTTATGACTTACAATAAGTGATATTACTAAATTTATTTAGACTTAGAATAAGTAAAAATCTTACAAAAAGTTAACTTCTTGCCTTAAATATATATATAAAAAAAGAATTCTATAAGGTGTGTGCTACTAAACCACAGATTATTTGCGGGCAGTGATCAAGGAATAAACCCAATGGATTACGTAAACTTCATCTGTTGGGATTAGACGCATTAAATCCATGTCATATGGCATCTAGGTTCAGGGAGCTTCAGATTCAGCAATTTCTTCCTGCTTTCTTCCTATCTTCACCTCACCTGTGATCTACGGGACTCCTCGGCTGAAGGAGATGGAAAGGAACTGATAAAATAGGCAGACTGCTTTCCAGACCCTAAATAACAGAACACAAATATTAAAACACATTTTAATCAAAAGAACAGAATGAATACTTATCTTTTTACGTTTCATCCACGTTGTCTAATAATGTGACATTTGAAAGGTGTTATATTTGCATTTTATATCAGTGTATTGTGGTGAAGCTCTAATTCTGTGAAGACCACAGTTAGGGCAGAGAGCAGGGCTGAGGGTTAGATGGGCGGAAATTGTTCAACAACCCAACAGGCCTAATGAAGACCTGACGCATTCTGAATCACAGCCAGATAATCAGACCCTCCAGGCCGAAGTACCACCAATCAATAAAGAGTAACTACGGAGGTCAAGTGCTCTTAAATGAATGACCATTACAGCTTCCAACCAGACAGGGGAATAAAACTGATTGCTCTATTAGTTGAAGAGAGCATGGGTGAAATATCTATTAGCCCATCAGTCAAGCTTCTTAATTCACAGACAGATTCTTCTGTTGTTTTCAAAGAGTGATGTACCATAGGACTATGCTGCAAATGTCAGAGTAAAGCTGAATATTCAGAAAGTAATAATGAGACTTAAAGGTAGCAAAAAAAGTCAAATCAGAAAGATTACAATTTGTAATATTACATTTTGACACACAAAATGATCTGGGTCTATTTTTATCTTATATGGAGTGGACGGAGAACTTATAGAAAGCTCACCTGTATATTGACTTGTGTTTCTGTTGGCGTCTCCATAATAATTATGAAGTTGCATAGATGACTGGGTCCTCCGCTGATTTAAGCGGTGACCTCTTATACCCAACATGGCAGGGGAAGAGGTGGCACTACCTCCTAAATGTGGAGGAAAAAAAAAATCAAACAACGATTAACAATAAACCACTGCAGAGTAAAACAACCAATTAATACATATTAATATCAGCATTTATAAGAATTGAGTAATTTCTCTGTAGCTTCTACAGAATTATATTTCCTACAACTCCTTGCTGTTATAAACGCTCACCTGATTGGATGACAGGTGACATCTGCACGTTGCTGGTTGGCAGAGTAGGTTGGGAGCGGTAGCGGTCTCGTTCCAGTGTTGACACTGGGGTGATGAAGTGGTTCTGGTTCCATCCATCCTGATGAAGCACAGAACACACAGTTCTTGTTTACATCTGCTGGTGTTATCCATCTCAGGTGATGCAATTACAAATTTCCATTTTAAGCCATGTTGTTTGAGCTAAAATGTTATGTTGAAAATGTTCCTTTGTAAGTTTTAAACTATTGTTGTAATTTTTGATATTTAAGTACCGCTAATATCTGTAATTAAATTACAAACACATAAATGCATACATTTTTATGACTTCTAACTTCTCAGAGGGACTTGAGTGCATCTTATTACCTGTTAGTCAACATGGTTACAGATAATATTTGGTTGCTTGTATATATTGCCATTTTCCTCTTTAGTTTATTGGTAATCGTTTATGGTATGATACTCCAAGAATTCTTTGCTATTGCTGTTGTTCGTTGCTATTTTTGATAAATTATTGTTTTTGTAAATAAAAGTCTAATACTATATATTTCTCCCTTGAGACTGTGATATAATCAATCAATAAAATATTGACTGTGAACATTTTTGCAGTGCACACACTCATATTTCTTGCTGTGCAATTTTGATGGGATCCTACAGAATGGATGTCACCAGAACACTGGGGTCCCTCGCCACAGAGCAACGGCTGAGAACATGTACCTTTTTGTAGAAGGCACGCAGATCTCTGTACTGCCACAGAGTGTTGAGCACCTGAGCTGCTGCCTTGACCACCTTCATGGAGTACCTGCCACAGAGAAGAAGATATTATTCTAGATATACCAAGACATTCAAAGAAAAAAAGGATTCTGTTATGAAACAGTGTGGCAAAGGCAAACAGCCCACTTCAAACAGCCCATAAAAAGAGGTATCCACCTCTCCCCACGTCCTCTGCTGATTGTAACCAGTTTGTCGATGCCGCCCGTCTGGGCGAGGGCACGGGCGTTCTCCATATTCCTGCTGGTGACCTCGTGCAGTGCACAGCAGACCGCCGCCACCGTCTCATCCGACAGCAGGGAGGGCCCGTTGCCAGGTAGACGGGTCACTAGGTCCCGCATGGCGTATTTTCCTATCAAAGCAACCGAATTCAGGAAACGAAGATGCAATGCAGTTTTTAATGGCCATATAAAACCGACATATAATAAAAATGGAATGTAAAGAGTTTATAGCAGTAAGTTTGAGTGACTGACCAATGAGCTCCTTGTTCCTGGCGTCCAGAGCCATGTTCCGTAGAGCAGTGGCCACAGAGCAGACCACCCTGTCATTATCCATTCTTAGTAGCTCCACCAGAATGGGCAAACCCTTCTCTTTACGTACAGCAGCACGGATGTAGGCTGCAAACTAATTGGCGAAAGAGAGAAAAAGAAGGTTATTATCTTTCAACAAAGCAGGAATTTGCATTAAAAATTAGAGAAAGTAATGGAATCAAAACACTATATCTATATCTATATATATAACCTATCCCTAACTTTAAAAGCATTTCCAAAGTAAAGGATGCAAAGAAAAGAAAAACTGTGGCTGTATTAGAACCTTAAAGCTACATATAGTCAAATAGTGTGTGTATGTCTGTGTAGGACATATCCTTCATCCACCAGCCAATTATGGGATTCATATAATTCAGTTCTATTTTGAAGACTGTGGCTGTATAATTCAGTTTATGTTATAGTGACCACAAGCAGCCTACCCTCCAGGTTCCGGCAGAGAGATTCTGCAGAGACCCAGCCGCCCCTTCCAGCGTGGCTGGGTTTGAGCTCTCTGCCAGCAGAGTGAGGTAAGGTTTGACCACAGATGGATGCCACAGCATCTCCGCCCCCTTTGGACTTCCAGAAAAGCCTGGAATAGGCCCCACACCATCCCACTGCATCATAGGATCACACAAACAGCGATAGGTTAGTTTTAGTTGTGAACATTCTGTAAAAAAATAACTAAATTAGTTGGTTTCTGTGAACATAAAATGTGAAAAACAAACATATTTCTAAACATAAAAAACATTATTCATTTTCTTTTTTATTGATTATTATTTACATTATCTTTCAGAAATATAATTTATTATTATATAATCATATATAATCAAAACAGACTTTTCCATAACATTTTAAAGATATTATTAATGTCCATGATTTCCAGAGCTGGAAATCTCAATTTTAAAATGTACGGTTCTTTCCAGGTTTAAATGACTATTGGCTGAGAAATGATAAAACTCTTAAAATTACAGCTTTTGGTGCCTTGCTCTTATAAAATATCTGTTGGCTTTTGTAAAGTTATTTGTGAAATTAATTTCTCTTTCCAACAGTCCCAAATCGTTTGATAAATCAAAAGCAGTTATAAGCTTTCAGAACATGCCGTCCAAGCTCATTTAATTTAGTGATAGATTACCTGCTGATCCTGCCAGGACCTCTTCTTCTTCTTCTTCCTGAGCCCCCAGCAGCTGTAGTCGGCCTGTTTACTGGAGGTGTCAGGCCCAAGGAGCGTGTCCAGGTCCTGTGTTCCCATCAGCCGAGATGGAGGCATCTCCAGCTCAAGACGGTATGACAGGTTCCTCAAAGTGCACACACAGTTTTCCACAATCTAACAATAAAGGAAAAAAGAAAAAGGGTAAGAAAATAAATGCATAATATTTTGGAGATTGACAGTCTTTATCCTTCAAAAATCACTTTAACTTTTTAGAAAAATGTTAATTAAATTAAAATAACTACTATTGCTAATTATTTAAAATTAAAGTAATAAAAATATTTAAAACATTTTTCCACCAAGATTTTTAATCTTACTCCAGCAGATGGCATTCTAAGACTAAGATTTCATAGAGAAAAAATAACCAAAGCTGCACAATTCTGAGCTCTAGCACTAGAGGCACCCTACATTTTTTGGCTCTTCAAGGAGTGGCACAGAAAACATGTAACACCTTTTTATAAGCATCATGAGCCTCTGCCAGTTCCCAGCTGTCATCGGATATACAGACTGAAAATTAGTCAAATATCTGGCAAGAATGTATCAAACATGTTTCAAATATTACCATCAATCTATAGACTGTTGTACATCAGAACTGGATGGTTTCATTTATATTTTTTTATACAATCCCAAGAATATCTCTAACCTTGCTGTCATAATCAGAGGTGTTTACACAGGTTTTGATAATATAGAGAAGGGAATCTATTAGCCCTTCACAGCAACGCATCTGCCTTCTGGCCTCTTCTCCAGCTGAGCTCAGGTTCCTGAGACACACACACACAACGTGGTCAACAATACAATGGTTATCTGGTTTAGACAAAAACAGTCAGTCATTCTCACTTGGAAACATAAGAATAGTATAAATAGTGATCATCTCTGTGGATGAAGAGTGATGCTGCTACTACCAGTGATGTGCAAAACTATATATAACAAATCTCAAGTAGTCAGCAGGTTACTTAAACGACTATTGAGTAAATAATCTTAACAGGAAGCCCTGTATAATTAAGCTGGTACACCTTTACTCGAGGCATACCTGAGGCATCCCGTGGTGTTCCTCAGGACCAGAGACGAGTGAAGTTTGAGTTTCTGGTCCTCTCGCTGAGGGGCCGCACCCCACCCGGAGTGAGGGATAATAACCGTGTTGGTAAGTGGCCCGAGAGCGTCCCGGGTAATCGTCATCTTCACAGAATCACATGACGACAGGTTCCACAGCACTCCTGTCAAGGCATGACCACAAAAACATAGTATATAACATAGAAAATGCAAAAGTACAGTATTAAATAAAGAAAACTAGCAGTGCCACTTTAATGTAAAATGAAGGATTCAAATTTATGAATTAATAAAGCAGAATACATTACCCACTATGTACACTAATACATTTTTTAGTCACTTACAAAAAACAAACGCATATATACTCAGGCAGTCAAAAGCTTGGAATAATAAAGAATCTCTTATGCTGCATTTATTTGATCTACAATACAGCAAAATGTTAATATTGTGAAATATTATTAATTAATATAAATATTAATATATAAAATGCTTTTTTAAATTCATTTATCAAAAAAAAAACATGCCATTGAGCTGCTTTAAAAACTAGCTGCACTGATAAAGAATAAGAATTGTTAGGTTAACTATTTAGGTATAGCCTAATAAGTAATACAAAATTGAGAAACACATTAAGAGGTGTGTAATAAAACTGTAAAGAGGCAGTGGGAGTGTAACAAAAAATCCCACAGACAGAATTCATTAACACAAAATAGTCCCTGTGGTTGTGACTATGTGTGTGAGCAGAAGAGCTCTATCTCTGCTGAACAAACCTGCTGCCACTGTTTGAGAAATGATAGTAAAATACACTGTATGCATCAAGAAAATTTCTTGGGAAAGTAGAATTTCTCCATATCTATCTAGCAATACTTTGGATATCCAACTTGGAGAGAGAGAGTGTGTGTGCGTGTGTGCGTGTAAGTTTGTGTCAGCTCAGCTTTTAATCAAATACTTTGTCCCTCCACATTAATCACAGCCATGAGTTCTACTGACTGTAATCTCTGATCTGAGCTTCACAGCTCCAACTGATCTCCCCAAAGGAGTGGAAGAAAGCGAGTTGGAAAAAGTGAGACGGAAGAACAGACAGGGAGTGAAAAAGCACAAGAAAGACTCTCTTATGGCAGTCAGTCATGTGACCCCACACACCCACTCACCGGTTACGAGCTCTCGCACTTCAGTGTCTGGAGTTTTTCTCAATAGACGAACCAAAGCTGGGATTCCACCGGAATTCCTCACACACACTTTATTGTCGTCGGTGGCTTTTCCATACACTAGGTTCCGCAGAGCTCCGCAAGCGTTCCGCTGAACTTCCAGGGTTTTGTGGTCAAGCAGATCCACCAGGTGTCGGATTCCCCCGAGTCGACACACCTGAAAACATATAGTTAGAGTGTGCAAGTGTTCAATCTTTTCTGTCTGTTTATGCCAGACTTTCTCAACCCTGGTCCTCAAGGGCCACTGTACTGCAAATTCTAGCTCCAACCCTAATCAAACACACCTGAGCCAGCTAATTAAGCTGTGTACTAGGCCGTTTCTCAAACGGATAACTGCATCCTCCGGAAGTCGCATTTGTAGGCTGCATAAGTCATAAAGAAGATCTTATTTTAGAACATTACCAGTCATACCATTATTCTTAACTAAATGTAAATTGTTGTATTATGCTCATGACTTGCAAATATAATGCTCAGTTGACTGAAATAAACCAGGCTTGATGACGTAGGCAGCCTACAAATGCGTTTTCCTGTGGACGCAGACGTCTGTTTGAGAAACAGCCCTATTAAGCTACAGGCAGATGAGTTTGATCAAGGTTGGAGCGAATGTCTACAGGACACTGGCTGAAAGCAGAAACATTTTTAGTAGCATGATAGTATTTTCTATTTCTACTTTCTAGTATGGTATTTCCAACACTATACATGTATCACGTTGTTTGCAAAAACAGTTCTGTAGCCAAGTTGGACATTTGTTCACTTGAACCATTACATGAACTCTCTAAGCGAACTCATTCTTTTTAACCGCTAATGCACTGGTTTGAATTTGTACATAGAAGTCTACTTCTTACTTCTTTTATTGAATTTAATAAACACTGTTGTTTGTATTTATTATTTCAAATTGTAGAATTGGCATGTTATATCACCTTTTGAAACCTTCGTTTATCTGTTCTAAATAAGATCCCCATTGTTTCTGTGTCAGAGAAATATTACTCAGATTATAAAATATCAACCACAGAATTACATTTATTTTATAAACACTACCGTTCAAAAGTTTGGGATCAATAAGGTTTTTAAAGATGTTTCATATGCTCAACATAGCTGTTTTCTATGTGAATGTATTTAAAAATCTAATTTATTTGTATTATGTATACAAAGCTACATTTTTGGCATCATTACTCCAGTCTTAAGTTTTACATTATCCTTTTAATATGCTGATTTATTATCAGTTGAAAACAGTTTTATTCTTTCTTTTTTAAATAAATTAATACTTCGATTCATCAAGGATGTGTTAAATTAATAAAAAATTATAGCATAAATTTACATTGTTAAAAAAGATTTATATTTTAAATAAATGCTGTTCTTTTTAACTTGTTATTTATCAAAGAATCCTATATATATATATATATACACACACATAACAAATATATATTTGGCAGCACAACTGTTTCTAATATTGATTATTCTAATTATATATATATATATATATATTTTTTTTTTTTTTTTTTTAAGTACATTTAAATAAAGAACATTATTTTACATTGTAACAATTTTGCAGAATTATTGTTTTGGGGGATTTTTCCCCTGGATTTTATATCTAATAGAAGCACATCTTGATGGGCATAAAAGACTTCTTTAAAACGTTACAAGTCTTACTGATCTCAAACTTCTGAGCCGTGGTGTATATTAAATAGCTTTTAAATATCATCAGTGAAGACTAATTAAAGGTTTGGGGTTTGTACGATTTTTTTAATGTTTTTGATAGGAAAAATTTTCTTTGATCAAACACAGTAAAAACTGTTAAAATGATAAATATTTTAAATGTTTTCTATTTCAATATATCTTAAAATATAATTTATTCCAGTGATGGCAAAGCTGAATTTTCAGCATCTATTACTCCAGACTCAAGTGTCTCAAAGTGAAGGCAATGACAGTACTATAATGATGCAAGTTATTTTTAGAATAATAAAATAACAAACGTAACATATATAAATATAAAGCACAATTACATACATCGTTTGTTATTTTATTATTCTTAAAAAAACTTGCATCATTATAGTACTGTCATTGATGTCATTACTTTATTTACGTAATTTATTTACTTTAATTAAAGTGTCCTTGCCTTTAAATTAAAAGTATTCATTTTCAGACCTCAAACATTTGAAAAGTAGTTTAAATGTACAGTTATTAGTAATATTCATTATCCCACACTTTACAGATTCATGTCCAAAACTGTAGATCAAATATGCATAAGGCATTTAAACAATACTTACTTTCTCTTAATGGTTATGCTTTTGGTTAAGCTTAAGCTACAATAAGTCAACTGTATTTGAGAAGAACAGAAAATATAAATAGGAAGTGTCTATTTGTATGGCATGCGTGTATGTGTGTGTAACCATACCTCTGCCTTTATGCAGTTGTCTCCGTAGCAGAGATGCTGTATGTACGCTGCAGCATTGGCCTGGACAGAAGGGAAATGATGCTGCAGCATTCGGATTACCTCTGGCAGCTCGGGGTCTCTCCAGGCAAACTCCCTAACCCCCGACAGGCACAGAGAAAACAGATGTCAAACAATCATACAAATATGAAAAATGTCCACATTTCACAAATAAATGTTTGCAGATTTGAATAAAATATACATAATTATTTGTGTTTACATATTGCATCAGGACAAATAACGAGCTGCTTAAAAAAAAAAAATCAGTCCAGCTTTTATTTTTCCATTCGCATTTGTTATTAAAATATGCACTGCAAATGTGAATGAGCACTCAGGCGATCTGGTTTACATTTTCCGACAAGCTCTTTTTCTGTCTGCTAAGTAAACATGCCCAGAAATATGATTACAAAGCAACATACGCACAAAAGCAGTGAAGTCTCAACAAATTAAATAAGTTGGAATAATGCAGCAAAAAGGGACGATACAAAAAGTGTTTCATTTACAAGCAAAGTTTCCAAGTTTTAAATGTCAGTGACTTCAAATCTGGCCCTAAATCATTTGTGAAGCTTTCTGCAATGTTTCTGGAATCATTATGTTCAGCTCTTCACCTGGGATCTTTGTGAACACTGTCTATGGATGGCGAGCGTGTGACAGCGTTGTCGACGGCAGCTGCATGTCTGGTGTAGTTCGGGTCGGATTGGCGGTAATGGGCGGGACGAAAAGTGTCAGAGTGTGTTGCCATGGAGCCCATTGAGAACAGCCCTCGCTGGTACCTCAGAGTGCTACACTGACTAGTTGTCCTTTGTAAAGTACCAAACCCTGTGAGAGAGAGTGAGCAGTGCAGACATTGTCAAGATTAACACTGTGGAAATGTCAGAACTCATTCACTGAGTCTGCACAGATAGCAGTGGTGCATGAAGGACATTCGTCACATACCTGTATTGTTTCTGGAGATAGCGCTCTGGGAGCCGTGAGTGGGGCTCTGGTATAGAGGGTTCTGGAAGGTTCTGTCTTCATAGATTGGTGTGACGTGGCAGTCAGGGGAGCGGGCGTCTTGGCCTAACTGGCTATTCTGACTATAAGAGGTTTGCAAGCCTAGACGAAGATAAGATATTACAACAGTGTCATTTCAATTTTTGTCTTTTTTTTTTTTTCTTAAATATGTCTATATATAGTTTTCATTTACTTTTAGTATTATATTATGTGTATGTGTATATTATGTATATAAAAAATACACACACATACATACAAATTTCAAAAGATATAATGAAGATATTACATGTCTTACATGACTATATTATATTTTAAAAACATTTAATTTACATGTCTATATTTATATAATTTATATTATAAATAAATAAATGTATTTAATATATAAAAATAATACAAAAATTTTTATTTATACATCCATAATAAATGTACAAACACACACATATACAAATATATTATGCAAACAAAAACTTTTATTTTGGATGTGATGAACTGAGATTAATCATTTGATATAACTAATTTCAAGTAAAGAAAATATTTCTTATGGTTTTAGTTTTAATTAATTAACCAGTGGGCAAAAGTTTGGAATTAACATTTTTTTTATGTTTTTGAAAGAAATGCTCTCTAAGGTAATTAAAATACAATAAAAACAGTAATATTGTAAATTATTATTACAATTCAAAATAACTGTTTTCTATTTTAATATATTTTAAATGCCATTATTCCTGTGAAAGCAAAGAGGAATTTTTAACAACCATTACTCCAGTCTTTATCAAATATAATTGGTGCTCAATTAATATTTTGCTGCTTAATTCTTTTGTGGAAACTGCAATACATTTTTTCAGGATTAGTTGTCGAATAGAAAGTTCAAAAGAACAGCATTTATTTGAAACAGAAATCTAAACTTTGTTCATGTCTTTTATATCACTTTTAATTAATGTAATGCCTTCGCAGAATAAAAGTATTGTGTTTTTTGTCTTTAGCAAATAAATCTAAATCAGAATAAACCCAGCTTTTGAATGGTGGTGTATCACAGAATCAGCAAAAATATTAAGCAGCAAAAACATTTTACCACTGATAATGATAAGAAATGTTGCTTGAGCATCAAACCAGCAAACAATAGAATGATTTCTGAAGGATCATGTGATACTGAAGAATGGAGTAATGATGCTGAAAATTTATCATGTATATTTTAAAATATATTACAACAGAAAATAGTTATTTTAAATAAATGTAACCACTGTGAAAATTTTTTTTTTTTTTTAAATAGCATAATAGACATACTAGACTTATCAATGACTCACTGCCAAATCCAAATCTGACTGGTTCATCCAATCTATACAATATTTCTCAAAATGAATATACTCTACTCAAAGGATCGGCATAGACTAACGTGAATTTCTATCTGATTAGGTGTTGGTCTATCATTTTTGTTCATCAGCCAAACCAGTCTAGCAGCTGTACAACTACCTATGAAGACTTGGCAAATGAAGCTCTCAAATCTTCAAGTGGAGATGTTGGTTGTACTTTATAAAAACAATCTGCTGTAATTAACCACTCCACTGGACTTTCACACCTTCAGATGTATCTGTGAGAGATATGACCTTGAACAGGAACGAGGCGGATTCTGCAGCAGCTAAGCGCGTTAGATAAAAACAGTTTTTATACTTAAAGGAGGCACTACATTGCGTTGCTGTTGGTGACGTGAATGTCAGTTTGCATGACACAATCAGAGATACGCATACAATTAATTGTGCAATTTAGAAGAATTAGCCAGAGGTTTTAGCCTTTCTCCCACACAATTTCACGGCAAACAGGATACAATAGATTCGCTCATGAAGGCCTACCCAAAATTGCAAACCCAATTACCCAACTCTTGGAGCATAATTACTGAATCTGCTGACAAACCTTGTGAATGCTTGTACTGACATTGTACTGTATGCTCATTAGCTTATAATAATTTTAAGAGCTGTAGGGCATGTATAACCACGCAACCTTGTGAGACTTACATTCCCAACCAGAGCTTTCAATGGAACTCATGTGACCACAACCTAATCAGAAACCTGAGCCTTCAAACCATCATCTGACTATCATCAGACATTCCAGTCAGTATTGATAGGCAGATATATTAACCAGTTTGATTAATTATCCAACATTTGACCATTGTGAGATAATTGCATCAGCTGATAACCATACTTCCTTGATCTATAATGTTAGCTTTGCTGGCAAAAAATTATAATTGGGGGAAATGTATATATTTTTCTTTAATTAATTGCAAAATACTCATTCTGAATGATCTTGATAGCATTTCTTAAAATCACCCCCCAAAAAAATCCTGAATGAAAACGCTTTTTTACTTTCATTTTTGTTCTGCAGAACATGAATCTTCAGCACCATGAAAAAAGACCGAAGCCTGATTCTTCAAATGAATGGCTGTTTAAAGTCGGTTATTATCATTCATTTAAAAAATGAACCAGTCTGAAAGATTTTAATGCTGTAGAATTTACAGCACTTACAAAGAGATTTAATTTTTAAGCTGGACACAGACAATAAACCAAAATGAATCAGAATCAATTAAATCAAAACCTAGAGCTTGAGAATCAGAATCTCAAAGCCATGCTACAGTGTAATAATATGATAAGAAATGATCACCACAGTCAAATACTTCAGTATTTCCCTGGTCCAAAGGGCTTAGTTATACCATGGTACTTCATGTTCAAAAGAATAATGTTGAAGAAAGAATGTTGAGTCAGTGTAACATTAGCATTGAAATGCCTCAACTGGGCCCTCAAAGAACTTTTCTCACATGTCAATCAGACACCAGCAATATAATAAAGCAAGTGTAAAGCGGACAAAGCTGCACAGCTGGTTTGGAAGAGCCATGCAGAATTCAGTGAGTTTGTCTTTCATAAATTTCGAATCACTTCATACATCTCCAAATTCGGCAACGGTTCTTTCTGAAGGGCCTAGCATTAAAAAGCGTCGTTTTCAAAGGTTTTACATCATGCATGACCTACAGAGAAATACGCCATAAATGGGGCAGTGGGGCACATCTGAGAAAGTCTCCCACAGAGCCAGAATGTGAGATTATCATCGGAGTAATCCTACAAAACACTAGAGCACACAAGCATAAAGATATTTGCGCACACACATTTACAGTCAATATCCATGCAGCTCCAGTTTCATGTGGATGTTTATTGCAGATGGAATTGAGACTGTAATACGATTTCGAAACAATATACTATACAGGCCCTACATTAATGCATCTCAGCACTTTCAATTCTCAAACTCATATGCGCACACAGCATCTCATAATCAGAGGATTATTATTATTTGTGTAGGAGCAATTACTAGCATCCTTTTTTGCACTTTTATGAGAACCAATTTGTGTCAGTTTATGTCCAGAGATAAGTAAAGTTTTCTTTCTGTGGCTCTTCTAATTGAGTTTTGAACAGATAGTACACATTATGTCAGAGACTAAACTGTGAAACGCTTAATGAATTCTTCACAGTTTTTTCCAAGTTTACCTCCCGAGAAGATTTTTAGGAAACAAATACCTTCATAAGCCAGGGAAGATTTTATAATCCGAGCCAAACACACACCGATAAGTGACAGCATTACTAATCCTCGTATAATACAGTGCATATACAACGCTAAGAAAGTTTCACACAGATTCAAATCTGTGTCCTTAAATCCATAACGTTTCAAGAGTGGTGCAAAAATTGTGTTTGATAGAGTTCTGGCTTGGTCAGGATAAAAGAGAAAATCGTTTTATGGATTTAAACTTTATGGAAAAATCTTTTTTTTGCTTCAAGTCAGGTTTGGGATTAGTAAGCTTTTGTATGTTTTTAAAATAAATCTAATATTCTCACATCTTACGCATTTTAATTAATATTCCATTTAAATACAGTACAAACAGTAATAGTTTGTCATTTAATTTATGCCTGTGATTTATGCTGATTTGGTGCTCAAACTTTTATTTTATTATTATTGTAATTATTATCAAAAATAAAAAAAAGATTGTGCTGCATTTTAATGGAAAGCATGATACGATGTCTGATTAACATTAAAAATATATAAAAAGGAAATCTTGCTTAACCCCAAACCTATCAAAAGAAAAATGATCCTATCCTCAATAACAATAGGACATGTTGTGTGCGTAACCAACCTGTAAGGCTATCCGGTCTTGAAAGAACCATCCTCTCAAAGATGTCATAGGTGCGAGTCCCAAAGGAGGAGTGAGTGCTGTCATATGCACGTGTATCGTGCTTCCCCAGGGTCCCGTACTGCTGAGGTTGAGCAGTCATACCGGCCCGCAGGAGCGTTGGTGACCCAGACTCTGACCCTGTCCCATTTCCATGCCGTCCCAAGTAGCTGGAGTGCAATGGGTCAGGAGCGTGGCTGGAGGCCGGAGGCAAGGTGGTGCCAGGAAATATACTAGGCAGAGGACGGGGCTCCGAGACTATAGGTGAGCCATAGGAGCTTCCGAGGGAAGTACGCAGAGGCTGGCGAGACGCAGGTGGGGACGGGGTGTAGAGTGGGGACGGGGCACGAGAGGGAACAGAACTGACACGCCTCATGACACGGCCACTGCTGCCCACCTGAGAAACAGATTACACACAATCACACAACAAACCCATTCATTCACACTACACTGTGGTAATACAGTTATGACAAATATTCAACTGGTATTTCCTTTTTAAAAATAGGACATAAAAAGAAGGAAAACTTAAAATATCTATGAGTTCCATGCACATCCACATTTATCTTGAGGATTTAATTTGATTAAATCAAAGCAATTATGATATGATCCACTTTTTCAAAACTCATTCATAATATGTTTTAACAGAATAAAAGGTTAACAATATGAATAACACGCTATTATACAGAATATATTTATAATTTACTAAATAACAATTAGAAGTTATATTTCACTGAAATATAAAATATACTAACAATACACTAACGTTTATGTGTCTCAATTTTTTATTTCAAACGTGAAACCTCGAGGGCTTTTATTTTGGCTAAAAGCAGGAAGTCCTTATAGCTTCTATTTTGTTGACAAAATATTCTATTGATTAATTTGGGAATATTTGGGTTTTTAAATGTACGTTATAAGCGACACAAAATCACAGCTCCTGCCGATGTGGAGGTCATTTGGAACGACATTTAGAGCGAATCGATTCGCTCTGAAAACACCGGAGAGTCGCGTGCAGACAAACGCAGCGCCGCCCTCATATGTATCGCGTCATTCTTCGCGAATTAATAATCGCACGAGACGTTATATTTTCTAGCAAAATCATTTGCCAATATTAGCCTCTGGGCTGTTTGACCCCGTCTGAAATGCAAAGGGTTTCCCGTACACAGTCGATAGATGGCGCCGCTAGCTTTTGCAATGCTGCCTGAAGCTGTCCATGCAATGAAACATATTTGAAAACGCCGCACATTAGTTTGTTTAGTGATTGTTTAAGTTCATTCAGACTTCTCAGGTCGAAAAGAAAACTTTTAAATCTCTGATAAAACTGCACATATATCGTTTAAATGTAATGACGTCTGTTAAAGCCTTATAACTAATCCAAAGTAAAAAAAATTAAGCAATTTATATTTTTAAGTATTTGTGTTCTTACCTGTGCTGATGCCTGTCCTTCAGCCCTAGAACTCATGGCAAGGGTGGGGCTTCCACTGGGGGCGGAGCTTGTCGACTGAGACCTCCCTTCCGATCGTCTGGGCGTCACGGTGTTACTATAGTAACCACTCACCTCCTGATATCCACTATCTGAATAAGAATTCATTTGAGTCGAGCTGCGTGAGTTTGGCGCAGACCCTGATCAAAAGAAACGGCAAGGCACAATAGAAAAGTACTGAGATAGACAAAATATGTTCTGTTCTGAAATGGTAAAACAATTCTATTTCAATTTTGAATTTCATGGAAAAAAATACAACCTAAGCTCTATCAATAGAAACTGTGGCCTGATGTCGATTAACGATAACTATGACTACTCGTCTTTCACTTTGTTAAACTGAATGAGACTAACTTTAGTACTATCGATAATGAACATAAGCAGGATTTCTGTAGTTTTACAGCAAATTTAGTAAGTAACGTTAGTGTAACTGATTGTGCATGTGCAAATATATTATATAAAAGGTAATCTAGACAGACAGGACATAAAAACACGTTCTTTAGTTACACTTAGCAATAGCATCGTTTGCTATTTGAATATTTTAAGTAGATAGCGCATTAGCGCAATGCTTTTAATTTAGAGGCTACACTGCCATCTATCGACGTAGTTCAGTACCATCGTCTCTCGGTTGTTTGCAAATTAAATTAAAAAGTGGTCCCTACAATTATTAATTCACTTACCTGTCCAAAAAAACATCACATCCATAATAAAATCGTGTACGCTGTACCTACGCTTGCGCTCGTTTTTGTCCTTTTCGGACTTTGTCTTCTGTTATGGGTCGTAATTTACGTTACAGGTAATGTTACTGAATCTCCCGTGTTCCATTGTGTAAATATCGCTTTTGCGTCACCAAACAACGCTACGCTACAGCCAATGAGCGTGAAGATGTTATTTCAACATGGCGAACACTGAGAGGGGTGACCCGCGCCATGTATAATTAAAACACTTTTATGTAAATTTATTATGAGTACAATGAATGTACACCAATGAAATGACAAAACACATCTATATCTTAATATGTTAACGTTTTAAAATAAGCACCAGGCTACATGTAATCAAACATTAATATTGGCAAGAAAAAAAGTACACTGTTCACTAATTTTAATGTACATTGAAACTGAAATGCATACTATTGTTTTATTTTGATCGGTTTATAACAATATTAATATTTAATCATTTAAATAATGGAGTCTTCTCAGTTAGTGTTGTTCATTTTTACTGGTGCTGGTATCATCTACTTACATCTCTGCACTGTAAAAGCCCTAATGTGCAAAGTAAATCTCTTAACGTAGAGGCCTACCAGGCCAGCTGTAGATCGCATTAAGTATAACCATAGAGCCTTGTGTTTCCTGACCACAAGCAGCAGTACCATAGTGCAAAGATGGCAGGGTTCTGGATATAATAGTATTTATACAGTACTCCAGTCCAAAGTATTAAAAATACTTTTTTGTATGCATGTATTTATTTGTTTTTTTTTGTACAACGTTCCAATCCTTCAACCAGTTCAAATTGAACCTGGTATTTGCTGTTTGAACAGTAATAAAAAGACATAACGTCTGTACATGTGAAAGTACTGTTGGCATGGAGCAAACTTCATTAACATGTATTACATCAGAAAAAAATAACCAGACTTTCATCCACCTATAAAAGCAGTCTGCTTCAAAAGGATTACAAAATGTAATTAGCTTATGAAATGCAAGTGCATCCCAGCTAGGTTTCCAGTGTAGGTGTATAAAGACTTTTTACTGTCACAAGGAAGCAATACATTCTTAAAAAATCATGGTGAGGACATTTACAATGTTGCAAAAGATTTGTATTTCAAAATAAATGTTATTCTTTTGAACTTTAACAACAAATCAGCATATTGGAAAGATTTTTGAAGAATCGCGTGCGACTGACGACTAGAGTAAGAATAAGAGACATCTTTCAAAAACATAAAAGCATCTTCTTAACAGTGTATAAACTGAGAGACACACTATTTAATATGCTAATCAACAGTAGGCCACAGATGCTGCCCGTAGATCTTTGGTTGTATTCAATTTAATCAGTATAAATATACATTTTTCACACAGAAGTGATAGGCAATATGGAGTGTGAATGAACAGACCCTCACTTTCACGCAGGGAGATCTGTTCCAATTCAGGAGAGTAAAGTAACCCCTGACCTCTGACCCCAAATGTGGGCGAGGAGCAACCATCCGTCGGCTTAGACACACCTGCACCTGGGGATTCTGATGACCAAATGGTTAACACACTGTGAGCAGGTTTAGGTATTTGATGTGGATGTGTAGGTTTATGCTTTCTGTCATTTTCACAGATAAAAAAATAAGGTCTATTGTGTTTCCGTTATCACAGTAAGAGATGAAAACAGTAATTAGAACTTAAGAAAAGGGTGAAAAACAGTTTTAGCTTCTCTGTAAGGATATGGAGATAGACAAAGAGATTCCAAATGTAGTTCAGTGGAATAATTCATGGGATATTGTTCATTAGGTTGGGTGGCCGGATCACAAGACCACAGCGTCTGATGTCTTTTTTTAGAGAAGAATAAAAAGAATAAGCCCCAGAACCCACAACACAGTTTTTGTCAAGAGTAAAAGAGTTCTTGGCACAGTTCTTGTGCTATCAATGTCACATTAAAAATACCAAATATTAAAATATAATACTGTACAATAACATAGCCAACATAGTGTAGATTTGGGACACTGTAACTAAACCATGATACACTGAGAAAAGATAGGTCAGGAAAATATTTACACTCAATTACATTCAAATGTCCTCTAAATGCTTTAGAGAGCCTTGAGTCATAAATCAGCCAAGCTAGACTATGTGATCTGTGCTGTATGCATGTGACTGCAGTGCTGCTTAAAATGTCATAGTTCTGCTTACTCTTATTTACAACAGGTGACAAGAAAAAATAACCAGCAGGAAGAGAACAAGACAAAAATACCTGCAGATCTCCACAGAAGAGACTTCTCAGAAGAGCTGAAAAAAATGACGAGAAAAGAGAAAGGATGAAATGAGAGGAGAACACGTCACACACTGCGCACAAAGCATCTTATGAAAGGAGTGCCTTTTACAGTTTATGTTGATTTAAGTAACTTTTTAAAAACATTTTAATATTGTGTTTAATTGGTAATATATTATGGCATTAATTGCCCTTAGAAAAGTAACATTTGAGAGTTGTACAATGTATTTTCATATATAGTGATTTAATTCAACTTAAATTAATCTTGAGTTCAAGGTTATGGAGCTAGAAAATGTTTATTAAAGATAATAGTTTACTGGTCTTAAATATACACTTTCCAATTATCAGTTGCTTACTATAAAAATCATGGTAAAGGGGTGGACATTTTACGATCACCCCCACTAATAAACATCCAGATAAACTGTTGCTAAAACACTCAACTTTAAAGGTGTATTCAGTAATTATTAGTGATTCTCTTGTTCTCTCCATGGGAAAAAAACAAAATAAAAATGTGGTTCATTGTCTACACAATGAAAGGCATCTAAACAATGAAAGTCAATGTGCGAGAAGATTCTCTTAGACGTTCACCATGGCATGTCATTTCAACATGGCAACATATACAGAGGTGGGTGATTCACACCATGTATAATTAATACACTTTTTATAGAAAACAATTATGAGTAGTTTTTATCTCATGTGAATCAACATGATGACTCACAAAAACACAAACTGGCACCAAACAACTGTACTCACCCTCAGGTCATCCGAGATGTAGATGAGTTTATTTCTTCATTGGAGCAGATATGGAGAAATGTATTTGCTCAGTGGACCGTCTGCAGTGAATGGGTGCCTTGAGAATGAGATTATTTAAATGATGGTCGTGGATTATTTTTTTCAGCAGTTTCCAAACCCTCATTCTGACAGACCCCATTCACTGCAGAGGATCCATTGGTGAGCAAATGATATAATGCCAAATTTCTCCAGATCTGTTCCGATGAAGAATTGTGGGATGATCAGTTGGATTTGTAAAGATGAAGACTCATCTATAGTAAATCTTGGATGGCCTGAGGGTTAGTACAATTTTAACTAGCTAGTCTTTAACTTAAAACCACATGTGTACAGTATATAGAAAGAGTAGATACATACAATAAACTACAATTTATTTCCCTGGTCATAAAGGCATCCTAATAACAAAAGACAATCAATCAATGTTAAAAAATAAAATTAATTTACTGTTGTTTTATTGATATGTTAGTCAGTGAATCATTTGGCATCGGCTATTTCTATTTCTAGTTATTTTTCACACATTTGTGAGAAACACAAATGGCATCCGTTTGGTAGAATGGCCCATCTCATCTTCCAATAAGTCAATGAAAAGCAAAAAGATCCGCTCCATTTGCCCAGCAATAGGAAACCATTACCAGTGAACATCAATCACATTGTTACAGTCCACTGACTGTCGCGCTCATCTCTCTGACACAAATGTTAAAAATCCTGTCCGGTTAATGACAAGAAATGAACATACTTGTGCATTTGTTGGAACTTAAGAAGAGCAAAACGATAGAACATGTGGTATTAGGAGTTTAGGTTGAATAAATGACAGAATGTAGACGCCACTGTCTTAAAACAGCAGACGAGTGTCTGCCAAAAAGCGACACTGTCTGTAAAGGAGGGGTCAAAGGTCACCGGTCATCAGTGTACAGCAACAGCTGAAGGGGGGCTCAGTGGGGACAGCAGGAATGCCAAATAGAAAAAGGTTAAAGGTAATGGGTTGTAGGGCACATGGTAGCAAGAATGCACACATGGACCTTCTTCAAGCAAAAGGAAAAAAAAAATGTCCTGTACACAGCGGCAAAACAGCACAAGCCATCTGAAAAAACAGAACAAACAGGGCAGCTGACATGTGCATACACACACACAGACACAAAGAGTTCACTGTGGCAAAGCAAGAGATGGAGAAGAACTGTACTTCAGCTTAACAAGATTGAATATAAATCCTTCTGAAGTGATGGTTGTAGCAAACATCTCTGATTTATCAAGAGCACTCTTTCCATGACATTCATTAAACGAGAAACTTTCACTATACCCTAAAGCTTGAATGTGTTTACTGTAAATTGACAAACACCCACTTTCCATAAAAGTAATTATTCAGTGAGGAAAGAGAGACAACAGTTTGCGCTTCGCTGCACACTTGTCCTTCATACTGACACACCACGAGAAACAGAACAGTGAGCGCTGTGTTTCTGTACAGTATGTACACAGACTACATATAATGTACGGCTAAATGTGTTTCACGTGTAGGCAGGGGCATAAGTATGATCCATTTATGTGTGGAGGGAGGAGGGTTTAAATGAGTAGTTGCCACGGATACACTCATATGAGACACGTTTAAAAGCTTTAAAATAATAGCATTAAAATGCAACAATTAAGCCTTCTCCTTGTAAAATTATGCAACAATGCATATTTGAATTTTATTTTGTTATTTTATTAATTTAACAATTCAGTGAAAAGTGATGATTTTTGTCTTCTGTCAAACACACAAGAAGATGTTTAGCAGAATGTTCAAGCTGCACAGTTCCATACAACAAAATAAAATTAAAACTAAAACCATAAACTAAAAATAAAATCAAATAAATATTTACTAAAATCAAGCTTTTTTTGTTTTAGTTGTCAAGGCATAATTTATAATTTGCCTTTTGTTTAAATTAAAAATAATAAAAATAACTAAAACTGAAATAAAAATGAATAAGAACTCTATGAACATATATATATAAAACATGTAAAATCTCAAAAACACAACAGAATTAAAAACTAAAATTTAAAACAAATACATAAATAAATAACCAAATAAATAAAGCTCCAAAAAAGGCTAAAAAAAAATAAATAAATAAATATTTGTCTTCTCATTTCTATCTTGCTCCTTGTCCTTCAGTGGTGTTGAGCCTGGAAATTCTGCTATAAAGATCTGCTTTTGTTTTCTACTGAAGGTACAGTAAGTCAAAAGGCATGTAAGGCGAGTAAATGTCAACGCAATTTTCATTTCCTTCAGTCCTGCCACTGCTAAATAAACCCGTTAAAAACCACATCAGCAACAGTGATCAAATATTTACAATCATGCGCATGTTTTGAGAGGAAAAACATGCTGAGCAGGCCTCATGGTAATAACAAGAAAGCACTACAGATGTTCGGTTCATAAATATATTCTACCATCATTTACTCCAAACTTGTATGACAAGGGAAGCAAAAACCCATGATGTTTGATGTCACTGATATTTAACCTGGTTACGCGTCTCAAGCGCCAAATTTGAATGTATCAGAAGAGATGGGATTTAAGTCTGTTCTTCACACAAAGCAATTGTATGGCATACATACGGGCCAATTTTAAAATACTTTTATAATTTATATACTACGTATATATAAAAGAAACACACAATCTGAATATAATATGAGGAAAGGGAAACGTACAGAGCTGTTTATTTAAATAAGCACACATAAAAAAATAAAATAGTAATTTATAGTAAATACTATGGTGTTTTTGAACTATACTAAATTACATTACATTGATCTGTTGAGGTAATTTAATAGTTGCTGTTGAAATATAACAACTATAGTAATACAAACAAATTACTTTACTCAATACTGTACTAAGTTTTCTACAATTCTAGGGTATATTATACTACAATACACTATAGTAAAAACTAAAGTATATTTATTACAGTTTTTCATATTACAGTATGCTGTAGCATAGCATTCATTAACAAAGTGTTGTAAATACTATAATATATACAGTATAATACACACCATAGTATTTACTATAAATTACTATATATTTTTCATGTGAGATAGGCCTCTATAAATAAATCCCACTCACAGAACACATTAATTAATGAATTTAAAAACGGCCTCTTACCTGTCACTTGCAGCACCTGGAGACTCCGCCCCCAACCTGCATCTCTCCAGCTGATTGGCCACAATCTGTCTCTCTTCTTCAAGTTCTCTGGTAAGCCGTTCAAACTGAAGCTCCTTCAGAAAGACAGGAGGGACAAAAGTGTCACCACCGCTGCCTTCTACCATCAAAAACATATCCATCACGTGTAGGCAATACACACATCATACCCGTTTCCAGTTACAACATTCATTCAGCTTCAAAATCCATTGTCTTTAAATCCTGTCTCTTCTCAGCTTCCATCCTGCCTCGCTGCTATTTGCTTCTGAATTTGTGGCCTCTTCCCCTCCTCTTGCCTCAGTCGGTGTGTGTGTGCAATGCATGTGTGTTTGTTTATGTGTGTGTGCGGAAGGCGAGAAGGCTGCACTGTTGGCCTGCCTCTCTGTGATAGAGACAGACTCGTTGATGCAGCTGCCCTTAAAGGAGACACACTCTCTCTCACACACACACACATATAAAAAAACCCACATTGCTGTTGTATTGACTATAGTATTCTAAGACGAAAAAATATCACTGTTGTGTCACTCACTGCATATTTTCATGATTGCTTGCCATTGTTAGACTGCAACGAAATGATTCTGGAACATTGTATCCACTCTGAAATAGATATTATATTCGGAAAGTATTGCAGGTTTCAAGCCGGCAAGCACTACAAGAGGTTGCAATTAATCTAGCCAGTGAAAAGGAGAGATTATTGAGTGTTGTTCTCCAGGCGAGATAAGTCAGGCAATGGCTATCTGCCTTGTGCCATGCTGTGAGCTACCAGCTGTACCAGGCCTCTTCTATTCAACCTATTGTTCAGAGTGACAATACTTGCCTATGTCCTGATTCTGTCCAAGAGGAGCACAAAGAAACGACAAGACTTGACCACACAAATCACTGCAATCACACACACACACAGACAATGCAATGAAATCCATGCTGCAGATTCTGGTGTGCTAGTGAAACACGTTAAGCCTGGTAATGGGGCGATCGGTTAGATTTTAACGGAGACTCACAGCGTTAATGAACGCTATCAGCATTAACAAGATTTGTAATGATTAAGCTAACAGTTTAATTAGTAATTTCCATGACACTGAACTGTGAAACAGATTAGAGGGCCGAAAAGTCAGACCTGATGTGAGAAAACGTAAATAATGTTTTCGTTCTTAACAAGACGTGCCTGGTAAAATAAAATGATGAAATAAACATTTAAAATACAATTCAATAAAATGGTACACTTTCTGCTTTTACATAATATGTATATATGTGATGTTGTGTTTTAGGGTTATATTGTTTCCTTTTTTGGCATTTGGTTTTATCTTTGAATTGTAAAGCACCCTGGACAATGAATACTATATGGTGCTATATAAATAAAAGACTTAAATTGCCTGATAAATTCAAATATATGATAAAAAGCATCTATTTAGAAAATATATTTTAATAAAAATTATAATAAACCAAATGCAGGGTCCCTACCCTAATTAAATTAAATTCAATTAAAAATAAAACAACAGTAACCTGGTAAAATTTAACTCGTAAATGACATGTAAACCTGAAGTAAAAAAACTGGCCAATTAGAATGTGGTAGATAAAGTATAATATATAATAAAAAAATACATTTGTTATAAATATATAGTATTCTTCAGCAAACCTGATGTGAGGAAACTGGTAAAAAAGAATCTTGTTCTTAAACAAATAGGATGGTGACATAATACAAATTGAGTTTGAATAAAACCACACTGTACACAAACAGCAATGACAAGGTTATCAGCTCTAAAATTCATTGTAGACCGGCTATTTGTGTCCTCAAAGTGAATTTTCCCCACCCAGGAATTAATAATGCAAATATGACTTTTGACTAATGAGCAGAATGTTGACTTAATACATCTACAATCTGTGGCCGCTCATGTTTGAGCTGCTATTCAGATTACATCTACCCTGCAGCCAGACACTGGCAGATGGAGTCGGTGTGGCATACCTGCTCTTTAACAGAGGCCAGCAGATTGGTGGTGGTGGCATCAGTCGCCATGTTGTTGTTGTTGGATCTTCCCTCACCACTCAGCACCTCCCTTTCCTCCACAGGGCTTTGCCTTGGAGTAGGCATTCCCCCTGCACACAACACACAGCTATTATCATTTATATGCAGTGTCACTGATACACTATTATTATCTTGCTTTGCAAACACAGTCCACTATAACAACATCAATACTCTACCATTTAGATATCATAAACCTTTATATTTTTCAAGACCAGTCTTCCATAGTTGGGTTTATGGATTTGATCATTATGGATTTTAATGGTCAATGCTACTGATGTCACAAACTAGTAACAAAAGTTTGACAAATGATACTTTTGCAATGTTACAAAAGATTTCTATTATCAGTGAAATAACGCTCTTTTATTAAAAAAGCTAATTATAAAGATTTTTTTTTAAATATTATGTGACGTTGCAGACTGGATTAATGCCTGCTGAAAATTCAGCCTTTTCACATCACAGGAAAAACGCTAGAACGATGCAGATACCCTTAAATTGGCCAGATATTGGTTGACTAATTAGCTAGGCTGATATATAAGTGAAGGTGACTTCCTTAAAGTCAACATAAAACAGTAATTGGTACCCATTTTACTTCTATAATGTGACAGAGCTTGACGTTATCCATCTGGGATTAATTGGATCTCGAAAAGCAGGCAAGCACTTTTAAGCAGGCTGGAATGTAGAAGCTGAAGGTCAAGTTCATCTTCAAGAGCATCTTGACATATCATCATTTACAATTTGATGGAATATTTGAAAGGCAAACATTTTACTTTGGAATAATGTGAACTGGTGAACCGTGCACAAGGACCAGGAACATGTATAAAGCGAGCAAATAGGGATTTCACTTTTAATTTCATGTTGATGGTGTACCAGAAAACTGCATGGAAATCTTTGTCCTATTCACTTTTATTAGAATGGCACAGAAAGCCTGGAGTTCTTGGCAGCATTGTGGCAGGGCAACAAGGGATGTATTCCAACGTGTGTTCCAGCATCCCAGCATGCAACAGCATGACAAGACAACCTGTTCCCTTCCCAGTTCCCTCCCCCAACTGACAGCAAAAAATAGTATGATCAGCAGATGCACTCTTTTTTCCTAATCTTGGATGGCTTTAATGCCTTTAAGATAAAAAGAATAGCATCTTCAGCTCGGTCTAGCAGCTTTTTTATGGAAAAGCACATCATCCAAATAGCAGAAAGTGATTTTGAAAAGCAGAGTTTTGATAAGATGTTCTGCAGTACTAAGATTAGACGAGATGAGATTAGATAATGAAATTAGATTAGAGGAACAAAAGTATATATTTTAAAATTGACTAGTCTAATCGGTTTTAAGGGATCTGTGGTTTGAGTTCACCTGACCCCGATCTATGTGCGCAAGAAGCTCAAAAACAGTACATGTCACAATGCAATGACCATAGGTGCACTTTAGCTGCACAATGGACCAGACTGTGATGATGCGTGTAACGGTCACCAGCATTGTAAATCCTCAAAAGTTTTTCTTTTTTGTTTTTTTTTTTTAAATATATACGCATTTATAGTTCTATTCTTTGTATTATGTTGCCTTTGCATCAAATTACAAAAAATTGTTTATGCTAATTCAAGTGTTTCTAATGCAACATCTACGGGAAGGACATCGTTTTCTGTTCTGACTGTTGTTATCAGTCTCTCTTATTTTTTTCCTTTTATTTAAAGTCATGAAAACGCTACTGTAGAGTTTTTGTTTTGCTATTTGAGTGAGTAAGAATGCAAAAAATATATTTGTGGTACTCTCCCACTCACTGCTCTTCAAGTTAACTCAGCTATGACGATTTTCGCTGCTGAGAAACCTGAAAATGTGAAAAAGGTCCATTGGGATCTTATTCCTATAAATGATAATGATTCTGAAATGTCCAACAATCCAGGAAGGGCTTATATCCCTTGTATGAATAAAACAGCTTCACAGTGTTTTCGACCAAACATTATCTTTATTTGTATGTTAGACACATTCACATAATAACTCAAGTATTGGATTAAAGTTTATATAGTTCATGTATGTAATACTAGGTAACTAGATAGTCACCTCAAGTCTTGTCACAGTTCTGCAATCCCTTATTTAGATTTTTAAAGATCTTTTTAGACCATAGCCAAAGACACATCAATTACCGTTTTGTAAATGACAAAATTATAATTACATAAAAGTTGGGACCTGCAATCTGATTCATCAAGCATCTTTCTACATTCAGAGGTTCTGTTCATCAGTTTGTGTGGGTTACATCATTACATTAGCAGCTGGTGACAAGCCATTGAATCATTCATTTAACCATTCTGTCCAAGGTGAGTCATTTACTAAACTGACTTTTTAATGTTTTTTTTTTTTTTATAATAAATAATAATAATATATTTGTATGTAAAATTAATGTTTACTGTATTTTCCCTCAGTGACTACAATATCTAGATTCACACCTCCTTCCTACATTTTATTTGCTGCAAAAAAAGGCCATTTTTGCCAAGGTGACTTGTTATTTTTAAGTAGTCTAATGTTCAGCTTTTTGCAAATCACTAAAATAAACATTCTCTTCAGACTCATGAGAGAGTTGTGAAGTCTATTCTAATCGATTAAACAGTGATTCACAAATTATCCAGAATCATACAGATCTGCTTTAATGGGAATAGATTAAAAAGAGAGGGTTTACTGTAAACAGCTAAAGCCCAGCAAAATATTTCAAATAAGAAAACTCACTCACAAATCCACTAACCATCGATCCCTAACTATTAGGGATGGGACGATACACCTACCTCCCGATTCGATACGATTCCGATACTTGGGTGCCGATACGATATGTATTG
>JAUCMS010000105.1:4882043-4904920 GCA_032357445.1 Enteromius radiatus
AAAAAATCGATTTTAAAATCGTAAATAAAAAAATCGCGATAGTTAGGTGAATCGATTTTTTGTCCCATCCCTACTAACTATGTGTGCATAAATAAGCACATATTCAAACATTTTAGAAAAGGTAACACCTTGAGGATGACCAGGCAGTCAATGCAAACACTGGCACACATATTCATGAGCAAACAAGTAGGATGTTTATGTGCAATAGTGATATCCGATTCTTGAGCTTGTGTGTGCCTGCCACCTGAGACTTGCAATGAACAAATCTGGCTCTTACTAGACTATTGTTGAACTAAAGAACTGGTTCAAAATGAATGAATTTTTGGTCATGTCTGATTCAATGGCCATGGTCTGCACATGCATCCCCTCCTTACATCTAAACAACAATGACCTCTATTCACGCGTGATTTCATTACCACATATTTGTCATTATGCAACAGAAGCTTTTGCATGAGGTTATGAATTACAGGTAATAATGTTGTAAATAATGTTCAAATTCTTGCACAGGTTGATTGTTTCACTTCATATAGTGTCAGTGACCACGACTTTTAATTTTGTCCTTCCCATGCTGGCTTTTCGACTCTTAAAGTGACAGCCCCTGCAGACATTCATATTATTAATAACCAGGGTCCATGGTTTCACCTTAAAATGATCTGTGTCCTATGAAGAAAGCAAACTATCATCGTTGATGGCCAGAAAACTTTCATTTTTGGGTGAATTATTTAGCTGAATAAAAACTAGTAAATATTATTTGCTTTGTCTGACATAACATATCAGCATAACATACACTAAGTTGTTAGAAACATGTAAGAGTGACGTAGTCGAGTGATGACATAAAAGAACCAAAGAAGCCTTTTTTAGTGGGTTTAATGAAACGAAGCATCCGAAGGAACCTGTTCACGGAAAATAATCGCTCTTGCAAAACACACACATCTACGTAATCCAATGACTTTAAGCTTATAAACTTCATAAATGGCAGTAGCCCACTGTGCTGGCATTTACAAGAATAAAATCCAAAATCCACTTTAGAAGTCCTTAAAATCCCCACCCACCTCCACACTGGATTTACCATGGGTCTGCTGTCAGTCAGAGCACCGGGTTTATATTCAGATGAGATGAGAGGAGGGGAACAAGTAAACCATCCTATTAACCGTGATGACCAAGAAACAGTAATAAACTGTTACTTATTGGAGTCATCTGACATTATTGTACCACCACCACTTACGTCTGTCAGAGAGATCCTTCTGTCACTCCTAATAAATAGCAATTGGTTAATCCAAATTCATACACACACACACACACACAAGTGTCCCTGGGATGCTTTTTCAGCCCATGTAACATGACAATGAAGTGTAAAGACAGCTCGGGTCTCTGAGGAACACGTCTTACTGCATCATGATGCATTGTCCCTGCATTCTTTACATACTGTAATTGTGGACGGCTCAAAGCAATTCACCGCACAGCAGCAATTACATGGTGCACAGCAGCAAACCTGCATTCAATTTAAACTCTGGTCAATATGATGAGGCAGCTAAAACTGCAACCACACTGCCATTACAGCCCAAACCCATTCAGACTTCTTCTAGATTCTGTCGAGCTTGAATTATTAGAGTGGAGTTGGGAGCAAGGACATAGAGGGATGCTCAATTATGCATAAAGAAAAGTGTCTGAAAGATGGTCCAGCCTGAGTCCCAGTGACAGCATCTATCAGTCGTAATGGAGACCAGCCTACTTCACAGGCTGTGGGATACTGGACCGTAGGATGCCATAACACATGTCATCGAGGACTCTAATTAATGTAACTAAATAATGCAACGTGCAATGCACTGCCCAGGTTAGAAGATGATGAACAGATGGATAAAATGCGCCATGCAGGGACTGATGATGGACCTGAGATGATGATGATGATGGGAGGTGTAGGTATGTCGATTAGAGGTGGAAGCGACACTACACCTGCTCAAGTTATTCAGCTTCATGCATTAAACAAGGCCATTAATTATGTAAGCATAATTGTAGTACGAATGCATTTTTTTTCTTTTGCAGTTAATCAGTGGAATTAAGAAAGGCAGATCGAGCTTTAAAGCAGGCATCGACAGAAATGCAAACCGCTTCTCCGCTTGCGCACTGACCACAGCGTCTATCACAGCTCAGTTTTGAAAATGACTGAAGGAGAGATGCATGAAATCTGCCGATAAATGACGAGCAGCGATGAATTCCCGCCGCCAGCGCGCGCCAGATGTTAGCAACGCTTCATTGGAGCTGCGCGAAATTACCAGTACTTACCGCAAAACCGCCGAAATGCAAATTATTCGCGGAGACCGATAAATCCATTTGTAACGGAATCACTGGGTGACATTCTTTCCAAAGGTGTTTTCACGCGATGAACGGGCGGCTCCGACTGGGTCTCGCGCGCTTCCATGGGCAAGAGGGTCAGAGCGCGTGACGTAGACGCTCCACATAGAGAGATGCTGTTTCAGGAAATTTAAATGTGTTGCCATGTAGCCGAACAGGAGTTGCTTCGAAAAAATGGAGTTTCCATCGAAGTGCGTAAAAAAAAAAATACGGTTACGGAGCGAAAACAAGCAGCATTAAATGGTCACATGAGTGACCATCTGCGTATAGTGCGCATAAACGCCCACAAATTGGTTACTTTGAATTGCTTGATATATGTGTTTAGTCTTCTGTTGGTTGGATTTATAAGTATTCGGGTTTAACAAAGTCCACATAACTTTGGGGAAGACTAGCCGGCGCATCATACATATTTTGTATGATAATAAAAACGATTTTTCTTGAGGCTTTTTTCCAGAGATGAACATTAGGCAACATTGCCATCGTGTGGATAAAAGGGCATCTCCCATTGGGAGCGATCTAAGTGCTTCTGTCAGATGATATAACATCTTTCACAGCCCGATGAAAATTATATTAGGCTATATTATATAAAGATTTATCTGTAAATAAATAATAAAAAGGAAGCTTCGCAATTAGTTTAGCTATTTAATAAACAAATGTCAGTTTAGAAAAAAAGAGAACATTTTACCCCACATTACGTAATAACAGTTAAGGAGGTGCAGGGTAAGCAAAATACCCATACTGCCAGATGGAGCACCAAAGCTTTTTGAGCTCAGTTCAGGACTCCTTCTGCTTTACCCATCAGGTGTTTGGACCTCATCTTTTAGCTTAAAGGAGAGCCTCTTCTCATGTTCTGCCAACTAGTCACACACACTGAGTTTTGGACCTGTTAGAAGCCAGCCAAAGTCCAACATTCAGGGCTGTTATGAGAACCTGTGGGACTATTTGTGTTTTTCAGGCGTCTCGCCGGTCACACTGTCCATACCTTGCATTCCAAGTCTAACTCAATCTGTCCAAAAGGGCAGTGGATCCCAGTGTTATTCCTACAAAATATTTACATCCTGCACTGATATAAATTTAAAATAATTAGTTTAAGAATTTACAAAAACAGTTAAATTATTTAAAATTATTTTATCTTAGAACTTCATATTTTTTAAGAATGTCCACATCTGGCATTTAGCAGATGCCCAAGTCAGGGGCGGTATTATATGATTAAGCAGCCCTGTTATCAGTAACTCTCTAGTGCTGGGTCGACTGTACCTGCTGGGACCGAACCTGAAGCCTTTTCTATTACATTTGTTAATTTTACTGTTAAAATGTCACTTTTCAGTTTGAAATTAAACATTTTGAGGTCTCTGGACTCTGATTTCTTCTTAAGAGTGTTACAACTTTGCTTAATATCTAATTTTAAAAAAAATACACTATTGTTTAAAAGTTTGGGATCAGTAAGATTTATGCAAAGTTTCTGATAGTCAGTATGTAGTATGTTGTGGTCCAATCAAAATAAATTGTTAGAAGGTATTAAGCAGACAATCTACTGATACTCTAATGACTGATAGTTGACATGTAGTTGCAAAGTTACTTACTGTTAGTAGAATGTCTAAAGCGGACTATCAAAATAAAGTGTTACCTATATTGATTGTTATTTAGCATCAACATTTTGAAACATTTATACACCTTAAAGACTGAAATGAAAAAGGCATTTTTGAAACAACTGAAAATCTGCTGAAATAAAAGCATTCAACCTGTAAAGCTTGCCCTAGAAACAATGACTACAAACAACATTTTTATATTTTATGCACATGCAAATTTATTCAGTCATCATTTATAGATATGAACTGACAGCAAGTGTAAACATTCTTTTCAGAAGGAAGAAACATTAAATTATACAGCGTAGAACACCAAAACAACTGAATCTCTGATTATTATTTACTATCAAATTAATACTAACAACAACAGACATTCACAATTGCGAACTCCCTGAACCCCCTTCCTGTTCTCAAATCCCTATGGCATCTCCTCACTTTATATCATATTTTATTGTAAGGTAACCTTCTTATGTGCTCATCATGCCATGAGAACACTCAGAAGTGTTCAAACCAGAGACATGATGTCTAAAATAGCCATGGAGAGTTGTGTAGTAAGAGTTTGCAGCTTACACATTTTGTCATATCCACTGACAATGTGAGGTGTGTTTAACGTGGCATATGTATATCCTATCTATCTATGTGTGTGCTATCTTTAGTATTTTGGCACATAATTGCGCCATGACCACTAATGTGCAAGTGCAGAATGAAAATCAGCTCCACCTTGGTATCAATGCTTTATGCATCTAAGATGTATTCTGTGGTGCGTACACCCTGTAGTTTTCATTTAGGGCTTACAAATATTCCTTCCTTCTAGGGGTATAGTTATCTCGATCACAAGCACCATAGATATGTGAGCATAACACAAACAAGTCATTTAGATAAAGATGCAAAATGAGAATAATCAGATGACTAAAAAGTGTTGTTTTTTTTTTGCATAAAGCAGAGAGTGGGTGGTTGATGCAAGGGAGCTAGCGGATACAAGAGAACAACAATTCTTGAAGAAGGGTTTAGGGGACATAATTTTTATTCCAGTTCATCCTCTGGTGCAATGGTGCTGGTCTGCTCAGAGGTAATGCCTAAAATATCAAAGGCACACAAGTTAGTTGTACAATTATAGAAATAATTTGACATGCTTTATGAATATCATAACAAGCGACACTGCAGATGCCTCTTACAGTGTATGTGGTTAATACAGCACAAAACTCATGATAATAATAATAATAAAGAAGAAGTCTCACTTGAAGCATCATCATCATTGAGAGATTTATTCTCTTCCTCAACGTAACCAAAACTTAAAAGTTTGGACATGTTCACTGGAGCTGCTGCCTTCTTATCATGGGAACTGTAGAGACAATGATCAAATACATTTAAAGAGTTTAATAATTCTTAGCAACTCTGAAAAATAATCTAGAGGCTAAAAATGTAAAAAGAGACATACATCTTTTTGAACTTGTTGGCTTCCACAATCTCTTTTTGACTCAGGGAGAGTTTCTGCATCTCTGATGCAGAATGGCTGACATTCTGTGTAGGGAAATAAGATGTTCATCATTTTAGGATCGAACAAAATGATTTACAATTTAACATTACGTTATTAATTCAAAATTCACATTGAATAATTCCATCCAGCAATAAGAAAGGAAATTCACAAACACATGATTAATACAAAGAACGAAGGCAGAATAACAAATGACTAATAACTAAATAAGATGATTCAGTTTCCTGTTTAAAAGATGAAAATGATAGGGCGCGAAGTGGGAACCACAGATCTAACGTTACAGGGTACAGAGCCATACCAATAGTCATTTGAGTCGATGTTCTGAAAGAACCTGTTCTTTGTAGTTAAATATGTCAAACTGGTTTTTACATTTTGAAGGCCTTGTTCAGTAACCTTAGTACTTTAATCTTCTGTCATAGCATGCAGCCCTAACTTGACTACAGAAGTTTGCATTTTGTCTTTAAAACTAAATAGCCACATAGCATACAATTTATCTAATTTAAGGTTGAAATATTTGATGGCCATCACAGTCTTTGCTAATCCATTTACCTTTTTATCAGAATCCCAGGTTGAACAGCTATCAGTTCCAAAAGGGGGATCCAGTTGCTGTACGGCCCCTTTAGACTTGCCGTTTCCATCAGGGGTAGTTGCTTCACTGCTGCTGTAAGCATAAGATGACATGATTAAACCGCCATACTGGATGATTGGGGTTGACTCCTTTTTCTTTATACAAGCCTATAATTCTTCTAAAAGAAGAAAAGCCTTAAAGGTATAGTTCACCCAAACTGAAACATAAAATTGTACTGTTCTCAGGCCATCCAAGATGTAGAAAAGCTGTATGTTTGAAAAAAACAAATCTATTATTAAGAAGTTTTAACTTTTAACCACTTTAAACTGTCACCTCTAGCCAGGGACACCATAAAGGGGGGAGGAGGACAGGACGATTGTAAGGGCCTGACGATGCCGTGGGCCCCCCAAGGGGTAAACACGATTTCTACCTCTGGGGAACCCCTGGAATGCGGACCGACCCCTACCGGGACATATCAGCTGACACAAAACTGTCACATTACAGTGCCGAATCATTGAATAAAGCAGTTTTTTTGTTTTCTTTTCACACAATAGTACACTCGCAGCTTTAAGATGTTATGCTTGATGTCAGATGGACTATTCTGATGATGTCTTTCACACTCTTCTGGACCTTCACAGTGAAAACTGCTTGGCAGTCAATGGGACAGTCACAAGCCTTCCGGTTTTCATCCAAAATATCTTAAATTATGTTCCAAAGACAAACAAAGCTTTTATGGGTTTGGAACGACATGGGAGTAAGTGATTAAGGACAAAATGTTCATTTTGGGGTGGAGTGATGAAAAATCTTTTGCCTGGTCTATCTATTTGCATGATCTCAATTATTAATTTCTTTATTACAAACATGCAGCTTTTTTCACAAGACATTAAAAGGTTAGCTCACCCAAAAGTGAAAATGTTGTCATTAATTACATTCATCTTCTGAACACAAATTAAGATATTTTTGATGACATCAGACCCTTCATAGACAGCATTAAAACTGAAATTATCCCAGACCCAGAAATGTAGTAAAAACATGTGACGTCAGTGGCCCAACTTAAATGTTGCGATGCTAGGAGAATACTTTTGCGCAATAAAAAAACGAAAATAACATAATTTAACTCTACGGTTCTTCTCCCGTGACTTACTCTCTAAAATGGCGGAAGACGCATCTCAAAGTAACGACATGAAGGTGAGTAATTAATAACTGAATTTTCATTGTTGGGTGAACTAACCCTTTAACTGATGTCCTGGAGGCATCTGGATTACTAATGGAATATTGTGATGTTTTATCAGCTGTTTGAACTCTCTTTCTGATGGCATCTATTCATTGTAGTGATGATTAATGCTAAATCTGTTCTGATGAATAAACAAACTCATCTACAACTTGGATAGCCTGAATTGCTTTAAATACCAGAAGTAATTGATGCATTCATAGTATCTTTCTATAGCCAAATAATTGTAATAAACTGAGACGATCTCTTTTAATCTATCTAGGATCTTTCTGTTGATCGGAATGATGTATTTCTGAAGCCTTTGGCTTCATTTATTATCTCTGTACAAAACAACACCTTTTGGGCTGACAAATTCTCACCTCTCTTGATCCTCAGGTGTGCCAGAGAACCAATTAGACGGTTTGTAGGAACTGTTAGGTTTTACATCCACAGGGTCATCGTGCCTGAGCAAACCTATGGAAGAAATGAAACATAAGCAGGGCATAATTACAATGAATCAAATCTACTGTGGTTATTTGAGCTATTTTATTAAGGATGTTAGTAATGCTTAGCTATAGTAATCCAGTTTTGTGTAAAAATGCCAAACAATAAGTCACAAAATACTTTTAATTTGTCACGATCACTATGTATTCTGTACTAAACATTTAGGCAAAAGCAGTAGGCCATTCTAAACATACATACTTCTTTAAGTGCATAAGATGCTATTCTGAATGTGTATAAATCACAGCAAAGTTGAAAATACATTTAAAAACAGTACATTCAAGTGTGACACAATTACCCCTCTGTCCTCCTTGTTTAGCAAGTTTAACATAATCCGAGTCAGTGGCCTGAATTCCTACACGTCTTCCTTTAGTTCTTTCTTGAGGAGTGTCATCGGCAGTCACAGATAAACCTGGAATCTGTGATGAGGGTCCAACAACTCCATTTGAACTAGCAAGGTTAACGTTAGCTGTCCTAACACCTACAATGAAATGATAACATTTGTACTATTATTAGCCTTAATCAAAACATATATGTGAAAAGAATATTTGTGTGTATTATATGACAGCAATACAGGCCAAAGATGTCGTGTTAAAGCAGATAACGGTATGATGCGTTTCTCAGAAGGGCCGTTACCTGGTTTTGTCCGGCGATAATTGGGCTCGGCAGCCATGACTGGTGTTTCAGTGGTAAGTGGTGGTTTGATAGCTCTGAAACTGCAGAAAGACAAAGTTAAGTCCTTAGCATTTATTCGAAATAAAAGGTCCGCCGAACTATTGTCCTTTAACGCGTGCTTAAATTATCCAATTAAACAGCGTATTAAATGTCAGTGTAGGCTCGACATATTGAGCACTGGTCATTTCTTCTTTGTGTAGACAGCCGTGTGTCTCCAGCTAACGTTAGCTAACCAAAGCTAATAAATGTATCACGTGTTAAAACGCGCAGTTATTTTAGCTATTTCTCTCAGGATTTTCTTGTTTATCATTTAGCTCGCGAGTCAACCTTGTCGCCTAGTAACAAAAGCAGCATCAGGACCACAAGCATCATCTGTACAAGACAAACCAATTATTAGCGCAGATTACAAAAAAAGGAAAAGAAATCACAGACAATGCGGATAAAAACAACATTGGAAGTAGAATTCAAATAATAAGTTACATCGTTATTGATATACCCAATGCTACGAAAAGACGTGGGAAAGACAAAGCTTACGTCGTGTTAAACAGCGCACAGAAGGGGGACGCCTAGTTACCTCTTCTTCATCAGACTTAACTGCGCACTGAACCGGGAGACGCCTTTCCTGCCACCTACTGGATAGACAAAGATCTTCAAGAAGCGTGGAAACACATTCTCCACACAACCCACAGCAGTTTTGACAAACGCAAGAATTTAAATGTCGTGTAGTATATCATTGAGAAGTAGGGAGTAGCTGTTTTATTTATTTATTTATTTATTTATTTGTTTATTATGCACGTCCCGACAACCATAACCCTAAAAAATTGTAAATGAACAAATGAATGAATGAATATTTATGCATTTAATATGTATTTAACCATTTATTTATATATTTTAATATATAATTTATTTAATTAATTTATTTATTTCCTGATTTAATTTTTGGCCCTCCGTATGTTCATCTATGTAGGCCTACATAATTCTTTATTTCTGTTTTAACGAAGCCGGAAGTCATTTTCAGAAAATAATTCTGCCTTTTTATTTTATTTATTTTTATTATATTTTACTATTCTTTTATTATTTGTTTTATTATTACTTTACTGTAGTTTATTTTAAAATGAAAGTCAATTGTTATTATTCATCTTTATCCTAATTCTTTGTTTCTATTTTATTGTATAGAAAGCATTTTCCGCCAATTGTAAATAAATTAATTGAATAACAAGAATTTGAATAACAATTTCTCTAAGGAGAAACGTGAAAGCAAAATATATGCCAATAAAAATATAATGAAACAATTTAGTTTTCATTCTTATCATACCTGTGCAATTATTATTTTTTTAAATTATTTTATTTATTTATTTTAATTTTATTATTATTATTATTGGAAGAAGAAAATGTCATCTATATTTTGGTCTACGTCTGTTTGTTTTAAACAAGCTTCTCCATAAATGTGCGCTGACAGACTTACAGTAAAATCACTCAGTTATTTGTAGTGAAGCCCCTGGGACTTTACTGTGATCACGTGACGTGACATCCGTTCAGAGGCGCTAGTGAAAACCAGAGAGCGACGTTCTCAGCAGCAGAGATGTCAGCACACACTCTGAAGATGACAGCGTCTGTTCAATACTTAAGAAAACTGCTGGGAAAAAGCAGCTGTGCGACAAGCAACCTGTTGAACACGGGACATAAAACACAGAAGAACACTACTGATTATAAAACAATCAGGAACAAAGATGGAAAATGCAATAAAAGAAACGTAAGGGATTTTTTCCTTGTTTTGCTTTATTTTTGACATATTGTTTGATGTTAAATGTGATTGGATATCTCTAGTAATATTCTGCTGAACGTTGGTTTCCTATAATATTTAATAGGCTATGTAAATTACATTATCCTACTAAATTGCTTATTTTAATCATTAATGATGTGGAATGTTATTATTTTGTAGGTAGTGCAGTTCCAAGACAGCACAACAGAGCAGTATATAAGGTAAAATAAATGTATTAATTTGTGTCTTAGGGTTGTTAATCCACATCCACACCTCAGATTTGGTCTGACTCTTATGCTCATGTCTTTTGGTTAACAGAAAAAGTGTCGTTTTAAGAAGAAAAGAAAATGAAACTTTTGGGTTTGACATCCAGGTAACCTCATTACCCACCCACCCTCTCTCTCTCATACTCTTCTTATCCTTTTTTTCTCCATTCATTCAAGCATTACATGCCTGCCTGAGGGCTTATTATCTGTCAGGAGATAATTGGATTTTGGATGATGAATTGATTGGGTCCTTACTCTGTGTCCGTAGACAAGCAGTGTTGGGAGAAGCATCAGTGCTGAGCAGGATTTTGGCTCGTGTGTGTGTTGGGTGAAGGAGAACAGTGTGGCAGAGAGCAGTGGGTTAATGTCAGGTGAGTCATATAGACACCTGCTCACTTCTGTTCAGCACCAGTGTCATTCATACTTACAAAAATCTTCTTGTCTCTCACCTCAGGTGATGTTATTCTAACGATCGACAGTGTGTACATTGCTGGATTCACTCATCAGCAGATCAAGGATCAGGTTCAAAAGACCTCCACCTTAATGTAAGACTCAACATTATTGTCTATGTTATGTTTTTGATGATTAATGTACAGTTATACAATCTATTTGCAACAGAAAAAAATATAAAAAATGCTACAGTAAAAAAATTATTAAAGTCTACATACCTGTGCAATTATGGTTTTATATTATTATTATTATTATTATAAAATATTTTAATGTAATTTTTTAATTAAAAAGTCGAAAATTAGAAGTCACATTTTTATTAATGTTTCCCTTGTGAAGCACAAAATTTGATTATATTTCATTTACAAGTTTATTGCAGTGTTTATTGTATTGAAATATGTTTTATAAAATTACAGTCTTGGTAGTTTAATAAAGTGTTATTATTGTTATTGAATAATAAGCTCAGTGAACCAGTCAAAACCCTGTCTAACCCTAGTTTAGTTTGATCTGAATATAATATTTATTGTCTTGTCTATAGGATGGAGATTATCAGAGGTGCTACAGAGAAGCAGAGACAATTGCTTATCAAGCTTTATCTCCTGCAGGTGATTTTCTTCAAAATATTGAACATTTCTTATCAGCATCAGTCAAATTTCACACAAGTGCAAGTTGTCTGTCAGTAGATGCTTACGGTAATGTTGTCAGGTAACTGTGTGAATCGTGAAGAAAACAGGTTTCCTCAAATTTAACAGCTTTTTTTTCTTTGTCTGTGTTTTCCCCTCACATTTACACCACACTACAGAAACAGTTTACAGAGAAATGCGAAGAGCTTCAGACACTCGGCGCAGAGGAAGTGCGTCTAACAGGAGGTGAGTTAATGTGTGTTTGTGTATGTGTATGTGTGTGAGAGGAAGACAGAGATGTGGGCTTAAACTACCCACAAGCGAAACACATCATTTCCCCATAATGCCACGCTCTGCCCTCAAGATGCCAACAAAAGCATCAGAAGATCTGTGTGTGTGTGTGTGTGGGTGGCATGTGGCGAGTGTGTGTGCTTACATGTAGAAATTCTGTTTTTACAGGAAGAAACTTTGATGATAGTTCTTGATAGTGTTCTGATATGAAACTACAGCAAATCTACAATGTTAAAAAATGTTCCATGTCGTAACACCTAAATTAACTGTTTTATTCAAGTAAAATATATTCAGAATGCTTATATCTCGTGATGCCTTAATAGAACATTTTTGGTGCTTCATAGTGTGATAAGGGCATGATAAGGTTCCATGGACCTCTCCTGAAACATAGATGACAACAAAGAAGCTTTATTTTTTAACAGTAACTTTAAAGGGATCATCTGATCAGGAATTACATGTGTTATTAACAGAGTATTACATATGGTTTTCTTTTCAGTTTTCTTCTATTATGTTAACACAGACACTTCAGTGCCAGTAAAATTAAACAATCTGCTCCTGTTTTCAGGTGCTGTGGAAAACATCCAGAAGCTAAATATCCTTCCTCCAGGATCCTCTGCTAACATTTGCTGAAAGTATATGGACAGAGAGTTTTGTTCCACTTCTAATACAATCAAACCTAATCAAAATGGTGGGCTTCACTGGAAAATTACAGGCTAGTGCATTAGTAAGGTCGAAACTAAGCTTTCTGATATTGTGCGCTCTGTGCTCCTGAAGCATTTTAAAGGAGGAGACTCCAAGAGACCATGCACATTTTCTGTATTTTTAAACTCAATGCTACATAGTGGTTTGTGTTAGTAAAAAGCTAAATATTGATGTACAGAGATGAAACTATTTATTGCATTTTTGTATTTTTTTATGTATTTGTATATTTTACACTATTAAGCAGTCGTTTTTATTGTACATTTGATCTAATTGGTATATGTGTTTGTATATTTATTTACAAATTTCTCTAATATTTATTCATTTGCGTATTTATATAAAGTCTCTTTAATAAACTTTTATCACAAACTGATGTTTTGGTGCTTCTGTTTCAGCTTTGGCTGTTTCTTGCTGATTGCGGTTTGCATAAGTTGATTTGTCTGCTGTTTGCTTCTGCTGAACATGTAGGTTTCCCAGATATCATCTCAGTCAGTGGTAAAACACCCAGTACAGTTCTCATTCACCACAAAGATCTTCAGCCTGGCAGGAAATGACACGTCATTGACGGTACATCCCGTTTCACAGACAAACCTTAGCGTTCTCATCACTTTCATAATGCTTGATTGACAATATAAAATTCTGCGTTCAACCTCAATGAGAGCTATGAGGCATTCACATAAAGCTTAAACTGATATAAACACAAGTAAGATTTGACTCATGTCTTAGAAAACCCAGGGAATATCCATAGTTACATATTAATACCGAAAGAGTGATTGAAGTCTTGCTTATTAAGATTTCAGTATCTAGTTATTGTGTTTGTTCAAACACAGATTAATTGTTTAAAATATGCTAAATGCAGAGTGCTTCTTTTTTGACACACAAAAGTCAGACTTATATATGATTGTTATAAATCATAATTAGCTCACTTCTAGTATTGAATATACCAAAGCATTTATAGTAAAATAAAATACATATGTCATTTCAATTGAAATGTGTCATGTATTCAAATATATTTGTAATTAATGACAATATATAACTTTAAATGTAATATCAAGTAACGCGCTACAGTTATAGCTGAGCCAAGACATCAAATTAGAATAAAGAATTCAAGTCCAATTAAGCACACTTCTTTTTCACAAGGTAAAATAGATACCTGCTTCCCATAAACAAGAGGTTGTAATGTAATCATGTAATATGAAACCCTTACGTAAGTCTAGGAAAATCTCACAAGACATCTCACATCTTCAAAATATTTGAATGTTCTCAGAAAGAAGCTGGTGCCACTTTTCAAACTCAATGTCCTGTCTTTACAAAGTAGCCCATTAATCCCACAATCCCATGCACACACCCAGAATTAGTAGCCAATCAACACTGTCCTCCAAACAATGGTAGTGAAAATCTCAGTGGGAATGAGAATGAGGCTGCGTCACCCAATGAGTCGTGAAGGGAGGGACACAGATACAGCCATGCACAGATTGCTCACCACAACAGACTACTTCTGAGCATCCTTCTCCTTCAAGATCTCCTCTCCTTCTCAAACCACAGGAACTGTAGTCAAGAAGAAGAAAAAGGTAAGATGTATTGTTGAATGAGTGCAGTGAGGTTTTAGAGTTTGCCTCAGTGTGATGACTGGTTTCTGCATTTGTACTAACCATGAAAATCTCTTCCATAGACTAGTCATTGGTTTAAGTTTTAAGTTACTTTTCACATTCAGGTGCTTTGGTGTACTTCTTTAAAGTGCTCAAGTTGAGTTATATTGAGGAAAAACTCATTTTAGATACATAAACAATCATGAAGAGAACAGCAATGATGCTTTTGAAATGAAAATTGGAATCTAGACATGGTTACTTAGACAGATATTCTCGTTTTCAGTATTTATGCAACCGTACGGCACAATGTTATGTAAGGCCTCTCATTGTTGAAACATACAGGACGAATTGTGTACTTGCTATTCTCATTCCAGCAGTTGGCCACTTTGTTTAGTCAAATCAAATTAAAATTCCTCAAAAGAACTTTGCATCTTTTGCCAAGTCTCATTCTATCCTTTCGAGAACTTACCAAAAGTCTTTCCTAATTTGGACATGATGAACCATCATGTGTATTGAAAGCATCTAAATCAGGTAAACTGGTGAAATCCCAGCACACTCATTTGTTAATTATCATTTTAATACAGAAACCAATCCTTAGAAGAATGGTTTGAAGTTTTTGCTTTCAGTTTGTTGGTTTTGGGGTAGATTTTGGTCTCTTTTTCTTGATATATTTACAACTGCTGAAATTTCAGGACTGGAAATTACATCAATGGAGCAGAACGACAAGGACACATTGGAAGCTGAGAAACAGCAAACGAATGGTCAAACAGAAGAAGCACCTCAAGAGACGACGACACCCGAAGAGCCGGCCAATACAACTGAGAATAATTCAGATACAAATGAACAAGAACAAATTGAGAGCACTGCCGAGAAGAATGAAGAAGAAACAAGTGTGAGTAATGGAGATGAAGAGGAAAACACCAACGAAGAAGAGGAAGAAAAAGAGGAAGAGGAGGATGAATTGGATGATGGTTTCCAGCCTTCGGTTGAGATGTCAATCCAGCTTTTTGAAAAGGACAAAGGGGACTTCAGCCGCCCTATTAACAGGTACAACACGGTCAGCTACAGGAAGATAAAGAGAGGAAACACAAAGCAGAGAATAGATGAGTTCGAGTCCATTCTGGATGTATAACAGATGGTTTCCTTCAAAAGTATGTGATTGTTAAAGTTCTTCAATAGCTAAAAGGCTTAACACATGCTCACACGCAATCACATGAACAGTATTTTCTAACAGCTTCATTTCAGCCTATGTCACACTTTTGTAGAAATCACATTTTGTAGAAGCGTCCAGACAACTGTCTAATCTCTGATTGATTTTAAGCAACCCCCGTTTGGCAGCGAGCCGGACAAACAATATTTATTTGTCTACAAATGAGATATTTCATTCATGTGTGCTCCTTCAGATAACACGCAGTCTATCTGACTAACGCAGGCCTGATCTCTGCTGTTTAAGTAGTTGCTAAATCACCATTATTGAAGTCACTGAAAGAGCTTACAGTTAGTATACAGTATGAAGGGCATTATTGTATTCCTGTTTAATGTAAATCTACTAGTTTCTAATGTTGTGTTTCATGGCTTTGTAAAACATGCTCACACATTTTAAAACACAGCAATAAACATAACAGCATTTTCTTGTTATCATATCCAATTTTTTATATGTAATTCTGCATACTGTGATTATATCTTTGGAGAGTTAGTTGTTGAAAACATTGTTTTCTATAATGGCATAATGTTACTTGATTTCTGCCATGCTAGAAACTGCATTCACGTAATTGTAATAGTTGTATTCATGTTAAAGTTGTCATGTCTTTCTTTTTCTCTAAGATGATTTTGCTGAGGTCAAATAAAATGTGTGCAATAATTGGCTTAAAGTGATTGTAAACGTCTTTACACTTTAACCAAGTTGAGACAGCACATTAAAATATTTCATATAATATAATATTAGAACGAAATATACAAATGTTTCGTCACCACTAGATGGCAGCATTGTTTTGTCTTGGTATAAAAGGAGACAGGAAAGCGTCTCTTTCTTTCACAAACTACTACGTCTTCATTTGAATTTTGAACATTATCCGTGATCACACGTATTTTTCTAAGCAAAATCCTGTCTGTTATGTTTGCTGTTATGCATAGCTGTGGAATTGAAACATTTATCATCAACTTAAAAATATATATGGATTATTTAAAACAAATCATATTGACAACGATTTTAACAAGTCTAATAAAAAACTGAATAAAGCGACAATTTGGATAATGAAATCAAACTCCGACATGACGAATGAAGACCAATAAATTGTTTACCGTTGTTTAACTAATAATTTTTATGTGGCATCTTATGTATGTATAATCAATGTAATGAGATATTTACAGCAGTAATCAGTATAATTTGGGTGTTTACGACCCGACGTACTCTTTTATTCATGTCTTTGTATTTCTGGCCTCTCTCTAATGGCTCATTTGGAGTCTATGTGGGTTTGGTGTTGTTTCCTCTGTTAGCTTTATAAATGCTTGAACTTTACCTTACACATCTCACTAATTGCTTTTTATTTGAAGGCAGTTTATAAATATCACTTCCATTCCTCCCGTCACATCACCTGCTGCTGACTGAACGTAAAGTAGGCCTATTGCAGGTTACATGATTCTGCTGGAGGTTTATTTAGGCAAAACAAGACTGGACTTTTGGCCTGGGTTGTTTAAGTCAGGTCCAGGCCTCATTTGAATGGTGACAAATGTCATGCTGCCATGGCAACAGGAGGTTTGTGACTGTTGTGGTGCAGACTCCCTTGGCTGAGCGTCGGTCGGAAGGCACTTCCTGGGCAACACACGTCCCCCGTGGTTTAGGCTCATAATTGACCTTTCCTGACAGAGCAGTGCTGCTTTTCATTCTCTCTTTCTCCATCCCTTTTCTACTGTTTCCTCTTTTTTTTTCTGGTTTTGTCGCCCTCACTCTTTCTGTCTGCCCAGAAAGCAGGTTGCATCACTGAGGGGTGAAATGCCACGATTGGCCCGGGGCTTTTACGCAGTTCTTTCTGACTTCCTCTGGCTCTCTTTGCCTGTTCGAGGCATGTTTACACTGTTACACATGCTTGTCTGCTAGTTTTGTGTCAGATAAAAAAGAAACAAGATTCTCATGGGCTGCTACTTTTGAAGTATGATACACTTAAATATTTGGATACTGAAACCACACTGAAATGTTTATTGGATTAAACAGCGTGACATCTAGGTAACATTTATTTATTTATTTATTTAAACACACACAGCCTTATCAAGCAATAAAAAAAAAAAAATTAGACTTTTATGCTAAAACAATAGACACTGAGTTATGGAAATAAAATATACATTGTTATTGTGAAAACCAAAACTTTAACTATATAAAATATTAAATGTTAACTTAAATACAGTAACAAAAACTAAAAATTAAATGTCATTTTTTAATTCAACCATTTTTGTTTAGTTTAACTTGAAGTAAAAAGTAAAATTACTGAAGCTAAATAAAATAAAATGAATAAATAAAGATGAATAAAAATATATTCACATTTTTAAAAAACTATTACAAATGATAAAAGCTTACAACAAAATTACTAAAACATGGAAACAGTAAATAAAATCAAATTAAAATATTATCAAAATCTATAATATATCAATTATGCTAAATTAACACTGATAAGTTTTATGGAAAATCCAAGAACAATGTAGCTTCAGAAAGGTAGTAGTAATAGTAATAATAATAAATAAAATAAATAATATTCTAAAGGCTAGTCAGAATTTATATTTGTGAAATAATCACAAATTATTTTAATATTTTTCATGGCAGAGAAATGTTGTAGTACATTAACAGAAATATTAATATATTGTATACATGAAAATGCAAAATGTTATTTTTGATCTTTTTCACTATATGCACAGTTATAAATGGACACTTCGGACATGTTTTAAGTGTCTAAAAGTGTCCAAATACTTTTGAGGCCACTATATGAATGAGATAAATCTATTAAAACAATTTAAATCTCAGCTCCATATTTCATGTGCAGATGAATCCACAGATGCTGACGTGTTCAACATCTTCGTTCTAACAGATCTGCGGACAATGTCCAGAATAAATGATAATTTGAGAGCAGGAGGTCGCCTCGGAAGTGTGAGTCATCCATCACTGTTTGTGTCCTGTGAGAGCGGCCCACTGTGGCCTGACTCTACGGCACACATTCATGAACCCCCCTCATGCCACGATCGCTCCACAATGGCAGCTTTGTGAAGGATGGAAGAGAGCTGCTGTGGAAAATATTCAAGACACTGAGAGAAAGAGGGGAGACAATGAGAGAAAAAGAGGAGCTATCAAAGTGTTTACTTCACAAAGCCTGCAAGTGTTCCAGCTCCACTGGAAACTTTCAGTCGTTCAGTCGAGTTTAAAGAGGATGAGAGACAAATAGAAAGCTTGCGTCTTGTGGTAAACATGGGGTGGGGTCAGGAGGGGTCACTGTTCTCTGTGCATTCAGTGGGTGGGTGTGATGGCTTTCTGGAGGCCTGTCCATTCTCTCTTCAGGTCAGCTCCAGAGACCAGTGGCGTCACGGTGACTCACAACAGACATACCATGACAGAAAGCTCAGGAACTGATGACGTCTCACATCGTTTAGGGGGAATTCGGAGTGAAACAGCCATCTCAAAATACTAATTTCTTACATAACACAGAATTTCTTTGCATGGTGGTGTTGCTTCCTGCACAAAAACTCAGCAGTTTCAAAAAAACTTCATAAGTCAGAAAGCATTTTATAATAACTACACACTATGAATCATAAGCTAAGCATTAGTAAATAATCAATTTATCCTTTATAATGCATTGTTCCAACATTAACAAGCATTAGTAAGCAGTACATAAATGCAGCTATTAATGTTTCGTTCTTAAGCATATCTATAATGTAGCTATATTTTTATACTTTATAAAAAATGAATCTATACATTGCTATTATTTGAGAAGTGTTATATTTTATAATTTGCATTCGGTGTGTACAATTCTTAAGTTTTGAAAAAAAAGAGGCAAAGTTTTGAAAATGTAGGCAGTTGAAAAAAACTAAACCACATTTTTGCAACTAATAAAATATTTTATTAATATTTTAATAAATAATTAAAATAATCTATGAACTAATAAAATAATACTTTGAATAAATGTGAATAATTAAGAGTGTAAGAGTCATATTTATATAAGCTCTATATAGTTTTAATTATTAACTGTAATATTTAATAAAGATGGTGACAATATAATAAAATGATTAAATAGAATAAACAGAAAAAAAACTAAATTAGACACAGATTAATAATAAGATGTGATATTAAAGTAGAAAAAGTAATAGAATAAAATCTTACAAATCATACAATGCTTTTACAGAATTGATTTTCTATTATATAATTTTCCATGTTGAGAGAGAAAAAAATAGAAACAAATAAAAAGAGAGATTTATGTACATATAAATAGAGAGAGAGAGAGAGCGGGGGGAGGGAATTAGAAAGGTTGACCCCAGGATAGTGGGGGGTCACAATAGGTTTTCCTGATGAGTAGTCCTTTGGGGTCTCTTTAAGCTTTGAGTGACAGGCATCCATTGTGATGGCTGTGAACCGCTGCACTCTGGTTTCTGTCCATTCTTATCACCAAACCAGGGCCGGTCTGAGGAGATGGCTGAGGAGATGGTCTGCAAGGCATAGAATAAGGATGGCTTTCCACCACAAACGACCACAGAGTTTGGGTCCATCCAGGAGGGAGAGGTTGAGCGGAGAGGAAGTGCGATTGTACTGGCCACACAATGCACAGGTGCTTGATAACTGCTCTGAGAAGACACGGACAGCGGGCAGCCTGAGGCGGGGGGTGGGGAAGAGTTTATGCAGGGAGCAAGTCGGGTTTCCCAAAGGACGGCATTTTAATTTCTAATTCATTAATCTCCCCTGTGCAGCCATCCTGCTTTGTGGAAAACGAAGACCGGTATAAGATTCACCTGACTGGCTCAAGTCAAGGTCACAAGGTATGAAATCAGAGATATATACTAATGCACCTCATGCACAGCGAAGAGACAGAGAGAGAACGGGCCACAAAAGTAGACAAATCTAAAATCAGCAAGATCAGGGAAATGGCTGAATAAACATGTCTCAAAGAAAGTTGCAGGTAATGTTTACATTTTTTATGTGTTATATAGAGACATATAATTAGTAATGTGAAAAGAATATGTCTGAATTCACATTATTCATAAAACAGTAGGCAAAAAGTCCCTGGATGACCTGCTTAGGCCTATTTCTGGAGGGAGTGGAGTCTTTACTATCCCATGAGGTCATGGACTCGTGAACGGCTGTGAAACAACACAACTGACACTGGCAGGTCACATGACAATGCAATATTTATTACTTTCATGCTACATTCATCTATACTGCACACATTAATACTAGAACAGACTTGGCAAAGTACTTATTCAAATATTTAAGTATGTGAATGAATAAAGGACCCCTGAGCAGAGAGAGAGCAAAACAAACTGCCAGTCATGAATTAGAAGATGGATTATCATCTAATATCTCCTATCAAAAATTACAATATGATTTAAACATGTCTCTGTCCTACAGACCAACATGAAAGGGCTCGCGAATTGGTCTAGTCACAAATTAGAGGATTTGTAAAGAAAAATGTTGAAGGAGATTTCGATACAAACCAAGAGGAGACACAGAGGAGCACAGTCTGCAGAGGTGATAGAAAAATCTTTATAAAAATCTTACTAAAAGATATGTATTTGCTACAGGAGGCCTTTATTTAACCCCTGGAGCCATGTGAGAGATGTTTTATTACCTTTGTGCTCACTGTATTTGTCACTGTTTTGGACTGTTAAAGGGAAACACACCTGCTGCAATGATAGAGCTTAAAAGTGCCAGGATTATATGTAATAAAATTCAGATTGGATTCATCTGAAAGAAGAAAGTCAAATACACCGGATGATTCGAAAGTGAGCAAAACACAGCCTAATTTTCATTTTTGGGTGAACTAACTCTTTAATTATGAATTATAAATAATTTCTCAACTTTCTTTCCACTAAACATAGCACATGTACATCTGCAAGATTTCTGTTAAAGATCACTTAATCTGGAAAGCATCTGCTACAAACACACCTTTAAGATCTGCTTTACATACATTCAAAATCTTCTTAAAGATTTTTTACATGTCTATTTGATGTCTAACAGGATGTACAAGATGCATCTTGTTCCAGATGTACACATGCACTTCTAATAATACAGACATCTCTGAGGTGTGTGTGTGCTATCAGGGATGTCTTGGTGTAAACAGTCAACAGAAATTTCCCATCATACCAGAAAACCAAAAGTGTGTTCCTCAGTGCTTTTTGTAATGTAGTGGTTCTCACAGATTCTCTCTCTCTCTCACACACACACACACACACACACACACACACACACAATGTGGTTATATTCTTACACCTTTGTGGGTGTACAATAATTCCTATTTGGGATAGAAATCAAGACAATATTTCATATTCCCACTGCTGTCTGAGGGACTGTAGAGTATTATAATCTGTCTGCCTGGAGGCAGAGGAATGGTCAGGGAAAATGGTGACAAAAGACTCGCTAAAACACAGAGAGCCTACTGTTTTTAGTCACTTTCCCCACACACACACAGAACGAGAGAGAAACAAACAAAACAAGAGAGACTAGGGAAACAGACAAAAGAATCAGCTCAAGGAATGGTGGGAATTTTATTCTGCCGAAGACTTAAAGAATGGCAATAGTGATTTCTCATGTACTGAAAAAGAAAGAAGCAGAAATGATAGCGCTGTGAGATGGGAAAGAGGCCCACTTGACTTCAGTGGTCTTGCTTCTGCTGGATTCAGTGTTTCCTCATTCACACACACTTCTGTGTAACTTCTCTGTTCTGTCTCTTCCCTGACAATGCAACCTCACATCACAAAAGCAATCTGATCGTCATCAAATCAAGAGTTAATCATTATTTCACCATCCATGTTACTGTTTTCATAATTTTGGCTGACGGGAAAAGCTGACGAGTGATCAGGTTCAGGATTACAGATGACTCTGGGTTGATTGGGAACTGTACTTCAATGGTCAATGTTCCGCTCTTAAGATAAATCCCACCATTCCCTCAGCGTCATTCCTCTCACACTCTCTAATTAGTTTTCAGCGTGCTAGAAGAAGATGGATTATCACGTAATATCTCCTCTCAGAAATTACAATATGATTTTAACATGTCTCTCTCTTTGACAAAGAGGAAAAAGTTCATGTTGGACCAACACGATATTGTTTATTGGGCTGTCAGTATTTTCCAAATTACTCTACAAAAATAATAATAATTACAACAACAAACAACTAATGTATTGAGTTTAATTTATTTTAATTTAACTTTGAAAGATCTATGAGAAGTGACAAGAAAAATATTGTTTAAACATCTGAAAAAAAAATTAATGAATGAAATGGATGAAAACATGTAGAGAAACATGAAAACATGAAAAAAACAGAACAGTGGGATAAGATGAGACTATTTATTTTTGTTTTGGCTTTTTTATTTTTTACAGCCTATATGTGGTCCTCAAGAAACTGAAAAATAAGGCAGAAGTATATTGAAAGCATTTAAGGTAATTTCTTCACTTTTCAAATGATCAAAATGTAACTATGACATAACATGGCTTGCTGTGAAGTGTTCTCATGGCTCAATTTATACAAGGTTAGAGGTAAGTTAGTCTCGCGTCTGGAATTCATAGCCGCTTTCTTTGGTCATGGCCCGCCCATAAGGACGTTTGACCGACATGTCAAACAACCAATC
>JAUCMS010000105.1:4912522-4964942 GCA_032357445.1 Enteromius radiatus
GCCGGACCTGGGACTCGAACCGGCGACCTTTGGGTTACAAGCCCAACTCCCTATCCATTAGGCCACGACCGCCCCCAATAAATAATAAACAATAATTACAATTATTTTTTAACATTATTATTTATAATTATTAGTAATTGATGCATCAAGTTGCTCAAAAGCAAAAGTGAGAATAAAGTTATCTGTAATATTACAAAATATTAAATTTTCAAATAAGTGATAAGATCCTTTGAATTGATTGAATAATTAAAGAATCTTGAAAACAAAATATATATTAAATCAAATATTAATAAAATAATTGTATTAAAAACCATTATATATAATTGGGCAACATGAAAAAAATAAATTATTATATACAAAATTAACATATAAGAATGATTCATTAGAAGGATCATGCGACACTTAAGACTGGAGTAATGGCTGCTGAAAATTCAGCTTTGCCATCACTGGAATCATTTACATTTTTTAAATATTATAAATGATCAATTTTGGCTTTCATAATATTTTAAAATACTATATTTTTGGCCAAATAAGTCGAGCCTTGGTCAGTGAAAGAGATTTCTTTCAAAAAACATGTTAAAAATCACAGTTATGCCAAACTTTTGATGGGCTGTGTATTAGCGTGAGACACCTGAGGATGTGGTGTATGTATCAGTGCATTGGAGTAAGGTATATGTGTGTGTGTGTGTGTGTATGTGTGTGTCAGCAGCACTGTATGCGTGTGGGGGTGTTGCAGACAGGGGGGTGTGCCCGGCTATTGGGATTGTTGACAATTGACCTTTAGTGCAGTCAGTGTGCTTTCAGCTGCATACAGAGAAACGGCATGACAGCACACTGTCTCTGCTCAGGATGCCAAAGCCTCTGTGAGCGTGTGAGCGTGTGTGTGCATGTGCGTGTAAGAGGCTAGGTCAGGAAAAGATTGGGTAACCAAGGAATATGATATTTCAGAAATCCAAACTGTTTAAATTAATACTTTAAATTGCATTAAATTCATACAGTTCATACAAAATAAAGTACATTTTAAAATGAGAATATTCAGAAGCTCTCAAATCTCTTTTGTTGCATGCATATCATTGCATGAAAATGTCAAATCTAGCAATATCTGGCCATGGTAAACTACCATGGTAAATCACTTGTGATCACTTACAAGCATTCTGTAAAATATACTTTTTGTCACAACTAAGAGCAAATGAATGGTTTACATTTTTATTAAGTAGTACACAATACTGCTCAAATTGTTTTTCTATTTTGAAAGTCTGTTTTGCTCACCAAAGCTGCATTTATTTGAGAAAATATATAAATACATTTATAAGTAATTAATTTACAAAAAAAAAAAATATATATATATTTTCCTTACAATTTTTTAAGTTAAAATATCTCAAATATTTACATACTTTATAATATAAATATTATATTCCGTTACATCTTAAACTGACCCCCATCAGAAATGTCACACTTAATTTGTCAACATAATATTTTTGCTTTGTTTAGTGGATATATAATATTTCACCTTTAAACAAAAAAAACTGTAATGGAATAATCTTTTCTCTCTCTCCGTCCAGTGTCACATACGTGGGTCTGATGACTATCTGACTCATCAGCCTCAAACCAATACGGACATATCCATTCACATCACAACAAAACCAAAACAGAGATCTTGCATTGATAGCAGAGCAACACAAAGATGTCTCTCAAAGATGTCTGCTATAGCAAAATCTTGGAAAGAGTTGCAAATTCCTCCACATCCCACAATGCTTTGTTTTATTGTTGCTCTGCATCACCTCGTTGGCATGCCGACAAAGGGAATCCTCCAGTCACTGCCAGTAACTGCACCTCCGCAGTCACACTGTCAGTACAATACAGGACATAAGAAACCAATAGCTTTTGGGTTTATTATATTCAACATAAGGGTGTTTTGGGCAGTTTTTCTAAAAGTCCATGATACTGTGTAACATTTTAGCATACTGTTGAAAAGAATTCAGGCAGGTTAAATCTGAATCAGAAGAGAAATGTTCACACATGTTCAAGCTTAATGTATGGGGAAAAACAGTCTGTTCTAAAGAAATACATAGGAAGTGTTATATAATGAATTATGGTCTTCAAGGATCCATTTTTGAGCATGTGATTTAATGCAAACTTTCTCTGGATCTGTTAAGATGAAGAAACAAACTTATCTACATTTGGAAAGACCTGAATGTAAGTCAATTTTTAGCAGATCTTTATTGTTACTTTAATGTTACTGAACTGCGGCCCATCTGTTACCTCAAAGGAGAGCTCCCCCATGTCATTCAAAAGAATTTCAAAGAACATTGTTAAAAAAATAGTGTTGGTTGCCATTGACACTGGTTTTTGTTCATAAAATTAAAATAAATTACTAGAAGAGTGCCTCAGGGCTCAGTGTTGGGCCCTCTTCTATTTGTTGTTTATCTATTGCTTGTAGGACAAATTCTCAGGAAATTTGGTATAAAATTTAACTGTTGTTCTGATGACAATCAGATCTATATTCCTTCAAGCCTAATTCAACATTATTATCTTCCTTTCTTTTGCTTAGTTTACTTGTAATTAAATCATGGTTCCCTTTCAGTCGGTCACTACGAGTCACGTTGAATATGACAGATGAATTGGGATCTTGCTTTGAGAGACCAATCTATTTTGCATGTATTGAAACACGCCAATGAACATTGGCATGCGCTGATTGCATCCAGCTTCAGATGATCACAGCGTGAGTATAAACTGGCAGCAGATGTAGCACACTTTAGCTTTTCGCTTCGGAACCGAGCACACATGTGCTGAGCTCTGTCTTCTACTTCAGACGAAGAACACCAAGTGACTGGTGTGACGTTGTCTTCAGCGGTGGTAGTTGCCGTGTCGAGTGGGTTGCCACCGGTCTAATGGTGACGGTGGGGAATTCCTCCTTCCACCAGTGCTCTGCTACCAATGGAGTTGCCATTGGGCAGTCTGGACCCTTGAAAGGGGTACTAGCTGTTACCTTTGACACTCCCCCCAGTGACTGGATGCCAATTGCTGCATCGGAAGGAGAGTCAGAAGGTTCTAGAGAAGAAGTTCCGGCGGCGCGGCATCCACTGGGCATTCCACAGTGCTGGATACAGATCCAAAACTGATGGCTATGTTTGCATAGATCCTGAGGGGATCGGGCTCAAGTGGAAAGCTTCATCACGTCCCGAGCCCTCGAAGCTGGATGATTGGTACTTAGGGGTGGTTCGTGCTGGTTCTTAGGGTCCCGCCCCGGTACCTTTCTACCCGGATGTACATGAAGAGCTCACCAGAACGTGGATGGCACCTTCCACTGCCAGAAACCGATCTGGTGGCTCTTCCTCCTTCACCACCCTTGACTGCAGCTAGGAGGTATATGGGGCTCCCCCCAGTGGAGCGTTTGCTAGCCCTGCTACCGCTGGGCAGGGAGATCCTGTGCTCCCTTCCCGGGCCTGTAGGCACTTGTCTGCTCTGATCGGCAATGCTTGTGCAGCCTGCGGAGAAACTGCATCTGCAGTACAAGTGACACCGGCCTGCCGCCAAACCTTCACCCTGTGGTCAGACCTCTCATTTCTCCGGGCACAAGTGCCCCTAGAGCAGGTCTCCAGGCATGCTGTGGTATTCACGGATGCCTCCACCACCGGTTGGGGGGTCACGTACAACAGGATATCTGCAGTGGCACATCAATTGCCAAGAGTTGCACACGGTACGGCTCATCCTAGATTGTCTCAAAAAGCGTATACAGGGCAGACACATACTATTCCGTACAGACAATATGGCAACCGTTGCATACATCAACCTACAAGGTGGTCTGTGCTCCTGAGCTGTTGCGACCTGCACTCCATCCATGGAGACTCCATCCCCAGATGGTTCAGCTGATTTGGGAGCGCTGCCAATTTTTTACATCGACAATTCTTTTATCTCACTTTATCTTTTGAGGCACCTGTTATCACGCTGTGTATGAAGCACTCAGGCGAAGACGAGAGCAGCAGGTGAACATAAACTTTAATAAAGTAAATGGCAGACAATTGACAGGAACTACACAACATAACCTTAATAACCGACTAACAGGACAAAACTCAATGGGCTTATAAACACTACAACAAAACCAAAACTAAACAATGACAGACGGCTCTCCTGGCCGTGATTCAGGAATTGGATTCAGAGATGGCTCTCCTGGCCGTGATTCAGGAACTGGATTCAGAGACGGCTCTCCTGGCCGTGATTCAGGAACTGGATTCAGAGACGGCTCTCCTGGCCGTGATTCAGGAACTGGATTGGGGATCGGCCCTCCTGGCTGTGATTCAGGAACTAGATTCAGAGACGGTTCTCCTGGCCGTGATTCTGGAACTGGATTGGGGATCGGCCCTCCTGGCTGTGATTCAGGAACTTGATTCAGAGACGCTCTCCTGGCTGTGATTAGGGAAACCGGATTCAGGAACGGCTCTCCTGGCCGTGATTCAGGAACCGGATTGGGGATCGGCCCTCCTGGCCGTGATTCAGGAACTGGATTCAGAGACGCTCTCCTGGCCGTGATTCAGGAACTGGATTCAGAGACGGCTCTCCTGGCCGTGATTCAGGAACTAGATTCAGAGACGCTCTCCTGGCCGTGATTCAGGAACTGGATTCAGAGATATCTCTCCTGGCCATCTCGGAATACCTTACATCAAATTTTTAAATAATGACATGGGACTTTATTTGGGAAATTATTTTTCTTAATTTATTGTTTAACTATTTTATTATTTGCAAGGTGTCTTGAAAGATGAAAAAAAAAAACCTAATAATAATTATTTTTTTAACTGAAACGGAAACTGTTTGGTTACCAACATAATATATTATTTTATGTGTAAAGAAAGTCATGCAGGTTTGGAATGACAGGGTAAATGATGACAGAATTTTCATTTTTGGCTATCCCTTTAAGGTGCTTTACCAGGACCTCTGCTTAATATGCATTCAGTGTAATTATATTGGATTCACAGGGCTATTCAGGCACCATCTGAAATGAGGATTAGACAGACCTGGGATGCTAGTTTAATTGCATTTTGCTAGGTGCTGATCACACTGGAATGGGCCGCACTCATCTCACACTGTGAAAGAGTACACAGCTACAGGGATTATTAGGAAGGCGCATGACGAGATGCCCTGCTACTGAAAGACCCTTCTGGCCCAGACACCTATTAATCAGCTATATTCCAGCGTAATACGTTAATCAGGCCTATAGCGGTGGCTTTAGAGTCAATTAGTTGACATCTCCCATCAAAATGAACGTCTGGGGGAAGGAAACACTGTATGTGCACGCATACATGAGAAAGATACAACACAATGTAATCTGAGAAATATGAAGTCAATGAACATAATGAGAATCACTCACAAAATAAAGGCACGTCCAAAAAATGCAGAAGGCAACCAGATACATTTAATTACAGAATTGTGTTTCTCAGGCTTTGCAGATTGATTTACTACACATTGTTTCATACAATATGAATTTCTTTCAGTCAGGATCAGGCTGAAATTACATCTTGTTGAGACAAACAATAAATTAGTTTAACTGCTTCTGCTCTCATGTGCAAAGACTGACAGTTCCTCTCTCTTTGTATTCAAACCTCACAAACAATATTGATACTATGACAATCTTTATGGCCTTCTTTTAGCTGAAAAAAAAAAACTAATATAGCATAATGGGTGAGGTCATCTCATGAGGATAACCAACCAAAAGAGATGACAAATTCTGAGCGGTGTCATTGTACAAAACACATTTCTATTAAATCATCAGACTTAAAGAATCCAAGTTAAAAGCAGTTTCCGTCTGTTGAAAGTATGAACATAAATAAACAGAATATAAAAGTACACAAGCATGATAATTCACAAAAATGCGTAGTCAAGTAAAAGATTGCGCTCTTTTAGTGTGAGTCGGACTGTGCGTTTCGACAGGCAAAGTTCATTAAGTGTCTTTTTAAAGCTGTAGTTTACCCAAAGATGAAAATAATGTTATTATTATGTCTTCTGTGGAACATAAGATTTTTAAAAGAATTTTTTCAGTGTTTAATCTCAGTTCTCCATATGATGGAAGTCAACTATAACTATTACTGTTGGATTACATTCTTTTATATATCTATTATGTTCTACAGAAGAGTAAATGATGACAGAATTTTCATTTTAGGTGAACTATCCCTTTAAGAAGCAAGGCACATTTAGTACATTCCCTGCTTTGCTCTACATCAAGTTTACAGTTATAACATTCCCTTATTATTTCATGACGAAATGCATCATTTTTATAGGAAACACACAGAAGTGGTGTTTCAACTGTTCATGAATATGAATAAGGGATAAAATATTCCACATTCAAACAAGACTTTTTTCGTCACAACCTGTAATAACCTCCTGTTAAACCAGAGCCAATGTGAAGTCTAAAAATACATTTTTTAAACAACCCGTTTAAGACAAACTAAAATAACGCATCAGCATACAGTAATACAATTAATCACATTAATTAAAAACAAGGCAAGATTTTTCAAAAAGCAAGATGGAAAGTATAGAATTTGAATAAATACTTTTTTAAAGAAAATTGAAATGATTAAAATTACATAACAACAAAAAACATTTCATCAGTGTTGTTCAGCACAGTAACAAATAAGCAGTATGCAGAGTAAGACTGAAATTCACAAATAGTGCATTTTTTATCTCAAAAGACACTAGGAGCCCTTAAATCTCACCAACTGCATTCAGTAGCAAATCATCTGCATTAATAAAATGGCACAACAGAAAGCTCATTGGATAAAGCTGCTCAAAGAAACATCAAGGAGACAGTCCATTCATGCTTACCAGTTCACATAACATGACACTGCATGCATTAGATAAAAATATAGACTTTAAAATACGCTTTAAGAATATATTCTGCTCTAATACTTTTTTCATCCAAACATATTTAAATAAGCATGCTAAACTAAATTTAAAAAGAGAAAGATTGTAGTCAAAGGCAGCCTGCTGGTTGGGTCAATTAATGACTTGAGAGGACGTGCTTGTGTTCTGACCAGCGTGGGCACAGTGGTCAGCACTTTTTGGCGTTTATTCAACTTTGTGGTGGGAGCCGTTGTCTGGTGGATGTTTTGGTTTGTAGTTGGGATTCAAACACCGCCTCCACTGCGGTCAACCGAGACAGGTCCTCTCAGATCCAACCCCTCCTCGGCCGTCTTCATCAGGATAGCCAGACGACTGTCAGAGATTTGGCCTCTCTGGACCGCACTCATGAGCTGAACCAATCAGAGAGCAAAACAGAATAAATAACCACTACCTAGCTTAATGCTTACAACCATATTGTTTTGCATGATTTAAGTGTAAGAGGCACATGATACCTGATAATTTTGATTACTTACCAATAATTTACCAATTATGATTTGAAATACAGTAGCATTTGAAAGTACACAATCATGAATTTTACTACATGTGTCACATGGCCCTTGAGAAGTAATTCTTAATATGCTGATTGATGCTGAAGATGCTTGATGCTAGGATTGTGCCAATTTGCGATGATATCATCTATCAACAATAGTCCCGAGATATGACTTGTGGCTGATGCCTTTGATGATATCAAGACAACTATTAATATTATTATTAGACTAGTATAATTATATAATTAATATTAAGGCTTATTTGTCCCAAAATATATCTTTCTGTGATGTTTTACAGTGTTGCATTTTATAACCAATCACACACAATTTCGTTGAGTTTATGAATACAGTGGCCAATCAGATTAGTCATAACTAAAACACTGCAGTTTTATTATTGAGTGCACGCTCCCAAATTAAATACAAAACTAAATACATATTAAATTTTAAACACAAATTCATTATTGGTTCACTGTCCGGCTACGAAGTACTATATATAACTAAATATATAGTTGAGGTCAAAAGTTTACACCCCCCTCTCAGAAATGGCAAAATGTTAATTATTTTACCAAAATAAAAGGGATCATACAAAATGCATGTGATTGTTTATTTAGCACTGACCTGAATACAGTATTTCACATTAGAGATGTTTACATATAATCCACAAGAGAAAATGACAGACCCCGCTCAAAAGTTTACACCCCCTTGATTCTTAATGCTGTGTTGTACCTGAATGACCCACAGCTGTGTTTTTCTTTAGTGATAGTTGTTCACGAGTCCCTTCTTTGTCATGAACAGTTAAACTGCCTGCTGTTCTTCAGAAAAATCCTTCAGGTCCCACAAATTATTTGGTTTTGCTGCAATTTTGTGTATTTGAACCCTTTCCAATGATGACTGTATTATTTTGATATCTGTCTCTTCACACTGAGGACAACTGTGAGCATGCAACTATTACAGAAGGTTCAAATGCTCACTGACACTCCAGAAGAAAAGAAACACGCATTAAGAGTCAGGGGGTGAAAACTTTTGAGAATACAATAGAGATGTGTACATTTTGGCCTAAATATCATATTTTGTTTCATTTAGTACTGTCCTTCAGAGGCTACAGATGATAATTACATGTTTTCCAGGAGACAAAATAAGTCAAATTTACCCTAATCTTCAAATTCAAACAGTTTACACCCCCCTGGCTCTTAATGTTTGTTTTTTCTTTCTGAAACATCAGTGAGCATTTAATAATCACATATGGGTTCTTTCAGTTGTTCTCTGAGGATCTCAAAATCATTCAATCACTGTTGCAAAACCAAAGAATTTGTGGGACTTGCAGGATATTCTGAAGAACAGCAGGCAGTTGAACTCTTCAGGAAAAATGAGGGACTCTATCACTAAACAAAAATGGGGTGCAGGGACCAGGATTGGGAAACGCTGGTGCATGACATCAGTTCCTTTTGTTTAAAAGACGCTCTGGAGGCACTTTGAATCAAGGCAATATAGAAATCCTGGCCAGGACGCGTCCTGGGAAAATGACAGGTATGGTCACCCTACATAAATGTAGTCTTAACCCAATACTTTGCTGTACTTAAATGCCTGGAACTAGGTATCCAAAGGCATTACCAATATGGCCACTAGGTGAACTGACCTGACCTAAACGAACTTGGGTTAAAGCCTGGTCTAGTAATTTAAAGGTTACTGGCTAAAACTGCAGAAAGGTTATTACTTTTAACACCTTTCTCCTGACCCATATATGGTAATCTAGTTCATGCTTCATTATAGCAAAAAGTACAGAAAAAGTCCTGCTCAATATTAATTAACTGAAACTCTAGAGACACCAGATCTACTTCATACTCCTTCTGACGTAGGTATGATATTTCAGAGGGACTAATCATTGTGAACCAGTCGACTTATGACAAAACATAGATGTACTAACATGAAGATAACAAGCACTTTTAAATTTGAGATTTTCACACCTACAACTACAAATCCTGCCTGAAGACCAGAGTGACACCGAGACAAGCTGGAGTCTATAAATAGATGTGCATACCTGTAAGAACTCATCCAGTTCCACCTGCCCGTTTTTGTTGAGGTCCACCTCATTGAGGATCTCATGGAGGGCGTTTTCATCAATCTGAACGCTGAGTCTCTGAAAGAACACAAATCAGTGATAGAATCAATATCTAAGAGACATTAGCCTCAGGCTTAATGAAAATGTTAAGGACTGGATATAAACCAGAGACAAAGAGAGCTGAGAGAATGACTGCTAATAAGCAATTTATGAGGGAAATTATTTAAAATCTTATTCTTTGGTAATAAAAAACTTGTGAAACTTTTGACCTCTGTTCTCCCATTGAAAACTAATTCTTAGCATATTATAAGATTTAAAACCATTTTAATGTTAAGATAAACATAAGAAAATTAAAGAAATGGTTCACCCCAAAAAATTTAATTCTGTCACCATTTACGAACTCTTGCGTCATTCCAGAACTGTACATTTTTGGAGAATGTTGCTAACCAAATAGTTGACTGTAGCCACTGACTTTCATAACATACTTTTATTTGGAATGTCTATTTACACTAAGTACAAATAGCCAGCTTTGTTGGCAGAGGCTATTTACACTAACTCCGCCCACCACCTTGTGTTTGGGCTAGTCAAAATTACCAATGTCGGCCAACAGTCATCAGTTGCAGTGGGACAGATGGTAAAATGTCGTACTCATTTTGACATGATCAACCCGGGTTTGAATCCACCTTTTGACTAACTTTTTTCTCCCTTTTTCAAATTTAAAAACACACCAGAAATCTTTTTCTTTTTTTTTCAATAAAAATTAAGGAAATCATTTTTAAAAAGTTGTAAATAAAGTATCAGGTAGGGTTAGTCCAGGTGTAGGGATGGCTTTATTGTCCCAAATCACACTCAATAATTACACTAATAATTATTGCATAATGTTTTATAATGTACTACAATACTGAGGAGCAGATAAGTGCCACTATTTGCAATAAGTAGTATAAATAGAAAGCAGAAATACAGCTTCCAGTTTCCACAGACAGCAGACGTGTGAGAAAAGTGCTTATTAAGTTTGAAATATGGATATTTATCGTACAAAAACACATGGATTCGTCGGAACATTTTACATATATAAAATAAAAATACTAAATAACAAATGTAAATATGACTGCTCGAACAAACAGTACTTTTTGCAATCCAAAAAACTGTAAATTTAAAATGTAAAAAATGCAATTATACACTGTAAACTGTATGAGGGATTCTAGTTTACCTCTAGCACTTGCTGTACATCCAATGTTGTGATAAAGCCTTTACTCTCCTTATCAAATTTGTAGAAGCGCTTCTTATACCTGTCAATCATAATAATGGCAATATTAGAAGAGTCACAGATGTAGAATCTTGGATACACTTAAACTCAGACACTCATCTTATACCTTTCTATCTCTGGGGTGGTGAGTGAGATCTCTGTTGTCTTGCTGAGCTGCTCAGAGCGTGCTTTATAACCCATCTCCAGGTACAGAAAATTCTTTGCTGCCTCCAGCTCTTCCTACAGACACACAAAAACAAACATAAAATGATAAAAAGCATTTTTAATGAATTTATTTTCCTGATCATAACAGTGGCACATTTAAGCACAGATTATTTGAAGCTATTGTAGTAACCTATAGCTTTCCAAATTGTAAAATGGGAAAATTATAAACTCTATTGGACCCAACAGAAATCTCACAGTATGTGTCAAAGCTGATTTTTTTTCATCTAAAGGTGGCATTTACATTGAAGTCTTCAAGGCATAGCAATCAATCAATCAAATGTCAACAATTTAATTGTAAGGGTCAGATAGACGGTGAAATGACCATATAAAGAAAACAACAACAAAAAACAATAATAAACTTTATTTCCCTTTTTTCTATTACTACACAGCAGACTGCCAAAAGGCTGCAAAAAAATATTATGTTTCAAACTGATGTCAGATAGAGGGTGAAACGCATCACACAGTAAATTACACTAAAAACCTCTTTTTTTCTGAAAAAAAACTTTTTTTTTTACATAAAAATAAATCAGTTTTACTCAACATGCCGCCAAAAAGCCTTATTATAAATATTTTAACAAACTGTAAAAAAAGAGTTTGCATCAAAGTATTGTTTTATTTTATGTCTGAAGAAGGTATTTACATAGAAGCCATAAATGTACAGCAATAAAATAAACTGAGTAATTAGCTAATTAAAACAAATGCAATTTTAGGGGTAAGATATAGAGTGCAATATGATCACATAAAAAAAAAAAATCTAAATTTAAATATATATAAAACAAAGATTATTGGAGCATATTTCATAAGACAATTATACAATTATATACTGATATATATTTTCCACAATAGAATGAGAATGTGCGAGGATTCAGAGTGTTTTATGCAGCTGAAACACAGCAACATCAACATTCTTGAAACACACTGGCTGATAATATTGTCTTGCTTTGGCAGAGCTGTGATATACCTGCGCTGGATCGAGGCTCCCAGCAGAGCATTGTGTCTGTGTCCGTGCATGTGTTTGGTGGGTGTGGTACACCTGCATTGTGAGCAGATCTGAGTGCTGAACTCATGGGAACTGAACAGTTTCAAAGCTGCACAGTGATCGGTGCTATTATTAGTGTTTCTGTTTATCAGACAGGAAACCTACGACCAACGTGTAAAAGCTGGAGAACTCTATCCCTCCCCAAATGCACCACACACACATTTTCAAACACTCCTCCGTAATAGCCGACGCAATAGCCATAGTCATCTTGAGGTGTTGTGCAGGGCGTTCATTGTACAACTAAATTGTGATCTTATCATGGACTGGAGACTTCTTGTTAAAGAGACTATTTAAGAGTCAAACTAACAATAGCTGAGGCCTATTATTAGCGGTTACCTAAATTAACCTGGCTGAGAACTTTAGCTTTCGGTCAGGACAAAAAAGAAAATGCTATGTTAAGGGCAAGGGTAACAGCTTTGCACAACCAATAAATTCAGTAAATCAAGTATTGAACTAATATGTTCTCATGAGTTTGAACTGTATGCACACTAAAGGTGAACTTAAAGAAAATGCTGCTTTCATTTGAATAAAAAAAAAAAAACACTGTTAATCTGTATAGTAAAGAAATAAGCCATGAGATAAATGACATACTTTCTTTTTTTGCTCAGTCCACTGCAGTTCTTTGCCCATGATCTCAACAATTCGTGGCAAAGCCTCGTCCGCAGCCTGCACATTCAGAAAACCCAGTCGAGTTCTGCGAGAAATCACATCGATGGCTGTACATGCGTACTCCTTTACAGCGTACTGCACCTAAATTCAAAATGTCATATTTGATGGTGAATAATATGTAGTAGTTACATGCATATTAACGCAACCATAATGTTGGAAGTACAAGTGGGAAAAAATTATAAAAAAAAAAAAAAAGCAAAGTTGTATGGACATATACATACATATATATATATATATATATATAATAATATTGTAAAATATGTATAAAAATTACACTTGCAGCACCTTCATAAATTGAATCAAACCTGAAACATTACATTTTTCATCATTTTGTCAAAGCAGTGTTAAAAACCTTTACTATTCTCCTCTGACCGAAGTGATCAGAACATACATAATGTCGTAATTACGACTTTCCAACTTATTAGTACATATTTCACCAGGTGCACCATTACATTATTAAAGGGATAGTACACCCCCAAAAAAATCTGTCAATAATTACCCAACCTCGCGTCATTCCAAACCTGTAACTTTTGTTCATTTTTGGAACACAAATTAAGATATAACAAAAACACAGACCCAGAAGCCGCGCAAAGGAATGCACACGTATGCGTTGTGGTACTCTCGTGAATATAGGCGGAGACTGACACAGAAGAGTTGAAATTTTCAAATTAAGTCATTTTCGCGAAGTCAGTATTCTCATAGCTTCATAAAATTACAGTTGAACTACTGATGTCACATGGACTATATGAATGATGTCCTTCCTTGCTACCTTTCTTGGCCTTGAATATGGTATTTACATTGTTCTCTATGCACAGTCAGAAAGCTCTCGGATTTGCACAGAAATATTTTAAATTAGTGTTCCAAAGATGAATGAAGGTCTAAGGGTTTTGGAACGAAATGAGGGTGAGTAATTAATAAAATAATTAAATTATTTGGGTGAACTATCCCTTTAAGGAGCAAACGCTCATCTGAGAAAATGGCTTGTTTGAACAGTTGCTAAGTTAGAATTGGTCAGTATCGCTTAAAAAAAGGGTTTCAGCTAGGGCCGGGACTCAATTAAAAAAATTAATCTGATTAATTAGAGGCTTTTTAATTAATTAATCATTATCGCATATAAATATTTGACCTGAGAACAGTCAGAAGTAAGTTTTTTCATATGGATTTTAGTATAGCATTGAATAATGACTGAATACATAAGCTTAAACAACAAAATATTGTTTATTTTTGTTCAACCAAGTCCAGTGCAATATTGCCATTAAGTGTAGCAATAGGATATTTAGAAATATAGTAGCCTATATTTCAGAAATTCAGGTACCCTATAGGTAGGTAGATCTTCTGTTTTTTTTTGTTTTTTTTTTAAGTAAAACACAATACTTTCAAGTAGGGATGCATCGATCCAGATTGGCCGATATGTTTGCACGTTTTGTCAGTAAAGCCGGTCCTGTAATCAGCAGTAAATGGCATCAGGTGTGTGATTTCACATTGAGCCGTATAGAATACACACGGCCGTTGTTCACTGACGAGCTGCGCAAAACCATGTTCATTAACAGCGTGGATTTGCGCAGCTCGTCAGTGAACAGTTGTGAGTAGTAGGCTATATATGGCTCAATGTGAAATCACACACCTGATGGCATTTACCGCTGATTACAGGACCGGCTTTATTAGTACATTCAGAACATTAAACGCTAGTTGGTGCTCTAGTATAATCGGCCCGACGAAACTCGTTCCGCGGTGCAAAAATAAGAGAGATTAAAATGCGTTAAAAAATTTAATGTAATTAATTAATCTAAATTAACGCGTTAAAGTCCTGGCCCTAGTTTCAACAAATGGTACACTGCAAGTTAATCGTCAGTATTTCAGAGTGCTTACCTCACTCTCTATGTAGGGAAATTCAGACACAAGGCGTTTCCCCACTATTGGCCATCTCTTGCCTGTCACCTGGGCCATTTTGGCCACTTCAAACGCTCTTCCTCCATAGGTGGCTGCCAAGTGCTGAGCAACCTGTGAGTGATGAAAATAAACATGTTATTCCTTAGAGATGTAACCATTATTAGACTCATGATTTAGCTTTCTTTCCCTATGTAGGAGACCCACTGTAACCAAAGCTAGATTTCAAATATTCACAGATGTTTTCTTTACTAGCTTATGAACACCTTTGCTTCATTAAGCGTTTAGACAAATAAACACGGCCCCGATTTTGATTCAAACTCTTCTTTTATATCTCTCACCAAAGGTCAAGTGCTGTCAAAAATATCTGCATGCTGACCTTTTTAAATATGCTGGCAAAACAACATCCATGGTAGCGCTACGGCTCCATCAAGCTCTCACGCTTCCAAACAAGGGGTTGCCAGACTTTCTCTGCCCCACAGGATCATGGGGGATTGAATGTTATGGTGCAGCTGAATCTGCTCCAAAGAGCTATGACTGGCAGAATGCTAAATAGTTAGGCTTCAAAACCCACCTCGTTTTCCAAGCCGTAGTCTTGAACCAAGCGAATGTACAGTGTGGGGGTCCAGTCCTTCCCACCATCCAGCATCAGACCGACCGTCCTGCTGGGACCGGCTGAGAGGTTATGAGCCTTTATAGCTGCATCAAGAGTCTCCTCAGCCATAGAACGATAGGTTGTCCACTTCCCACCTACAGTAGACAGAGTGCTGTGAAATCTTTACTCTGCCTCAGAGGAACAATTGTCAATTATTCCTCATTACAAAACCTCAACTCCTCATAACAAAAAAAGTTTGTGTATATTAATATTTAATGTTTTGATATTAATAAATTAATTTGTTTGATATTTTTATGTATTGTTTTGATTTATTATAAATTGTCTTTAATTGGCATTTTTTACATTATAATAAAAATGTATAATTTAATTTTTAATTGTATTCTACTATTTAAATGTGTTGGGTCAGTATTTTTATTTATTTATTTTTAATTTAATACTCAATTTTTAATTTTTTTTTTGTGTGGTTTGATATTATGCATTGATATTAAGAAGTTGAACTGGAAAAAAAGGAAGATATAAAAAGCAATAAAAAATGTAATTAAAGTAAATGAATAAAATACTATTCTTAAAACTACTATTATTATTATTATTATTATTAACAAAGATAATTAAGAAATTACTATTATTATTACTATTGTAATATTAAATATTAATATTAAAATGTCAATTTCTTAAAGATATAGTTTTAAGTCATATACACCTAGGATGGCTTGGAGAAAATATGCCATAATGTTCATTTATTCCTTTAACCTTTAAAAGTTAAACCATCATATTTCCAGTAGCCTAAATATATTTATTTTATATTGTATTTCTAAACAAATCTTTCAAACTTTCAATTTGTCAAAATAATTAAAAAATATATATTTTTAAAAATCATAGCGTACAAAACGAATCTAATCCATTTAATGCAAGAAAATAGTTGAAAAATGGAGACCAAGGCACAAGTTTTACTGACCAGCAATGGTGATGAGTCCGCTGTCGCTGATGTTGACGATGTGGTTACGACAGATGGACTGCGTGTCTTTGGAGTTGGGGTCAGTGACCAGCGGACGAATGCCACTCCAGGCCGCCAGGACATCCCCTCGCCGCACTGAGAACCAAAGAAATCAGAGACGTTGACAATCTCTGACAGTTCCAGTGTGTCTGGAGTCTATCTGATTGACAGGACTACAATAGGCTATGTGATTGTATTTATGCAGCGTTTTGTTTACAGCTACATTCATACACACAAAGATAGCGATGTCTGCTTTAAAAGCTATTTTGTTTGATAAATGACCAAAGGGGTACATGGGAACGAGACTGTACATAAAAACTTTGTTGCTTTGTTAAACCAACAAACCATTACTAGAACATCATGTATGAGACCTGAGTCAATTTCCCTATTGTGGTGACATCTCAAGCATTAATTATTAAGAGGGAGTTGTGTATCGATCTGCGGTACACCTGCCACTGTAATATGCAGGTTGATATTTCTGAATGGGGGGGGAAACAGAGACAGCACTCTCATTATCAAAGGGCATCTCTGAAACATTTATGACAAGGCTATGGAGCTCTGCAGACAGCAGACTGGGGAGACCAATAAACACACACATACACACAACACACACCTCGAGTCTAAACGAACCTAAGCAATAGACCGCTGGGCTGTCGAATGCATTCAAGTAATCTAATTCTCAAGGGAAGAATTCAGTCCATTTTCATGTTGTGGAATGAACTCGAAGTACTAGAAGAGTCACAATCACCATATGCAATATATTGGCAACCATATTGACATGAGCCAATATAAATTGTTTTCATTTTTGAAATTACCAGCATTGGTCAGATTAAACGGAAAATGGACGATAATAATCATACTTCTGCAGAGGCTTTTATTCACAGCAACATATAACATATCATAACTGAACACAATTTCAACATGCAATTTTCACTTGCATTTATATATTTTAAATATTTTTTTGTTATATTAGTAATAAAATTACAAATAAAAAACAACTATTTCAATTTAAAACAACACGTCTTTGTACACATACACACATGAGAATATGCAACTGACTTTACAATTTAATAAAACTCATTAGCATTGCCAAGATCCACCAGTCGAGCTACAGGAGTATATGTGAATACAGATTATTTCAATATAATACACTTAGTGTGAGTGTGTAAATGATCAAATTTTCAACAACATAAACAAACGTTACTGTGCATGCATGCTTTTGTGGCCCTAACTTAACTTTTGGTAAACATCCAAATAGAATCAATAACAACAGCTACTTCTTTCTAGAGTAGATTATAACAAGCTAAATATGTTCGCTGCGTAAATCAGACTGATTTATTAAAAATGCAAACTCATTCTTTGACGTCTCGGTTTGATTTTTATATGTGCATCACGTGCTCATGTTTATTCAACAAAGCCTTTTAGAAAATCGGTCAGTTTTTATATCGTGGCAGGTCGCCACAAATAAAGAAATGTTTGGGAAACGCATCCCCCAGCACAATAACCTGAGACCAACTTCATGACTCATTATTAGCTGCGTTTGTAGCCCGCGACACTAACAAGACCGCTAAATAAACACAGACCAGAAGCTAGCTTAGGTCCAGGAGCGTGTATATAGTATTATATTTGCCATTATATCACTAATAAACAACATACAAACAATTGTTAATTCAACTTGAAATTCTATATTGGTTTTCATAATTCTGTTTTATTTTTAATGCAGCCAAGCCAGGTTTGCCAGGCCAAATCTCTCTGTTCATCTCATGCAATCATTCTTGTTTCTCTCACAAGATCTTGTCTGTTGCCCCTACATTGTCATTGTGACAAATCTCCCACAGCCAAATCCCTTTAGCTGCCTTCACTAGAGTCCAGTCCAGCCTCAACCCTCCATCCAGGCAAGGTCCCTGTGTCATTCCATCCTCATTCTCTACGATCTGCTTTATTCACACTCTCATACAACCCTCCCAGGTCAACAGAGTCGCCTGGTTGCTCATTCACGCCCCGGAACAGAGCAGAAGACACCCAGACACACGGCGGCCGTCACAATGCGGTTTATGAGCACAAGTAATGATAATAAGAGACAGCCGGATGACTTTCTACAGTAGCTGAAAGACACATGCGGTGCTGAATGAGATAACGAGACTCAACAAACTCTTAACGACTTGCCTAACAATCAGAGAAAGGAGGAAGCATTTTTTGTGAAGGAAAATTAGTTATGAAGCTAATCAATCAAGCAATCAAGACTGCATCCACGGCGCTTTGAACAATTAGAGGGCTGCGCTCAAAAATCAATACCTCCGCTTTCAAAAGAAGATGCTTGGAATAGTTATTAGTCCCAACTAGTACTTACTAGACTCAATGCAACCCAGGCAAGCCATTCCGTCTATACTCCTTTATAGCAGTATATACTGTCTACTGTCTATTCTGTCTGTTCATTAACATGCATGCAGAAATAAAGTATTTTCATAATTAAGTTCATTATTGTAAAAATGTCTAAAACATTGTCATCCATTCATACACTACTGTTCAAATGTTTAGGGTCAGTAAGATTTTTTTTTTTTTTAATTTTAATATTAAAAAAACTGTATTCAGCAAGGACACATGAAATTGATTAAAAGTGACAGTAAAGATTACATTATTAAGCAAATTTTCTCAGCTTTGCCATCATAATAATTAATATTAAAAATAGCTAATAAAATGCATTAAATAAATTCAACTGTTATTTTGCTTTTACATTTATTTTGTGTTGTTTGAACGATAGGGCATATATAAATGTAGTCACACTTTCTGCAAACTGTTTGCTTTTAAAATCCTCATTGAGAAAATCTGTTATGACTTTTCCCCATTAACAAAAAATTACTTCTCAAAATGTCAATGTTTTTATAAATGCTTTGGTTACCAGTAACTGTTTCTACATGTGTTCTTCTACCATTGTGAACAGAACAGTACTACAGTCCTCTGGAAGCATTTCCTGTTTCTCTATTCTGCGGCACCACAACAGTGCTACTGAATCTACAGCAAGAACCAGGAGCGTAGACTGGATACTGGTGGAAAAGTGTTACAGGGGTCAACAAAGGGGATCCCAGAATCCCTAGTGATGCCCCTGCCAAGAACAATACTGTGCAACCAGATTATTCCAAACAATTCCTGAATGAGGGAATGAATCTTATTCAGGTAATAAAAACTATACAACACAAATAGTATAATACAGACTTAAGGACAGTTATTGCCAACTCTAAAGGTAATGCAGGTACATCATGTAAATAACATTACGTTTCTTGCACAGACCAATTGTTTTGCTTCATAAGATCTGATCTATGAGCTTCTGATCTGTGAACTTCTACAAATGCATATTCAATCAAGTCAGGTGCAAAAATAACTATCTATGTCTTTTTACTACTAATTTTTCACTGCACGTCTTTATATTTTAACACCAAAAAAACTGTATGTGCTGGTGCAAGCTGTTAGTAAATCTGTGTACTATTGCATTTTTTAAAAGATTTTCAGTTTTGGTCTAAGTGTAGCAACATATTTTATTCGAAAACAGTTCATAAGAAAAAAGCATAGACATTAGAAAGGGTAGTATTACCTTCCACGTCAGGGCTGAGGTAATTGCGTACTTCGCTCAGGATGAAGTTAATGTCATCCTCCACTGGAATGGGATGGGCTGTGACTTCAGTGGGCGTGTCTGTCGTGCCAGCGATAGTCATCTTCTCCCAGGGCAGGAAGAATATGACACGGCCATCACTGGTGGCGGGGTCTAACAGCCCCATGTTGTCCGGGCTGTAATTGGTAGGAAGAGTACACACGTTTGTAATCTCTACTTACACGGTTACACCATAAAATTACAGTTGAGGGGAAAAAAAGGTAGAACATGATTGAAGGATTTAGGAGAGTACCTGTAATAACCAGGGATGACAATGTGCACTCCTGCACTAGGCTGGCAGATGTTGGCATTTTTCTGGTTGTCCATTTTGCGCAGTGAGTCAGTGAAGGGGCCGGTAGCGTTAATGACACATTTGGCACGAACGTCAAACTCCTTCCCTGTGAGTAGCAGAGTGAGGTGTTACACTAACTCAACGCGGCTGACCGCAGGGGTCATTTGCTGAAGAGAGAAGACACATGTCTTCATAAAAAGACATAAGCAGAAAATTGAAAGGGGTTACTGAAAGATGGTTAGTTAGTGCTGGGATGTGGAAAAAAAAAAAACTTTAAAAGAAAGCAAAGATTGAAGAAATAAAAATTTTCTCATGTCTAAAGGTGCAGTCACATTTACCATTGTTTGGCAAAGTCTGGTTATTTCAATGGTTAACACACTAGGTTATTTTGTACAAGGGTGAAAGATTTCCATGCTTATGTTTCACAATTTCTTTGAATGTTGCTTGGTTTGAAAGTGACTTCTGTGTGAGCTGTCATTTCATGAGCGTTCATGACATCTGTCTTACTCAAAAGTAATTTTTATGTCACCAAAACAATTGATTTAGTTTTTGTTCTGGGCATATCTTACCTGTGATGATATCTCGGCAATGGGCTCCACAAACTTTCTCTTGGCCTGTTGTTGGGTCTTGTTTCTTTAGCAGATGAACCACCTCTGTGTAGTTAGCAGTAGCAGCACCATGCCGGGCCGCTGTAAGAGCGATGGCCAAGTTCATACGGGCGTCATTGTGTTGTCCTGAAATAGCCAGAGCAGAATGTGTCACATATACAAAAAACAAATGTCTGTATATTACATCTTTATGATATCTGCACAGCATGTATGTATGCACCATAGTTTCCTCTGCACTGAAAGCTGTGGGTAAAAATACTTGGTAATAAAGCTCTTTCTGACTTTTGACTTCTAAATATATACACTATATAATATTAATTATAATTAACTATATAATATTATTAATATAAATATATTTAATTAGAAGTACTGTTCGTTCTTAGTTCCTGTTAACTAATGTTGTTAACTAATGAACCTTATTGTGAAGTGTTACAGATATTTTTAATGTATAAGTGCTTGCTTTGTTGTATTTTTGCAATACAATTTTTTTACTGCCCTCATTACAAATATAAAAGTAAACATATTGCCTAACCTCTTAACTTTAGTTAATTTTTGTAAAATAACCTCAAAACTATACAGTAGCTACACACACACCTTTAGTCATACATTTAAATAGAGAAATTCCTTCGATTTTTTTTTACAGTTAAAAATCATGTAATCTAACAGTTACAGTAACTTGTTTTTTTCTTTACTTTCTTTATATTTACTTCATTTCTATACAGTTTTTTAACAATAGAACATCTCCAAAAGAAAGTTTGTGAGTGGTTTAATCAGAAGTAGCTCATTTCTGGGTACAAATTCATTCCCAAAACATGATTAAGTAGGTACACAATGTTTTTCTGTACATGCCAGAGGCCACTGCACCCTGTTAAGACTCGTTTCTTGATTGCACTGTTTGAAGTGGCGCGACTGTGTTCAATATTGTTATAGGGCCTTTTGAGGCATTTAAACTATTTCAGACACATTTGAAACATGAATTACAGGAAGCCTTGAAGCCAATGCGATATCACTCTATTACGGCAATGAAAGCGCTACTAGATAAAAAAAAAATGCCTCTGTGTTCTGGGTCTGTGTTCTCGATGCTAAAGAACCAGAGGGATAGGTAACCCACGTAAGCATGTCTAATGCTAACACATGCCCAGGGCAACTCCACCAGACAATAAAATAATAACACAGGCAGGAAGCCTGTTTAAAGGGCACACTTCTCAAAGAATAATGTGCGGTGAAGGCACCAGCATGCTTTGTTAGAGATCCCATGAACCTGGGTTTGCCTCAGCGCTCGTGGTTCTGCGCTCGAATCAAAATACCCATGTAGAGAAGGATAATACACACATATGCATGTTGGAATATTGTTAATATCATGTAAGAGGACAAATCACAGCTCACACGGAAAGCTGTGTCCCGCAGCAGTAGACTAGAAACGCTTGGTTGAGCTTGAATGTTTATTAGAGTACAGCTTGCAGGTATGGCGAAAAGAGCAGGGCTTTTGTGCTGCGAGCGGAATTCTAATGAAATAAAGAAACCGCGACATTACAAATGACTGAAAACGCAGATAAGGGACTTTTAGCGTCAGATTAGATTAATAAAAAAAGACCTACAGAAAGAATGAATGACATATCATAGCGGCGGAGGGAAGTTACGGGCGGCCGTGCATGTGGATGAGATAGTGAAAGAAAGAAAGGGAGAGAGGACTCAAGGAGGATGAGGGACAGGAAGAGAAGAAGTGAGAGAGTGCGATGCGAGTAGGGGAAAGAGAGAGAGAGAGAGAGAGAGAGAGAGAGGGAGAGAAATAGAGGGAGGCAAATAGCGACAGGCAGGCTGCGATCTCCAGCGGAGAAGGTCAGATTCGGAAATGTCACGGCCGTGATTGTTCCAGATTGAATAATTGGAGAGAAAAGCCGGCTGACAACCCAGGGGAAGGAGGGATGGTGGGGGGGGGGTGGATGGGGGGGAACGGACGTGGGGAGAAGAAGGAATAAAACCTCTAAACTGTCATTACAATCGCCGGCTTCGATTCTCCACACACATACATACGCAAATGAAGACGCTTTTTAACGCGGCCGCTGGCGGCACGTAAACACGGCGCGGCAGGGAACAGAGCATCCAGACGTCTCTTAGCCTCTGTTTCTCCCACAGATGGACGCGATGTGACAGATCGCTGCTCAGATAGCCGCCGCGCTCCCCCTGAATATAAGCTGCCCGCACACCCTACGAGGGACAGTGTGTATCAGTGCGGGCCAAATGTAGTTTGACAGGAAGCACCGGAAGGCAGGGTTGGTGGGCGGGGCTTGTGCTGCCACGGAGGGGACCTTGAGTAAAGAGGACACATTCTGCACACCCAGAATAACCAGGAACATATGGAAGTTTTGCCTGGTGGCAGCCTCAGGCCACAGTCGGGCTAACAGAGACACGGGCAATGAGTTGGGTCGCAACAGCCGGTGGCGGTTTTACAAAGATTATGCAGGAATGTCAAGAGACAAATGAGATTGCACTTATTGCCGCATAAAACAAATCACAGTAGTAGATGTTTTGGTCCAACTTTATATTAACTGTACTTGCATTAAAATTAATACTTTGGTACAATTCCCTTATTGCGTGCATACATGTTTTTAAACTGTACTTATATTTACAAAATTACCAGCATGTAATTACATCAGGCAATTCATTTCTGTAATTACACTCTTGGCCCATCCCTTACATCTTAACTCACCCTTAAACCTACCTTCAAACCCGTCCCTAACTTTATTTGTATCCCACCTTAATAGCAGCAAAAGTGCTTGTGCTTTTGGCAAAGGTTTTACTCATAAGGATTTTTACTGTTGTAAAAGTACAAAAAAAGTTTAGGAATTTTTTTTGAGCACTAAATCAGAAGAATCATGTGACATTGAAGACTAGAGTAAAATTCAGCTTTGCCATCACAGGACTAAATACATTTTAAAATACATAAAAGAAAAATGTAACTGGAATGATATCTCAATGTTACCACTTTACTGCATTTTGCAATAAAATAGTAATCTAATATAAATTTTAATGATAGTGTATGCAGTTTAAATGCATTTATTTACAGCATTTAAAATTGATTATTGACCAAAAGAGATGAGAGAGAAAAAGACAATGCGCATAGTTGAAGATCATACGGAAGACTGAAACCTTAGATTCACTCCAGCTCACCATCATAGTAGACAATGGCTCCCACGAGTTTGTCTTTCTTCAGCATAGGGAAGAACTCCAGTGCTTTGCTCTTGCTCAGGACGTAGCTGCTCTTCAGGCACTGTGATCCAGCAACAAGGTCGTACATTTTAATACCGGCCCAGTAATACGGCAGCTGCCACCACCTGTGAAGAACATCAACAACAAACATAAATTCAGTAAAAGTATTCACTGCAACACATTTTGAGTACCCTGGTGAACAAAAAGAAGAAAGACAATAACATAATTGTCAGCCGTTCTGTTTGCTGGTTATAAAGTGGCAGCACGATTATGACAAAAATGATAATTCTCGATTATTCCCTTAAAATTGTAATTGCGGTGAATAATTACGATTATCACAATTTACACTGAATGATGTTTATACCATTGTTTGAAGTTTGAAGCTTCAAATGTCAATTATACATTGGATTGGTTTATTCTTTAAATAAAAAAATATTATTATAATGTTATAAAACTAAAATTAAAATAATGAAAACACCCTTAAAATAACCTGTAGAAAGAAGCATGCAGAGTAAGTGGACTTTGAACGATTACGTACAGTAATTGTGGCATCTGTAATTGTAATTGCAATTATGAAATCGATTAACTGTGCAAACCCCTAGGATATATTACTAATAAAAATAGATATGGTTGTACATGGCCAGAATTAGATTTGTCCAAGTACCACTAAATCACACAGCACCTTGTGGCATATTTGTTTTAAGTTAAAAAAAAAAATCTGACAGGCAAATGATGTAATCTTAAGGTTTCTAATTTCTATGACCCTTTCACACTTCTCCGGCTGCTTTAAATATCAGAGCAAGGCATAAATGCCAAGAGTAATTAGTAATGATGATGGTAAAGACAGGAAGATCCGTTAAAAACCCAGAATGACAAGGGGCAGAGACTGAGGAGGCGAGAGGTCCAGCATTGATCCACAGAATATCCAAACCCTACCTGCTGCAGGTGTCCATATGAAAGGTCCAATGCCATTTCTGTGAACTTATCAATGGATTTAAATACAAAAACTGTCTTTTCTGAATCTAGGATGTCTCCAGTGTTTTTCTTTAACTTTCTTCTGTCTAAATCCCATAGTTCCATTTCTTTTTCCCTTTCAATGGTTAGTGTTTTTATTGTAATATTGTATTGTGTATTGCAATTAGATAAAACTGGTTTTCTTACTTGTAAACAGGAAGCATTATAGGTAAAGGTGCAGACAGGTGGGGAGCGATGTTCAGCAGGTTGGCACGTTCATGAAGGGCCTCTTTCACCATCATGTACTAAAATAGAAATAAATCAAAAACTGTCTGACTTTTGAGGATTACTACATACATATTTCCAAGAAAATCTGAATTCTAAAGTTAAGTCATTTATGTTCTAAAACAAAACTTGAAAATGTCTTCTATTAAGATTAATTAATGTCCCTTTATTCATAAATAATATCCTTTAAATGCTTAATTTTACAGATAGATGCAATTTATATAAATGTGATCATGTATTTCAAGGTCATGTATTTTAAATTAAAGGATTTTTAAAATTACATTAAGTTAACCAGTTCAACAAAGAATTCTGACTGCAGTCGGTTAAACATTTTTTAAAGTGCTTCTACTTTGAAACAGTTGCTGGTCAACTGTAAGTTTTGTTTATTCCACCTCCACACTAATACTTCAGATCTGCACTATTCTACTTAATGTTTGCGCTTTTTTTCTGTCTGTCTGATGTGTTCAAAATGTCACAGTGGTGGTGTAAGCGGCCTTGCAATCCTTCTTCTAAATATTAGGGGCAAATAGGAAAAAATGGGGCCTTCACCTGCTCATAATCTAGTTTCATGATGGCTTTCTGCAGATAGCGGACTCCGCCGTGAATGAGCTTGGTGCTTCTGCTGCTGGTGCCCGATGAAAAATCACTCCGTTCTACCAGGGCGGTCTTCAGATCTGGACGAGGGGGCAGAAAGACAGGTAAGGAACGGATTAGACAATGCACTGGCATTTCAAGACCTTATGATGCCAAATATTTAGACTGCAGCTGCTGTCATTTACATATGGCTTTCTCCACTATCTGTAATATCACAACATGATTATTGCACCCAGGCCTCTCGAGTGGAATACAACATCTAATGAGAATAAAACATCAAAATCCAATATAAATCATCACATTTAAGAAAGTAAAAAACTAAATTAACCCTAAAAACGCCCTTCACAATAAACCTTCTTTCAAAGTTATTATGCAAAAAAAGAGAAAAAAGTACATACTCCGTGTGACAGCATCTAAGGCACATCCAGAGCCCGTGGCTCCGCCGCCCACCACCAAGACATCAAACTCCTCTGTGTTTCTCAGTGTTGTAAGCTGCTCCTCTCTTGTTGGGAGAGCATCTTTAAACGGCACCTTTAGTTCACCCTGCGCTTCAACATATGCCAGCCGAGCCTGAACATATCCACCAAAAACAACATATGAGTAGTCAAAGACATTAAAATAAGCTTTTCTTTAAAGATGCAATCCAGAATTGATATTGCCTAAGCTTGTAACATGCATGTAAATTACAGTCTTGCACAATTCTGAGATTCCCTTTATTGGTATGTGATTGCAGAATCTACATCAAAACATAAGGCTTTCATTCATTCTGGATTGATCTTTTAAATAATAGTAATAATAATACTAGTAAAGTAAATGAAAACAGATTAATTTAGATTAAATAAGACAAGAAAACATGCCTAGAAATTTACTAGAGAAACACTGAACATGCACTTTTCGTAATAATCAAATCACATCAAGAATATATTTCATAAAAACATTATGTTAGTCAGCATGCCAATACATCGGAATTAAGCAGAATGCATAATTGTTCATCTCAAATGTTGGGTTATCAAAGTTATAAATCAGTTAGTTCCTGGTTACAATGCTAGTTTTATATTCAAGGGAGTTAAACTAAAAACACAAATAATAAATTATCATTCATGACGTGGTCACTCTTTATGGCAATTTGCACTGTGATCTTATAATATTATAAGAGTCAGCAATGATGTAAGCTTGGTATCAGTTTAGGTATTTAAGCTCCACAAATCAATTGTTCTTTTTAGTAAATCCTCTTCTTATAAAGTCAAACAGAGAAGCTGCCGGTATGAAATTGTGAATGAACAGCTGCCAATCTATCTGAAAAGAGTACAATTCAAATGAAGAGAAAACAAGCCCAGTCAAAGCTAGGTGTCGAGGGTTTTAGCCATAATGAAACGTTTTATTCATTTTTTCGTTAGCATTTGGCCTAAATGATTACATCAATCTGCCCCCAAAAGCCTCTAGGGTCCATTTGACTTGCAAATGACCAAATGAGCCCAGACATTTGCAATTTAGACAGTAATAGCATGTAAAAACAAGATTCAGTAATTAGTGTCTATTTCCAAGGACAGACATATTTAAAACATCCGCACACTATTAAGAGAGGCTGTCCTGCAATCAGGACAAGTGCATGACGGAAACAGAGCATTTCATGCAAATACGCAATCGGCCACCGCAGAGTGATACTTCAGCCAGAGTGTAACAGTGCCCTTGCCATAGAGGAGACAAACAGGCACTCACAAACACACACACACACACACACACTCACCAAATTAACATTACAATCCCAAAGATTAGCATCTGCCACATGCATGATTGCAAGCAATTTTTGAAAGAACATTCATTCTTTCTCTTTTGACTTTTGCTTACCCATTTAGGCTGCATTGAGATGACACGAGGGATAAATAAACAAATAAATGGAGAAACATCAGAACAAAAGTTTGTGTCAGTGAAGCACTTAACATGGGATGCAAATGCGATGTGAAGGTGATCTGATTGACTGCTGCAGTATATCCAATGAAATCTTGCAGAGTGTTCATGTTGGTAACAACATGATTGTTAAAAAAATATCTTCTTTTAACAGTTTTTTTTTGTTTTGTTTTGACAAATTAATAGTGTAGTGACAATCACCATGGAAACCATGTGCTCGAGAGCGCATAATTCTCTCGCTCCCTGGAGTTTCATTGGGATTGGAACAGTTGAGATGCAAGATAATGGACAAAATGGGCTTGGGAAGATTTAAATAAATGATGAGAGAGAAAATCAGGACTCCCATTGCTCTTCAAGGGTCTGTCTTTTTTTCTTCATTTGTTTCAGAAAGCCTTGTTGATTATCTTAATCTACTTGACCTTCCGTTATTTGGTATAGCATCTAAACAGACGAGACCCCTGGGGTTCTTACTAGTTTAAATACGGACAGAACATGGTGTGTGACACACTCCCTGATGGCGTGAATGGGGATCAGATTGTTCATGATTACATATTCAAGAGAGATCCTTTAAACAATGTGTGTATCACTGTTCAAGTGTAATCTCCCTTTAGCAAACAAAACCTGATTTTAATACGGTGGTCTACCCTAGAGAGAGAACAGGGTAAGTTTGGAGACTTGACACAGTACGTAAAGGTACAAATTAGTTTTTTCAGTGTATCTGGATTTGTAAAGTCTAATCTTAATAAGATTTGTTGCACTCGTTCAACATGGGAAAAAAAATAAACCTTTATAAATTATAAACAGGGAATAGTTATAAATAGCTATAAATCGATCATGGATTTAAGCTCAAACTACAGGGCCAGAGCTATACTGTCCTGAATAAGGTTGTCTAAACACATAGGCAACATTCCTGAGTCAGGACAAGACATGCTGTGGTACAGATGGGTGTGAACAGCTGCAGTGTGTGTATTCTGCAGTCTAACCTGTAGGAGTCACTGTATGGATGTGAGATGTGAAAACAAAAATGTTTGGTATTTGTCAAAAGAATCTGCCAAATCTTTATATTTAGATGGGATAGGGTAGAGCAACAACACTGATGATATTTAAAGAAATACCTGATTCTTCCTGTATTCAAAGAACTGTGATAGGCCGAAGGCTGTTGCTACAGCTCCGCCCCCTATTAGGGTTCCCCTCACTGCCTTTCTAAAAGCCATTGATGCCTGAAACAGATAAAAAAAGAAAAACAATTCGAAAACATCATGTTGGCATCACTTAATTTTTCCAAATTTCATTTCATTCAAGCATTTTGTAATGCACTGTGCATTTATAATGTATATTTTGTTAGGATATATAATGCAGTTTTAAAAAATTTAGAATAAAAAATGTTACATAATGATGTCATTGTGTGTAGTGCTTAGATCATTTTAAATGTTTAAGAGTATTCTGTTTTATAATTTCTTGAGTTTCTGGCTCCTTTATAATGTCTTGAAATTACACTCAGTTAATAAAATGAGCTATTCTCAAGACAAAAAAAGAGAAAACGTAAATTGTAAAAGGACTGACAAAGAGTGTACATAGGCTTTAAAAATCTTTAAGAACATATCTAATAATTACTTTATGAACAATTACTAATTTCATGCTAATTACAAAGAAAATACATTGCTATAAAAGTCAGTCATACTGAGAAGCTAAAAAAAGGAAAACAGAATAAAATAACTTCCTTATCACCCCAATCATATTCCTTGACCTTGGCATGATAAAATTAAACAAACCTGTAGCACTTGTTTACAACTCACCAGTGTTTTGTGTCACAATGAAACAAAACTGTTACGTCCAAGACCAGTCTGTGTAGCTAAACAACTACTGTATGAATCTTTAAACTGACAATCTCTGGTGAAGGTCAAAGTAAAGCCATAATCAATCTTGACCTAATGTTCTGGGTAGGGATGCAAGTCATTTCACTACATGATACTAGAGGAAGTGAATGAGTCATTGTTACTACACTGCTTGACTTCACGCCTGCCCCGCATGGTCCGTTTATAGCAAACCATGTGCATAGAGAGAGAGAGAGAGAGAGGAGCCACAACGTCTGAGAGGGATCTTACAGGTTATTATTTTACTGTATTACAGTACTGTACGAGACTCAAGCGAATTTGAGACTCCTAGGCTGGAGTGTCAACCTGTACAGTAATTCAGGCTAAAGTCAGCCTGTTACTTCCCATCGGTCTTACCTCAAACCGTTTTTACTTCACTAGAAAAATCCGACCAGTCGCATTTATTCTCAGTTCTTCAAGACAACGGTGATGTTTACAGACTCATGTCATCCATCCCCTCCATCACATGAACTGACATGAATCCTATTATTGACAGCGAATCAACCATCACCCATCGAGCTCGTTGCGAATACATCGTGCAATAACATAAAACAAACACAGCTTTGAATTTAAGTTATGAGGAGGCAATTTCTAAGACATACATTTTAAGAACTGACACATTATGGGCTGGAGCAACAGTGGCTGGCTCGCATCCAAGAATAGATCGGAGAGGATCGACGATCGACGGTACATAAAAAGCTACAGTAAACAATGTGCCGAAACCCCTTGCTTTACTTACTGCTTTTGGCGATGGTGATGATGACGATGTCTAAAATGGAAAATCATGGACAGTGAAGATATCAACTGTGATGTTACAATGTTACTTATTCAGGAATCCAGGAAGTACAATGACAGGAAGTATTTGACAGACAGATAGGTGGACCAATCAGTATAGAAGATTCACAGCTCTCATCCAATAATGTTTAGGAAGGCGTGTCCAGCAGTCTAATTGTAGACGGACTGGGAATAGAAAGGCGTTTTGTAAGACCATCGTTTATGGGAGACGGTTTACAAACACACTTAAGACACTGTTTAACTCTTAGTTAACTCTTAGTTAAACAGTAGAATTTAACAATTGGCTTTGGAACGTCTGTTTAGCTATAGTGTATGTTTATACGTTTATTTTATGCGAGAAAAATATATGACTCCCTTGTTTACATCAATTCTCTATTATGACATGTCAAAGAATACTTTATTGGAGGCACTGCATATAGGATAGCAAGCACTTTAGAAGGTTTACCAAAAAAGTGTATTCTTCGCAAGGCACTTTAAAGTGTCAGTTGCACAGGTGAGACTTTCAGCCTAAAAAAGTTCAAGCGCGACCGCATCTAGCGTCATGGAGTTGGAAGCTGGTGACGTAGCGATGACGCAGCTTGCTTCAGTCCAAACAAAGTTGCCTCTGTTACAACGGGATTCCCTTCTCACAATGGAAACCCTTCACCGCTCAGAGAAAGCAACGGAATCAGATGAAACACATCCTAATCTATTGAAACTTTCCCTAAGCGTGATGCAGGTAGAAACAGATATGGCGTCACGACTGAACTACTGTGTTTCTAGCCATGTGTACTTCGATTCAGGGTTATAAAGCAAGATTTAATTGTATGGCTGTATATTTTTCTTTAATATTTTTTTTCTGGTTTTAATTTAATTTCCCCCATCCAGTGGGCTATACAATTTCCACTGAATTCTGTAAAAGTATGGCAACAGTAGAGCATTTTAGTGTGTTGCACCTTTCTCCAAAATCTTTTTTTTTCTTCTTCTTCTTTTTTCCACCCATAACTCCTAATTTGTTGTTGTTGTTTTTTTATTTTCTTTAAGTGTGTCTGATTTTTTTTTTTAACTAATCAGGATGTATTGCTGCATTTATTCATGGACTGGATATAACAGCAGATCAAGTTTGATTTGTTATGCCATACTGACTGGCCAGACCCCAAAATAGTAACAATATTTCAGTTCATTGCTTTAAATTAGTGAGATATGATCTCCTGTAGGTGGTTTCTATATTGGGTAACAGATAATGTGTAGGAAATTCAACTCATTTGACCCAGTGGACAGTCCCGCATATGCAAACGCGCAGGCGACTGAATTGCGCACAGTGTGAGATGAGAGCGCTGAAGAACAGTCCCTCTGTCCAGCGATCAGCTCGCGTCAAGGGGTGACGCGCATGACGTCACGCCCTCTTAGCACGTGGGCTGTGGCATTTAGACTTCTCATAAACAAAAGGCACATTGCGCTCTGGCTCCAGTCTTCGTGTGCTGTCGAAGGAGTAAGGTGCGCAAAGACAGTGGGTCTAAATGCGGACGGAACTTCTATCAACAGGAACAGCTACATGGATACATAATTTGCAACTCTTTAAATAGCGATTTGAGGTATGTAACATTAAAAACATGTTTTTAATTTAATAAAATAGCTCTAAAATGCCTTTAAAATAAAATTTGTGGGAATTGTAAAGCAATACATCTACTAGAAATACGTGACCGTTTCTTGACTTTAGCCTTTATGTTTTAGTTTTTCCTTTTTAAAATATACATTTTAATCTTGCCAACACCTTAAGATACATTTTTGTAAAGTTAAGTTGAAGTCATCTGAGTGCCTTGATGTTACAAAAATATATCATGCAACATGCTTAAAGCGTAAAATATATGGAGATGTTGTTACTAACGAAAAACATATTTATTTCACAGAAAAGCAAACGAACGGAGAGACACACTTTGACATCAACCCCTGTTACGAGCCTTGACTTCAGAGATTGTTCCACGAGAGATAAAAGTAGCAGGTGTGCGGAGGTAAACTGAAGCAGGCCAGGGAAATGTATGTCAGAAAGTTTGCATACATTCTTTCCGATGGAAAATCCTGTATTTCAATGACTTCTTCTTAAGCAGGAGGTTAACTGTGGAAAAAAAGGGGGGCTTATTTTAAAACTGAATAAAAATGCATTCTCTTTCATTTGCGTAGCCTATAAATAAGCACTTATTTCCAAAAAGGTGAAACAATAAAACTTTTGAACAAATATTATGCACTCTGTCAGAGAAATCCATAACAATTCAGTTCTCTAACACTGCAGCCATGCCCTGCGTCCAGGCTCAGTATGGGACATCACCTCCAGGAGCCAGCCCTGCATCTCAGAGTTACAGCTACAACACCACGGGAGAGTACAACTGCGACTTCCTAACCCCGGAGTTTGTCAAGTTTAGCATGGACCTGACTAACGCAGAAATAGCTGTCACTTCCTCGCTCCCCAGTTTCAGCACCTTTGTGGACACCTACAGCTCCAACTACGACGTGAAGCCTCCCTGCCTCTACCAAATGTCCCACTCTGGGGATCAGCTGTCCATCAAGGTGGAGGAGATACCCGCACACAGCTACCATCAGCAGCAGCAGCATCATCATCATCATCAGCCCCACCAGGCTGAGGAGAACCTATCCCATACTGGACCTATATACTATAAACCGTCCTCCCCAAACATCTCCCAATCACCCAGTTTCCCGGCGCCTCCGCACCACACGTGGGAAGACAGCGGGTCCCTTCACAGTTTTCATCAGAACTACCTGGCGACTTCACACATGATAGACCAGCAGCGGAAAAACGCGATGTCTCGGTTGTTCTCGTTCAAGCAGTCTGCTGTGGACACGCCGATGTCAAGCTGCCAGATGCGCTTCGATGGATCGCTGCACGTGTCTATGGGCCCGGACACCCCGGGTGCGCATCGTGGGCTGGACAGTTTTGCTTTACCGGCACCTCCGAGGAAACAGCACGCTGTGGGTTTATCCCATTCGCTTAACGTCGGACATCCTTTACTGGAAAGCCCGGTGGCCTCACCCCCTGCTAGAGGATCTCCCTCCAGCGAGGGTTTGTGCGCTGTGTGCGGGGACAACGCAGCCTGTCAACACTACGGGGTGCGCACATGCGAGGGGTGCAAAGGATTCTTCAAGGTAGCCTACGTTTTTTTTATCACTAACACCACTAACCTTTTATCCAAAGTAGCCTATTACAGTAATATAGTCTCACTGGGGTAAATGACTATAGCCTATAGTTAATCTAGGGTCTCAACCTATAACCTTTCGGTTACCTGCTCAACTAGAGATTAGTACAAGAAAATGCATGGTTTAGAACTGATCTACAGTAGCCTGGGCTACCCTTAATTATCTCAGTTGTATTGATTTGACCCAATATGCACCTAGGGACACCTCCGTTCATCTCTGCCACCATTACTTTCGTCTAGAATTAAATTGGTTTGTGCTGAGAGTCGTATCGCGCCTAACCGAGCGTAACGCAACTCCCAGGGTGACATTAAGACCGCTCTTTATGTCACCGTCGTGATAGAATAATCTCGCTAATCCGACAAGAGGGGTCGCGAAGAGAGCGCCGGGGGACCCCAAATTATGGCTGCCCACGGATCTGTATTTACCGAATGTCTGCTCTGTCCGGCCCTTGAATGTATTACACAGCTTTTCATTGGAGTGCAGGGTTTGAGTGTCCTGTTCTATTGTAACTTCATACTGTGATTGCAGTTCAAGTTGTCCATGCGAATGGAGTAGATTTACATGCAATTAATACATGCACGTCCTGTTTCTTTGTAGCGCACGGTGCAGAAAAACGCCAAATACGTTTGTCTGGCAAACAAAAACTGTCCTGTGGATAAAAGACGGCGAAACCGATGTCAGTATTGCCGTTTTCAAAAGTGCCTGGTCGTGGGGATGGTGAAGGAAGGTAATGTCGAGCACCTTTTCTGTTTTATTCACACGTGTTTCTTTAAAATAGCTTCATACTGTGGCGCGGTGTGTATAACCAATACTTATTTTTGCAGTTGTAAGAACAGCCAGTTTAAAAGGTCGAAGAGGTCGACTCCCCTCCAAACCCAAAAGTCCGCAGGAAATCCCTGTCTCTATGACACCCGTCAATCTCCTGAACGCCCTAGTGAGAGCGCACATAGACTCCAACCCCTCCATGGCCCGCCTGGATTACTCTAAAGTAAGCATCAAACTTTGTTTAAAATGTTAAGCTTTTAGCAATAATTTAACAACGATTCAACATTCAATCGGCAGTCAATTTTCAGAATATGTAAGAGTTTAATTTACACATAAGAGAGTTAAAATTTGCATTTAATGATAAAGTTTTATTTGAACAAATATTGAAATTTCACCTATTTGTTTTTTGTAGTTTCAGGCGAGTCCTGAGTATCATGGTGGAGGAGATGAATCTCTGCACATTCAGCAGTTCTACGATCTCCTCACTGCTTCAATGAGCATCATCCGCGGATGGGCCGAAAAAATCCCCGGCTTTACTGAGCTGCCCAAATGCGACCAGGAACTGCTTTTCGAATCAGCCTTCCTTGAACTTTTCGTGCTGCGACTGGCTTACAGGTAAGCAGTTATAATCGAAAAACGGACTCGCTGTTTTTTTCCTGGATCTACATAATCACTTTATACATTTTCAGATCTAACCTGGCAGAGGACAAACTTATTTTCTGCAATGGAGTGGTTTTACACAAGTTGCAGTGCGTGCGTGGCTTTGGGGAGTGGATCGACTCTATCGTCGACTTTTCTTCCAACCTTCAGAACATGAGCATAGACGTCTCTGCCTTCTCCTGCATAGCTGCTCTCACCATAGTTACAGGTAAGACATGTCTGACCTTTTCCAAGTGATGCGCAGAATATACAGCGCGCTTCAGACCTCTGACGGACTGTTTCTTATCTCCATAGAGAGACACGGACTAAAAGAGCCCAAGAAAACAGAGGAACTTCAAAACAAGCTCATAAACTGTCTGAAGGATCAGGTGTCCTGCAGTGGAGAATTGTCTAAACTGTTGGAGAAGCTGCCGGAGGTGCGCGCTCTGTGCACGCAGGGGCTGCAGCGCATCTTTTACTTGAAACTGGAGGATTTGGTTCCCACGCCTGCGATCATCGACAAACTCTTTCACGATACCTTACCGTTCTGAACAATCTGCTGAACTGCGACAATTTCATAAAACCTTCACGAATCCTCAAAGTGGCGGACTTGAAGAAATTATATTGCCGGATGTTTTTTTTTTAAGTTGAAGCACGGCTGCCTGGGGACAAAAGTGAACAGCTCTGTTCAAGACAACGGCGGAGGATATAATATCACTAGAATATTCAAAACATTGCGAATTAAAATATTGTGGAGAGAAAAGGACTATTATGCCTGTTTAAAGTGTATTCAGTTATATACTGAGAAAAGTGCGGTGTGGTGGAAATGTATTTGTATTGTTACGCGTTATATTGTTTATGTTACCTGCAAAGCATTTATATACAACTTCTCATGTGTTATGCAAGATGTAGCCTAATGATTTAAGGGATCAAAATAATTTTCACAAGGTACTTTAACCACTAGCTAAGTCATTCTGCATTAAGAATAGAGATTGTATTGAGTGAACAGAAGGATTTTTAAAACTCTTTCTGCAGCATTTCAGATTTCAGAATGGATACAAGCATAGAGCACGTTTTGTGTTTATGGTTTCATTTGTGACTTTTATTGTTATTAAGATATGAATAGCTTTTTTTACAGTTCAGAAAGTATGCATGGAATTCGTTACGAGCTATTAACTTTCTCCAGCTCTTTGTATTAATTTCATATTGAAATAATGTCCGAGGTTTACGTGCAACTTGTTTAAAATTCTTAACATTATGCTTATATTTCAGATCATTGTTTTCTATGATGTTATGGTTTTTGCACTGCATTCTATGTTAAGCTTCTCTCATCTAGTGTATTGCTGAATAAACCTAACTATTATATATTTTCTCTTGCTTTGTCAATATGATTTAGGCTACTTGTGTTCTATTAAACTTCTAAATTTACTCATGAAAGTTTTGAATGACTATTTCATTAAATACTGAAACGAAAAAAGCACATTTTCGGCGGGATTATTTATAGGCAGCCTTTCTTCAGAAGATTTACGATTTAGGTTTTATAAAACAAATGAGGAGGAATTCTTGAAAATGTCCAGCAAATAATTTCCAATGAAACTGCCACATGTTATTGCAAAGTAAAAAGAAAGAAAAACATTAGCTAAAAGTTTATTAGCCTAATTCTGTATGAAGTAGTAGGCAAGCTTTATGACAGAACTCAAATGATTTCGAAGTCAGACGTTAAATCTCGAATGAAAAATGTTCTCCTTAATTAATACTCTTTTGCTTTACATTTTTTTCCACATGTTCAATATTCTCCCCAAATTAACACGATGATATTGTAGAGTAAGCAACCCTCCAGTTCTAACCTATACGAAATGACAGTAACTGTTCTATCGTTTAACAGCAGTTCCGTCTCTCAGTGTAGCTTGAACTTTTTAAAAGGTCATATCTTTATTGAACCGATGAAATAACAAAACACAATCAGGATGCAACAGCCTGTGAAACATTTCAAATGAGAGTGGAGACACACAGGTAGTCAGTGTTTTTACCTCGTTACGATTTGTTTTAGCATACCAGAATGCGAAAAAATGTGAAGGATATGCAAAAACGCAGATTCGACAAATCAATACTTTTACACAAAGGACGTAAAGATACATTTGACTTAAATACAGCACGAGATAGGTCTAAAATTGACTAAATCATTGTCAGAAATTCTTTTTGTTAAAGATTATTAGACGTCTGAACCCTCTTCCTCTGTTCTATCTCATTACTGAGGCGATAAAAACATAGATGAAATCACTTAACTCATTACAGATTGTTCAGTTTGGTCCTGGCATTCAGTTTAACCATTGAAGGAGTTTCACATATTTTTTTATTTAATTGTAAGCCAGTCCAAATGTCTCAGATTTCAGTTTGTTAAATGAATGATGGCCATTCCTTTAACAGTATTCCATTCAAGATTAGATTTCTTCCCTCTGAACAAAGTATGATTTAATTATGGGATAAAAAACAAATCAATAGTTTTGTCTATACTGCTTAATTTATATGTATTTGAGGATATAGATGAAAAACATTTTAATCAGGTTTTCGAGTATCTCTGGCTTCAAATGTTTTGAGGCTAGAATGCAATCAACATTCTCTATCTCTAAATGTAATTTTGAGATGTGATAGCCCTCCATAAAGATTGTAAGATTTGTGGATGCATGTATGCAATAATGATTGTGCATAACTTTTTTTTCAACCTGAGTCATTAAACATTCCTGCAGTTTAGGTGTTTCTCTCCAGGTGTCAGGTCTCTGTCCAGTTATATGATCCTGTACCCCCCACCTCTCTGAGGCTGGGAATATAAAATATTGATTTATGTTTGGTAGAAAGGCCTTATAAAAATGATCACATACACGAAAGGGATTCATGAGCCCCAGATCAATAGACATCCTGTTTCTCAATGCTTTGGACCATCACTGACTGTGAAATGTTAAAATAAAGAAATCAATATTATCTGAGAAATGTCAAATTTATTATAATTATGAGGGTGAAGGACTGGCAAAAAATGTCCCTATGGGAGCGGGTCTGAAAGGAGGGGTTTACAGTCCCTCCTTTGAATCCAGCCTGTGTGTGTGTGTGTGTTGAGTGAAGCCATGCGCTATAGACAATAGATTTGTCATGTTAATACTTTACATGTGCATGGATGACTTTTCTTGAGTGGCATGTAGCCATCAAACTAATTTATTAAGTAATATTAGATTAATAAATGTGTATTAGGAATCAGGAATCTGCTTCTTGTCAAGCCAGATCATGTAAGTTTGCACTGACAATACTGAGACATGTAGGCTATCACTTCCTTGATATTTTCCACATATTTTTCTTGATATTTTCTAATGCAAGACCACATGTGACGAGATTTCTCAGAGGAGTGTCTATGGTATAAACATGCAGATGGCCGGTCTAGAATCAAAGAAGGACCAAGGGACATGCCATTTGCTCTGAGCCCAGACCAGCACACTGACACTATGTTCAGTTATGTGTTTCATGCGGCCTTTATTAATAATTCATCTATGGTTAATAGCGTTACAGAGAATTCTCAGATTCAAATCTACAGCAATCCACAAATACTATAAACAAACCTCATTTCATTGAGCCACATATGTGTGTTGATAATTTAAATGTGTAAATAATAATAAAACAAATAAATTATTTCATAAGCAGCTGTAATGATAAAATATCTATCACTTTATTGCCATCCCAAAATATCCTATATACACATACTTCATATGTCTGCATTAGAGAGAAAAAATAAATATTTCAGACACCGGGTTAAATTGTTAGGTTTTCATTGTTAAGTTTTCATTACCCCACCCCATAAAATGCCGTACAACTCTTAATCTCTGAATTGTAAATGAAATCAACTAATTAAGAGGAAACGGCACATTTGCAAACACCTTAACATTGTTTCATTCTCCTAGCTGAATTTTCCTATTTTCCACAGTACTGTGAGTGCCATGCCTTTACAGATAGTCATTTGCATGTGACCTTTAATTTAAATGTCTGGAAAGATTGAACGGCAAAGGGTTGCTATTATTTGAGGAAAGGGACTCTAGGCCAACATCCTCTGTCCCTCCTCCCTTTCAGAATTCTGATAGAAAAATTGACTATTTCATTGATTGAAGCCAATCTTTATCACCATTAGAGATATTTCAGGTTATATTCACAAATTATGTTCAGTAAAGACAGAGACACGGTAGAGCATAATACAATAAACAAACAAATGCAACTTATAACAAATGTATGCATGCAACCTTTTTGTTTTTTGATAATCTTCAGTGACCGGCACAATAAACCCAATATTTCTAAAGCAGAACCAAATCTAAAAGTTGCAAGTTTGTATCTTATTTATCCATAAATGATTTTGGCCTAGTGGTATTAGTATCATAAAGGTACATATTCATACTTTGCAAGTGTACATATTAGTACCTTTTACTGCCCTAGTTACAGTTTTGAATCTTTTTTTTTCCAAGTGTATTTTTTTCTAAGCATAAATAAAAGCTGAATAATGCTCAAATCAACAACAACAAAAAAAGAGACTAACAACTTTGGGTTGAGCTGTTATTATGTTAGTCATGTGAATTTAGATTTTCAGCTTTAGAATTGAAAAAAAAATCATCATCTTTATCAATTAACACCTTAAACATGAGATAACACATCCACCCAATATTTTCAGTCATTAGAAGCTAGTTATAGATTATTTATAGATTTTGCCCTAATCGCCAATAAAACATGAATATTTTTGGTTATCTTTATTACAGGAATAAGCTTAAATCTGACAAAGGAGATAGTTCACCTAAAAAAACATCAATTTCTTTGTTTTGCAGAGGATGTTTTAAAGAACATCAATGTTTTGTGAAAAAAGAAAAGACATATTTGTGGGCGAACTATCCATTTAAAATGTCTGTTGTCTCTCTGCTTCTCTGCACATTTATCTCATCTTGTGAATGACCACACCCCTTTCTTCGCCCATTAATCTGCATTTTGAATGGCACTGTAAATCAAACCGTAGCCCAACCCACCTCATCCACCATCATCGCATTGAAGGAGCCTCTCCCTCCACCTCAGCCATCATATACAGATCCTGTGGTTTATGTCATGGGGGTTGGCGAGTGTGCGATCACCATGGATACATACAAATGAAATATGACAGAGTGGATGCTGTTAATTACTCTAAAAGAAATTAAACGGAGGGGAATCAAGCTTTGAAATGTGATTGGAATTTAAGTAGTCACGTTCTGTAATAAGGTCATCCTCCACAATAGATCAGTCTCACTGCATTAAATAAACAGTTGACCCTTGAGAGGAAGAGACACAACCATGAACACAGTCATCTAAACAAAGTTGATTCATCTGCATTCCCTTGATGCCACTGACAGCCTTCCACATGAATGAAACACTTGTCCTAACAGAGGACATGACGGCTTTTAAATATGTTTTTTTTTTTTTAGCTTAACATCACATACTAATTTTGTATAGCCGGTTCTGAGGTGTCTGTAAGGCACTTAACCACAGGAATTAGTTCTGTGAACTTTGGGGCTTTTGATGTCGGTATTGATTCAGCTACAAAGCGGTAAGACCCTTATCAGAACTCACGCAGAGGATTGCTATAAGAGCCCATACTAAGAGTCTATCTGTGACCGATAGGAGCAGGATGGGGGTGGTTTGTGCAAATCCTTGCAGGGCTTAAATTGACAGCAGAGCACATGAAATATGAAGTGGACATCAAAATAAAGAATAAACAGAATCTAAACCAGCAAAATAAGCTTGTGTTATACAGAGATACAGATGCTTTGGGCCTGTGTATGTTAAAATCAATGCAAAGTCAACAAACTTTTATGTCTCAAATACAAAATTAGCTTTTGATTGGAAATGAAATGACCATTGAGGAATGGATCATTGAGGAATCCTTATTACGGATACATAAAAATAGTCCACATGTAGCAAATTTAGCTGTAAACTAATTTTAATTTTTAAATCCATTTAAAATCCACATTAGTCCTCACCAGTATTATCAGTCATTAAAAGGTATGCTAGATTATTGATTTTGTCTTAAGATTGGTTATCTTTCTTACAGGAATAAACTATAAACTGACAAAGGCTTAAAATAATAGTTCACTTAAAATGTAAAATTCTGTCAACATTTAATCAGGTTGTTGTAAACCTGTATGCATTTCTTTCTTCTACGGAGCATATTTTGAAGAACACCAAAATTTTATTTAATTTAAAAGTAGTCTTCATTTTCCAATCATGTTCAAATAAGACCTTAAAAAAATGAGAACTTATCAAAAAATATATACCTAAGTGCAAAGTAAATGTAATTAAGACACTTAACTGGTATTTTATCTTGCAAAAACGCATGGATTCACTATAGAAGGCCTTAATTCACCCCCCAGAGCTGTGTGAGGGACTTTTTATTATGTTTGCTCTCACTTTGTTTAACATGTTTTAGACCATTAAAGGGATCCACCTGCCTACTGCAATTAGAAAACGCAAGGACAATTTTTAATAATTGTGTGTCCTGTATAAACATATTTGTATAAAAGTATTACACTTTAAATGCATGCATAAATATATTCGTATCTACACATTTATAATGATGAGAACAGTAGTATGTTATGAAACACACTGCAGCGTCCTTACTGTCCGTAATGTAACAGTGGCCTTTTATTTTGCTATTATCTGCAAGTACAGTATTTTTTAAATATACATTTCAAAATTTGCACTACACTAATCAAGCACACGTTTTTCACAAGGGACATGACAGGCCTAGTGTTTTGTCCTTACACCCATCAGCTAGCCTAAAGCTATGTATTCAATCTCACGGGACATTTGAAACCCACCTGGAGTTGAGAAATGAGACAACAAAATTCACTGTGTGAAATCAGTATTTGTTAGAAAGAAAGGTTTTTATTTATTTATTTATTTATTTTTATTTTCCTCTAATTCAGTCTGTGCAGCCCATACAAATATCTAAGTGCATCTAAATAATGTTTAAAAATAAGATTCTGAAATATATGCTGTCTCTGCCTATTATCATTTTATTTTATGTAGAACACTATACTATTAATATTTTGTATATCACTAGACCTTATCAATGGAATTATTGCCCAACACTGGTAAGCGGCACAGTAGGATTGTGTTCCTGCGGCCAGAAGAACATCAGAACACCCCACAGAGACTATACATCCACACCTGCCTGCCATTAACCCATTCAATTAGCTTCCACCAGAGGGTTCTGCTAATTATCTTAATTGCATCTTTAATGTTGTGAGTCCTTAAAAACAATGAAGATATCTCGTCTAGAGCAATCAAAAGGCAATAGACTATTAGGCTAAGTGAAGCAGTAAATACTACAGCAACAAAGATTTAAGAAACACACTCATTAGCTAAGCCAACATTGTTAAGCAAAAGATGTTTGCATTATGATTATTTAATGGAGGAAGTCATGCAATATGCTCAGTTCTTTATTTCAAAATGCAGGTTACTCTACTGTGGATTTCCAGACTAATATATTACATAATTAAAGAGTTATTATTTTCTTTGCACAATTCCATTTCTCTACAAAAGGACACGTTACATCCAGAAACAGACAGCGATAAACTCATTAGTTTGACCAGAAACTTCAGGATATTACTGGAACTATAAGGAATATAAAAAGGATTGAAAGAGTAGAACCAGACCTATTAAAAAAAATGCGACTGACTAAAACGGAGATACAAAAAATCCATAAGCCTGGCAGATGTGCTGATGTGCATTAGCTAAAACAGATTAATTTCCTACACACACCTGTCATACTTGTATTTATGCTGAACTGTGCCTCATCCTGCTTCATTGTAATGGAAAGTCTCGTAGACCTAGAGCAAACAGTTTCACACTGTCTCTCCAATATGACACGGACCACTGGGAATCAGACCCTCTGTTTACCTGTGCTGTGTTAGGTCATTATTCCTCCCCATCAGTATTCAGAAAGGGATGCTCAGATTACGAACAATATGACCCAATTTGGCCTAGAGAAACACACAAAACATAAAGACATTGTTATAGAGCATAATGATGCATTATAAACATTTCTAGAGAAAAGCACAGAACTACAGGCATGAGTTTCTTAACTTTGAACAGAGACATCCACCAGTCAAAATTTACTTGGTCCTGTCTTTATGCCAAAAAAATAAATAAATAAATAAAAATGACAAAGCACACCGCAAATAGTGATTGAGCTCTTACCAAAAGGTCATCAATTTTTTCGATTCGTAAAGGATTCATTGAACATGATCGATTGGATTCATTAATGACACATATGAAGACACACCAGATCAATCTAAATGGTAAACTGGCATCATTGTCATCATTTTGCAGCTCAGTGCTCATAAAGCCTATTAATTTGTGCTCAGAAATGATCATATATCATTTAATGAAGATAGTATGCAGTTTCAGCATGACATAAACATCAGTCAATGTTCAACGCAATTTTTAGACAGGAACCCCTTTGTAGTATGCAGTGTTGGGGAGTTACGTAATAATATTACTTTTTCCAAATAACTAGTCAAGTAACGCATTACTTTTTAATTTTAGAGTAATATAACTGAGTTACTTTTTCAAAAAAGTAATGCTGGCTGTCGCCATCTTGGAATTTTGCTTGACGGTGGTGACAGTTGCTGTCATTCAAGTTACCATTCCCTTAATTATGCAAAATGAGACCGGAAGCTAAACCCATAGAATTTACAAATGGCCGCACCCATTTTTACATCAAGAAAAAGTGTATAGATGTAAAATTTGACTGACTGTTGGCATCCATGTTTTTTGAAGTCTGAGTAGAGGAGTATCGGAGGATATTATAGAACATCAAGAAAGTGCACGCCATTTTCAGATATTTTTCTTCCTGTTTTTCTGTTCACCATCCTTTCCTATCAAAATGGATGCAAAAACATAAAATCCAACCTGATCGAATTTTTTATTATTTATTATTTTTATTATTATATTTTTATGATGGTCGAAACCAGTTTCCAAGTTTCGGAGGCAGAGTGTAAATGTGATTGGCACAACATGAGGTCATATTTAATTCATAACATAAAGATTTCAGATGAGAATTTCTGACTCAGTGTACAAAGACCTTTATATGGGTTTTCCAGTTATACCGCCTCCTATTGGCAAAGCTGAATGAAACTTCCTGTGCATCCTGCTGTCTATGTGTGTCAAATAAGGCTGCACAATTAATACGTTTTCTAATCGCAATTACAATTACGCTGCAACAATTATGTAATCGTTTAAAGCAGAAATTAATAATTAAAAAGGAATAATTAACAATTACGATTTTTACGTAATTGTGCAGCCATAGTGTCAAGTTTGTTAACATGCTTTGTGGAAATGGAAATGCATGAGGTCAGCTGATTCTGGGGAGCACTAAAGAAACTTGTGCCCAGCTTGGACAATCACATTTGAGGGCCGAAAGTAACCATTGCATGTGAAATATGATATTATTAGACCACATTTGTTGTGAAAATGTTTACACGCCTATATAGTACAAATTGTGTACTAGATAATTGACTAAATACTGCACTACACTAAAGGAGAACTACATTTCCCAGTAGGCATGTTCTAACAATAAGTACTAAAGTGTAATCCAGGATGGTGGAAAGCAGTGTGCTGGTGATTCAGATCTTCCATAGGAGGGCCACTCTCAGAGCTTAATTAAGTTGTAGGACCCTGGCAATGACGAATGCCTCTTAACATGAGCATGCTAAGACACCGGTACCGCTGCCCTTTAGCTGTGCATCTTCTGTTGAGCAAAATACCACCATAGCATCCATAATTTTTTCCCTCCCAATTCCCATAATTTGATGAATAATGCCACATTGTTTTTAGTCAGAGATTTTCCAGTGTGTCTTGTCCGTTTTCTCATGTTCAGAGCATGACAGTGCAACTCGACCATCGGTGAGATCTTTCTGGATCCTCTGCTCCTTTGGTGTTTCCTAGCATCGGTCTATTCATCACCATCGCAAGCCTCTTGTTCTGCTCTGTGTCTTCCTTCATCACTGCAGCTAATTAAAGAGCTCGGAGGTCTGCTACTGTTTCCACTGCCTTGTATTACCATTAATTACAATGACATCTCAGATCCTCGGCATAGCAGCACAGTGATTCATGGCGCAGTGTGTCTGAGTAAGAGACTTATCTTGCACACTCACACACACTCCTGTACATATGCATGGATGCACTCACACATACACACACAAACATAATAAATTAGGCTCTACTGAAGACTGATGGGCCACAATGTAACACCATAGATCAATTAAGCACGTAGAGAATGGGAAGGCTAATCTCTGAATATAAAGAGTCGGCTTTTCTGCCTCTTTTAAAGCAAACATCATATTTTGAGAAAACACAAACGAATAAAGACCTAATTGAATAGGACAATATTTGGAGTATTTGTAATTACATTCTGTGGAACAGCACACCAGAAATATAACTGAAGGATTTTTAATAGGGTATATTCTACTGCTGTGGGAGGCTGTTGTAAGTTAGATGTGACAAAATATTGAGTGTGATCTTCCTGTGACCGAGGTCACTCCGTGTTTCACTTCTGGGTCACAGGACTGATGGAAGATACACATCAAAGTATGAGCTCAAAGCAAAAGACTCAACATCAGCTGTGTGTTTCAGACCAGTTTGAAACACCAATAACAAAAAAAAAAAAAAAACTTTCTGCCTCTCAGTTGTATTTATTTAGTCCAATATCCATAGTAAATCCTTCAATTTATACCTTTTGTATCTACAAGCTTTTGGATAAAGGCGTCTGCCAAATGCAACATTAATAGACTATACATTAATACCATTTTTTATTTATGAATTTGTTATTTCTTTAATTTTAATGGAAATTAAAAGGTATTCAGCATTCACAAATTAAATTGATTACAATTTCAAATAAATGCTGATCTTTAAAAAAAAAATAAAAATAAAAATGACCATGGTGTCCACAAAAATATTAGTTAATACAACTGGTTTCAACGTGAATCATAATCAGAAATGTTTCTTGAGCACCAAAGAAGCATATTAGAATGGTTCCTGAAAGATCATGTTCAGTTTATATAACAAATATGTAAATAGAAAACAGTTTAATGTTTGACAACATTATAGTTTTTAGTGTATTTGCAATCTTGGTGCATGAGCATAAGCAAGTAACTAAAAAAATCTGTAATGTAGGCTATGATAAAGACTGAATATAAAACACTATTTTCTATTTATTTTTATATATTTTTCTGATCTTGTATTTAAAAGAGCAACATCTGCCATCTGTTTAACCATTGTTTAAGTGAAGTGTTTACCTCATGCTGCCTTTCTAAAATATAATTAACCTCTAATACCCATTCTGTTGTCTGTGATGCCTGTGAATGAGTCTAAAATGGAACTGTATAGATGCCCCTAATCTAACAGAGCCACGATCGAGCTAAATGCAGCTATTGTCTTTAAATGGACACAGCCACTGTCAAGGAATCTTATGAGTGTGTGGCAGAGAGGGAAATCTCAGAAGAAGGAAAGAGAAGAATAGTAGCGTTTTGCTCAGGCCCAAGAGTAGATAAGCAGCACCCAGGGAATTGGTCTGTAAATATTTTCAGTGATTGACATGGCACCCCAGCCTGTGGGAAACTTTACATTTTATTATCGGGCTGTAAAAGTGCATTTTACAGATCCGCATGCTGCTTTAGCGGTGAATGCGGGAGGTATATGGGTCGAGGGTGGTGCACTTGAAGCCTGTTTTGATCGGTCCTCACTAAATATCCACCCAATTTTCCCAGGTATGGGTGAGCTTTGAAGAAAATTGAGCAGATTTGCGATGAAGAGCCCCTCTGGAGGAATTTGAGAGTGTTTGAGGATTAGGAGGTTTTTATTCTCAGCATAAGGCCCGGTTGAAGAAGTATCTGATGCCTCAGGAGGTGAAGCTCAGCCGAGCATTCCTGTAAATAGAGATCCCGAAGATAAAGAGTTGAACTGACAAGCTTATGGACTTGGACAAAGTGAGTTGGCATACAGTTCAGTTTTTATGCTAGGCAAATAATATTTTGAAAATGCAGGGGGGAGAGGAAAGTTTACATCCTCTCATGTGTTAATCCAGAATCAATCAAATAATCGAAACGTAAAAGAGCACAAAGGGTGTTTACAATGAGGAATGCTCACATGTAACTCTTTGAAGAAAAAAAAACTTTATGACTCAAAAGACTTTATAGTTCATGTCTGAATACACAACAATGAACTCAATCACAGTAATATGTGAAGAAATGGGGGAATCAATTTTAAAAATAAACCACGGTCGACATCTAGTGGTAATTTTGGGGTTGCAGGTTTAATGGCTTATTTTTTGTCGCCAAAAGGTGTCGCGATTTCGCAGTGTGATTTAAGAATTTCTTTAAGAAAAAAATTTAAGAATATTCTTACTGTGCAAAATCATTGGAGTAATATCAACAATGTGGAACAATATGAATTTAATTTCAATATGCAAACTATTAAAAATATATTTTAGAATATATTAAACGAATAGGAACTTTAGTTTAGGGACCCATTCTTTCTAGTTACTAGCTTACTGACATGCATATTACTAACAAATGGATGTTTATTGATATATAAAAAGCCCATATTATTGCCTTATTCTGCATGAACATATTTTAGATACAATAAACCAACCCATACCTAACTTAACAACTATCTTATTAACTATTAATATAAGCAAATGAGGAGTTTATTGACACAAAAGTCGTAGTTAGTTAGTTAATATCGAGAATTATGCTTGTTGAGAAAAAAAATACAGTTCTTTAAAAATTTTCACACACGCCCACACATTTAATTTATCTCTTTTCCAAATTGCAAACCGCTCTATGAGAGTTTTTAAGATTAATTGTATTTTCAAAAGCGTTGTTTGATGCCAGTGTCTGCAAAGATTTGTTTTCAAAAACAGTGCCGTAGCAATTTAAAGTATTTCTTGTTATGATATTAGATCTGTACGATATTAAATCAGTATATAGCCTCAAAATAATCTTAAAGTAAAAAGAAGTGCTAAAGTCTAATTTGTGGTGGCGGTTTAATTAATAAATGAAATTATTTTAATCTTAACTCAAGTGATGACGTAATTTATAGTCTGATTGTTATTATCAGTGTTGTTGAGTTAACCCTGCCTGCTTCAAATAAAAGGATTTGATTCGAAATGATTTTGTAAAATTATTAACACTTTAAAACATTTGTTAGAAATGTAAAAAAAAAAGTAATAAAAATAACCAAATGTAATCAGTTACAACTTGTAGCCTAATCTGTAAAGTTTTACATTTCTAATGTAACCTTTACACTAAAAGTAATGCACATAGGAGAAGTGGACAGACCTGACGTAATATGGTGTAGAAAGAAGAAGAATTTAAACACAGCTGATTGCACGCACTCGTTGCCACATGATTAGAGTTACAAACTCCTCCCCTCTCTTGCCGGGGCGGGAGCTGACGCGTACGGATCCGCCCTGATGTCCCGATGACAGCACGGACAAGATGGCGGCCAGCTGGGAAGTGAAGTGAGGATGTCAACATCATATCTTCAGTTCAGACAAGTCAGGATTTTCACCACCTACCCCCTCGAACAATCCGCGATATAGTTCATGTTCCTTGCATCTGTTTTAGGAGCCGAAACCGGGGCATTTTTACGCAAACGCGCGCATGTATTTGCGCTATGTTTTGGAAATCCGTTTGCGCAAAGAGGACCATCAACTCTTGACGAGCGATCTGGCCTGCATGAACCTCCAAAACCCGCTCCTGGAGTCACCAAAAGAGCGTTTTAACGTCCGATCACACTCTACATCGACTGAAAGTCAGCGATCAGTCCGATCGACGCTGTTTTGATTGGTGTTTGCGCTGGTTTCCGCGAGGAAGAGCAGCAGTTCTCATTAAAGCTGCGGAAGTGGAGGAGAGCTTTTCACGCCAGTCATCTCTCAGATGCGCTTTCTGTCCTCCCGCGGATGCTCTTCGCTTCATTATCCAGCTGTAAAACATCTAAGACCGCGTTAAACTCGGGCAAACGTTATCCAGGGGTGCATTAGCGGCATTTTGTCCGGAAACAGTGTTTTTTGCTCATTTGCTGGCCATTTTTAGTGGTTAAAGTGACGCCATGGCTCATTCTCCAGTGCAGGGCAGTCTGCCTGGGATGCAGGTAAAGATAACACACAGCATCTTTTATTTGAAGTCTACTGTGGAACACGTTTAGGTTATGAAATGTTTATGCATTGTGTAATATCCCTCACTTTCTTAAGCTTAAGAGTTTTCACTCTCTGATAAGTTGCAGAAGACTATAAATCTGTTTGAGTCCCTCTTTGTTTAATGTGTTAAATAGTGGTAAACATAATCTTGTATTGTGCAGCGTGAGTGTTTTTTGAGTAAGGTTGTCTTATTGCTTTGTAGACCACTCAGAGTTGTTCAGGGGGTTTTAGTCTCATAGATGTCGCTGGAACCCCAAATATGATAGTACATGTCAATCTAATAATGTAAAAGGCAGCTGTACATTTTCACAAATATATAACCAAATACGTTACATTAATGGAAGTTGAAATTGTTACACTACTTATTACGTTTTAAATAGAGTACCTTGTAATCTGTAGGCTAACATATACCAATAGATTTACACTAAAAGTAATGCAAATAGGAGAATTAGACAGACCTGAAATATGATATGAAAGTTTATGAAAAATATTATTTGGGAAATAATGCTTTTAGCCTACTTAAATATATTTTATTTTAAAACACTTTATTTATTTCATTTATTTGTATTGTATTATTTATTATTTTTTTTTTATGTAATATTAATTTTTGTAAAATTATATAGATTTTTTTTTGTCTTATACTCACGCTATATTTGCGAGTTTGGATGCCACTTTAAAAACCTTTTTAGTAATAGACTGGAGGTGGTTTGGTTAGGTGTGGTTTACTGTATTTCAGATATTTGAGAAACACATTGAATATGATGCTTTCACCATCTGCGAAGCTCGGAGGACAACAATTTAGAAAGCATTTCCATTAAATATTAAATTTTTTTATGTTCTAGCTCTCTAAAGAGCATTAGCACCACCTTTCTGGGACATCCTTTATGAAACCAAGATCATGTATGAATTAGGACAGTACCAATGTAGAACCCTTTTCAGGGTCATTCTATTAAAATTTTCATGTTCTTGCCCTCTAGAGAGCATTAGCACCACTGTAACCTTTCTGGGACGCATCCTTTGTGAAGCATGATCATGTATGAAGTGGGACAGTACCAGTGAAGAACCATTCTGTTCTTCAAGACATAAAGATCCAAGAAAGAAAGAAGCGGAAGGGTAGAGACGAAAGGAAAGAGGTTGATGAGGGATGGAGAGATGTCCCCAAAGAGTAGCTATAATAAATGGATCACTTGGTTTGGTCTCTATTCATGCTGGGCCATATGACTGGTTTGCCCTCAGGACAGGAGAGCAATCTGCCATAGCGAGTAGTTGAAATGGCTTATCATTCCTTTAGGTTAAATATTCAGGAAGCCATTGTTGGCTAAGATCCTCTATCTTTTTAAACCGAAATGAGTCCATGTGAGATGAGGAAAACCAGAATTATGATTTCCAGGGAGGGCCACAAGTCACCAGTTCTGAGAGTGCAGGGATGGAATAAGCGTTCATTCGCTAGTATTTCCTTATGGGTCACAGAGGAATTGTGGTGGTCATCCATTAGGAACATTTCAGAAGCCTGCATGCTCTCACCTGGCTGTAACACACCTCATATGGTCGGCTTCAGAGTTTCCAGCTCCCTAAAACACAAACACAGATGGGAGCCAAGGGATGACGTGGCCTTCTAAAAGAATTTGTTGGCTGTTACACCTGTCAGTGTGCATCGGAATCAGGATTACAGAGATCAGCTGGGAGTGTAGGCGAGCAATCAGCATTAGGGCTGAATCAGGGAGCAAAGCCTTCATCATCTCCGTGATGGGACGAGTAGATGACAGCTAATGAATCTCTGAGTGATGCATTAAAGGGCTTCTCTGTGGGTGTGTGCGCTTTGAGGAAAGATGTGCGAAAATCATCTGTGTATGAGCGAATCAATTTGTGTGTGTTCATAGGGTGGCATCACTATTTGACAGAGCACAGATTGGCAATCGGTCTCCGGGATATTTGTCAGCACGTGTCGTTTATCACGGTGACTACTGTTCACTGGCCTCTCTTTCCCTCTTTTCGTGAAGGCTTTTGTCATGTTTTGAGATTTATTGCTTGTTGTTGGGGTCAGTTGATTTGTGTTAGTTCAAAGCAGTGGTGCTCAGATCAGCTTCTGAGAGGTTCAAACACAGAGAAATGCGTAGGAAAAAATGCAGCTACCCAGCATAGCAGAAAAAAAAGTTTCGAATGGTCTTAGTCTGTGCCCAAACAATCCATGAAAATAATCCATGAAAATAATAACGAAAAGTTACACTCAAGGCTGAATTGATCAAAATACAGCAAGAAGTGTAATAAAATACATTTTTAATGTTGAAAATACTCGTGTGCTTGTGTGCTTATTTTTGTGTAATGCTATTGTTAGTAAAGAATGAAATGGAAAACACATCTTCAATCACTTTAAACCTTTGCTAGAGGTAATCAGCCCTTTCAGCCTTCTATCAAACTCGATAGAATATCCCTAAACAGATTTCCATTTATTCAGCGCACCCTGAGGTATGAGGCATTAGAATAATGTACTTTAAGCTGTAGGTGAAATCTGCTCTCTTTCATCTTGTATCTTTGGTGCACTAATGCTGTGGACGATTGGCTCTGTCATCCATTTAACTGGATTTCACACTTTTATGAGGTCCCCATGAAATCCTGCCTGCGTGTACCTCCCGCAGCGCCTCTTATACTGCACTGGACAAGCTGTTCTACTGCTGTTCGGCATCAATATGACTGTGTTTGGTAGGTTTAGAGTTTACGCTAGCAAAAGAGATTTGGAGGATTTTAAGGTCGGGAATTTTTGCGTGCTCAGAGGATGTACGCCGCAGCAGCTCAAGGTTCTGGTCACATTGACGGTTTGTTTTGCTTTGTTTGAATTATCTTGGTGAAAGGGTGGTGATGGTTGGGATTGGTTATGCAGGCTTAAGTTAGCATGCAAGTGTTAAACCCAGAGCAGTTTGAGGTTTAGTTAGTTCTGCTGTTATTTTTTCAAGTGCTGCTCTGTTTAACCGCCGTGGACTCTGCAACGAAGCGTTTCATGCTAATAATATCAATGCTGTCTCTAGCTCTCTCTGTGTTTCCTTTAAGAAGGCCTCAGGGGTCTGAGATGTTCAGGGTCATGGCTGGGACCTCTGGGAACTTTGGTTCCAACCAGATGTGCTTCAGTTTTCAAACACACTCGGGTCCTGCTTCAGTAGCATTTCAAAGAACTTCTAGTCAAACCAAACACTGGATTATAAAAGCCAAAGACTGCTCAGAAGCAGTGTTGTTTTTGACTACCATCTTAGATTTAGTCTTAGTCTTTTGGACTAAAATGCTTATTAGTTTTAGTCAAA
>JAUCMS010000105.1:4969898-4984445 GCA_032357445.1 Enteromius radiatus
TGTAGTATAGAGGTGAGTGATCGTGATCAATCTTGAAGATGTCCACAATCTGCCCACATGCCTAAACCAACAAATATGTGCAAAAATGGCAAAAAGATGTAATCTTAGCGAACATTTACATGAAGTTATGTCCTAAGTGAATAAACAGTTGGGAAATAAATTTGATGCATGTCAGTTTATTAGATCCTTGCATCTTCACATAGCCTAATGCAAACTTGCTGCTGTCTGTTATTAATGTCAATCAAACAATAAAAAAGTTCCTTACTGCTTAAGTAGCTTTAATAAGAAGCAGTACATGTTTAATTCTTATGGTGAAGACTATGAAGTGTTTTAAAGTTTGACTCTGGTTTTAATTACCTTAAAAACTTATTATTTAAAGCTATATCCGTGTTTTTAAATTGTGCAAACAGAAGTCTATGGCAGGGGTGGGCAACTGCCTGGAACTGTCTACTGATTTTGAAGACATTGATTAGCTTCTTCAGGTGTATTTGATTAGGGTTGGAGCTAAACTCTGCAAGACACCGGCCCTCCAGGACCGAAGTTGCCCAGCCCTGGTCTATGGGCATATTCTATTGTTACATATTTTCAGTAGTACATCTCAAAATTAGGAAGATTTACAATTCAGTGTGAAATATGCACCAAAGTTTAATAATTAGTATTATGGGTCAGTATAAGCATATCCCCAACATCCCCAACACAAAAAAAGTGTAGTTTCAGCATGACTTACCAGGTGTGCAGTAGAGTGTCAGTTAATTATTTCAGGAGCAAAAGTGAGAAAGACACAGAAAGCGCTCAGCACAGAAAGATGAAAGAGCACATAGAGCTAGCTGTAGCTGCACTGTGGTGAACCATTAGGTGCAATAAATTAATCGTTCACTTTTAAGAGGCTCTCGGCGTGCTTCTTCATTTTCAGTTTCTACACACACACAGCTCACGTTCTCTCACTCTTAAGCTCATCATGTGAGGTGGGAGGTATGTAACCCAATTTTCACTCTTCCCTCTCTCATTCTAGCTAATCCCAAATTAAAGGAGAGATTAGGATTACACATTTACCCTCTAACTAGCAAAAGCCCCGACTCCTCTGGAAAAGTTGTTATTGCTTATTTGTGAGTTGATGGGTTTTTCTCGCTTTTCAACATTCAATTCCTCTTCATCTCTTTCTCTTGCTCTAGGACACAAAGTTATGGATCATCATGGAGTATTTAGGTGGTGGATCTGCCTTGGATTTGGTACGATGAAAAACATTTATTCTTGACAAAAAGTATTACGATCTTAAAGGTTTATGTATGTTTTGTGATGTTTTTAATTTTCCTCTTAAATATGTAAAACACATTATGTTTAAACATAATATAGCTATTTTTTTAATATCTTATATGTATTTTTTGTTGTCTGATCAGATAGGGCTTGTGGTTAATCATTGTTCACTTTCAGCTGGAGCCTGGTGCTTTGGACGAAACGCAGATCGCCACCATCTTGAGAGAGATCTTGAAAGGTCTGGAGTACCTTCACTCTGAGAAGAAGATCCACAGAGATATCAAAGGTATGGATGGTAGAATCAAGGTCATCTTGACCTTTTAAAGACCATTTCATGCATATTGCACACAAAAACGAAAGAGAATATTTCAAGGTCTGCTTTGCAAGATGCACTGTTTTTTTCTGTCCACCGAGATGTAAAGTCAGTATTAAATGTGTCACGCCACAGAAATGTCGTCCTCTCTGCTCTCAAATGCTGAAACCACGCCCACTTATGACAAAGCTACTGTCTCTCTCCACTGTCTTCCTCAAGCAGCTTGATTTTAAATAATGACACCAAGTTCAGTCATTTTGTATATGATAGCAACCACCCTTTTTTTGTTGGGCCACTGTTGACCACAGTTTGAAAGTTATCTCATTGTTTGTTGGTACGCTCTCAACTAAAAGCAGACTTTCCCTCCTTCCCTTGTTTGTTTCTTTCAGCTGCAAATGTATTATTGTCAGAGCAAGGGGAGGTGAAGCTGGCAGATTTTGGTGTGGCCGGTCAGCTCACAGACACGCAGATCAAACGCAACACGTTTGTGGGCACACCCTTCTGGATGGCCCCAGAAGTCATCAAACAGTCCGCCTATGACTCAAAGGTGAGGGTCACTTTAGACACGTCAAGACTTACTTGCTAACTAGAAATCCATCATTGCCCCAGACGTCTGGCTCTGGATTTGGTGTTAATTGGAATATCTTTTTTAGTTTTTCCATATGATTCACTGAGATGAGCGATGACTGTTCTGCTTCCACATGACCTGACGTGAAAACGTTTCCTGTTCTCATCATTTTTTTTTGCACTTCCTGTCAGGCTGATATTTGGTCATTGGGCATCACGGCGATTGAGCTGGCTAAAGGAGAGCCACCCCACTCTGATCTGCACCCCATGAAAGTACTGTTCCTCATTCCAAAGAACAACCCCCCGACCCTGGAGGGCAACTACTGCAAACCTCTGAAAGAGTTTGTCGAGGCCTGTCTAAACAAAGAGCCCAGTTTTGTGAGTATCATAGGGGGATTCCCAGAGGTCATTTCCTCCTGTCTGGTTCACTGATCCTTCTGGCAAAACAGTTTATTCTATTTCTGCTACTAATGTCATGAACTTTTCATGGTTTTCAAGGCATGTTCTATAATTGTACCTGCATCAAAAGATGAAGCTGAAGTGTAATTTCAAAGGACCCATCTAATTTTTAAATATTTTATTTTTTTTATCTTTGTCTTTCTCTCAGAGACCGACAGCCAAAGAGTTGCTCAAACACAAGCTCATTGTGCGCTATGCGAAGAAAACCTCCTATCTGACAGAGCTTATCGACAGATACAAGCGCTGGAAGGCCGAACAGTCCAGAGCGGAGTCCAGCTCTGACGAGTCTGACTCGTACGACACTTAAAACACAACTAAAATGCTTTTGATGAATATGCTAGAGAAATAGTCCTAATTTGTTCCTTAACAGTATGTGTTTCTTTTTTTTCTTTGAAGCATAAAATAATATTCGGCCTTTTAGTTATCTCATTTATTTCCTGTATTGTATTGTTATAGATGAAAAACTCTGAGACATAGTCAAACGTTTTGGAATGGCATGAGCGTAAGGAAATAATAAAATATTTAATTTCAGCTAGTTTTCAACCTTGGGTTAATGCAAATAGCGGAAATATTTACATGCTCTTTTTTTTTTATTTCTTCAGAAATAGTGAAGCAAACATGTTAAATCATTCCCTTTTGTTATTTTAGTTTATTAAAGGGATAGTTTACCCAAAAATGAAAATGATCCTGTCTTTTACCCACCTTTGAAGCTTCCTAGGTATATGTGACGTTCTTCTTTCAGACAAATCCAATCAGAGAGATAATAAAAATTGTCCAGACCCCTCTAAGACTTTGAATAGGCTTAAATGGATGATAGCCGGTACACTTCGGAAGACATAAAGTAACATGCGCATATTCATAATAAAACATCCCTCATACGGCTCAGGAGGGTGAATAAAGGCCCCCTCTAGCGAATCCATGCATTTTTGTATAATAAATATCCATATTTCAAATGTAATAAACACTTTTCTCTCACTTTTTGTGACTGTGGAAACAGGATGATGTAAGATGTATGCGTCGCGTGATTAGTTACAAGCGTGGAGAGAGAACAAAACAAAACACCAGTCATGAATTAGAAGCACAAACTTGTGGGATATAAGCCAAGAGGAGACTGGTTTTCCTTAGCTAAAGAAAGAAAGCGTTATTTCTTTTGAAACTACATTACCCAGAGGAGCACGCACGACGCATACATCCTACAAAATTCACAGAGACTACTTTCGGTTTCCACAGTCAACAGACGAGAGAAAAGTGCTTATTAAGTTTGAAATATGGATATTTATTGTGGATTCGCTACAGGAGGACACGGATCACCCCACTGAGCTGTGTGAGGGACGTTTTATTACGAATACACACACGTTATTTTAAGTCTTTCAAAGTTTTGACGGCTACCAGCCATTTAAGCCTGTTCAAAGGCTTGGAAGGGTCTGGACAATTTTTATTATAACTCCGACTGGATTCGTCTGAAAGAAGGTCACATACACCTAGGATGCTTCAAAGGTGAGTAAAAGACCATTTTAATTTTTGGGTGAACTAACCCTTTAAAGCTTGTACAAGTTAAATTGAATGTCCTTAGCTTTACTCCAGGGTTAAATAGTCAATTAGAGTTAACAGCTTCCATTATACAGTCATTTGAATCTGCTTGGTTAAATAGTCAGACAAGTTGGATAACTATCTTTAACGTCCTTTAGATTGAACATTCATTAAAGTTTTCCTCCCCTGCTTGTTTTTGGCTCTCTACTTAAATCTTGTGCGTTTCTGATACCTCCCATTTCATTTTTCTTCCTTTTTATTTTGTTTTAAATGAATTCCTCTTCTTTTCTCTTGTGTCTTTCACTCAGGGAACCGGATGGCCAGGCGTCTGGTGGGAATGACTTTGGCAGTGATGACTGGATCTTCACCATTCGAGAGAAAGACCCCAAAAAGCTGCAGAACGGAGCCAGTCTAACAGGAGAGGAGGTAGGTGACTGAGCTGAAGGCCATATGTGACTGTTGTTCTCTATCTCACTGCGTGATGTTTTCTGCTTCAACAGGAGCCTAACAGGAGGCCTCTGTCCCAGAGTCTGTCCACCGTCATCACTCCAGTCTTAACTGAGGTAAGACATATCAATCACTGCCACAGGTTGAACCATCAATACCAAAATCAGAAATCCAGTGAGGCCACATATTCAACTTTTTGGGACTTTTTTTATGTAAGGTGTTAGTTCTCTATTTCCACCAGTGTCAGCTCAATATGGGATTTCTGACATCGCCACTTGTATATAAAATATATCAGTAAAGTGGCCTTTGAATACTTTATTATATCTTAAAAGCATCTTTTAAAGGCAGTCATCACTCCCTCAGGGCTCTTATTAATCATAATGGAGCAATGACGTTTGTGAGGCGGAGAGCGGAAAATAGATGGATGCTGGGAAAAAGCCCAGGGACAAGTGACTGCACACTAATTTGTTCCACTTCGTTCAAGGGCAAATCCTTCCATTTCCCGTCATGCTCTTCATGAGAGTGCAGTGCACTGTAGTCTAGACTCTTGACTCTACAATAAGATTGTTTTTAAAGTAGGTGATATTGTAAGTCATATTATGTAATACAAGTATGTTGAATGGTAAAGGTACAGTGCCCTCCACTAATATTGGCATCCTTGGTAAATCTGAGCAAAGGTGGCCGTGACAATAAATCTGCATTATTTACTCTATCCTTTTGATCTTTCATTCAAAAAATTCACAAAATTCTAACCTACCATTGAAGTAAAACAATTAAAAATGGGGATTAAAACCAAATCTTATGTGAAAGGGAGTAATTTGGTTTTACAACAGCTTGGTGTATAGTAATGAATAATCTAATATGATTTAACCGAATAAGTTGACTGTATCATTACACTATTACTAGTACATTTTTGTTGTATTACTATTTTTTTATTTTATTTTTTTCCCAAAACTGATCACTACCAAGGATGCCGTCTCTATGATAAGTGTGCTTTGGATGAAGGCTATAGCTGCATGTAAAATTCTGTGTGTTCTTAGCTGAAGGAAGGGGCGGGAGATGCTGCAGCTGCGACGATAAAGCCTGAGGTTCTGGAGCAGCTCGGGGAGGCCATATTTCTTGCTGAGGAGGCATATCCAGGGATCTCGGATGTCATGGTCACCCAACTTGTTCAAAGGCTACAACAGTAAGCATACTGCAGAACTGACCGATCCTCATGTACCTCTTCACTCTTCTGAAAGCTGTCAGTACTGAACTGTGCTCAACCTGGTCGCATTAGAATTTACCTAAAAGTAGCTGTTGTTTTATGGAAACCATCATACATTTTCAGTATTTTTTTGATGAATAGAACATTTCTTTGAAATCTCTTAATCTTTAGTATAAAAAAAGTGTATTGCTGTGTATTGTTGGGTTGTTTTCAGCAATGTATAAGTGCTTTTAAGCCAGTACTTGCTTTGATGGCCAGAAATGATTTCCGTATAAGAAATGTACCCATCAACTAGCAAGCTTCCTTCATGTGCAGCTTTGGTTTTCTCTCCTGCAGGTTCTCTAGGGGAAGAACATCATCCTCATCGCACCAGTGATTACTCCATTAGCCTGTCCGTCTCTCTTCAGTCCCGCCCCCCGGCATCAGCTCAGCGAATCCTGACACCAGCAGACTCTGTGACGTCTACCCTGGAGGACCAACTGTCCTTCACTAGCTTATCAAGAGAACTTATCAAACTCCTCAAGCTTTCCCTAGTTTCACTTTTCTTTTATAATCTCCTGGAACACTCTTTGGAGTGTGAGCGTATGTATGTGTGTGTGTGTGTATGCGTAATAGTGCGTTTGTAATGGAGACCGCTTAAGCAATGGACAAAACGTAGATGTAACTCCTTTGGCTAAGCACAGAGCGAGATGGAGGCAGGTGGTTTTGCGTTATCGTACCCAAGCTTTTGGAAGAATGCATTGTGTATGCCATCACAGGGCGAGGAGCTCGCCTCCTCCACCCTAAACAGAATACAAGATAGTGTGCATGACTCTGAACAAAATGCATGTGTGAAGACGGATGTCTGTCGGAGTGTGTGCGCCTCCGAGACCCTGAAGTGAAGGAGATTGCAGTTCTCACGCTGAAATCTCAGGTTATCTGCTATGAGCAGAGCAGTCATCCAGGAAGACAGAGGGCGCTATGTTTGGATTTGTGTACAGATCTGTGTATATAGTCTCAATTTTACAGACCTTTAAAAGAGATGATGGATTTTTGCAAATGAATCACTGTGTACAGATGGCCAAGCGCTTCTGTAGATATTGTTAGAAACAAAAGAAAGGTAAATATTTAAAAATCAAGCCTCTGAAATGGCCATTACTGAAATGCCTTGCCTTTTTATCAAATGTACATTTTTGGGGGTGCTCTGTTAATTTTAATAAGAAATTAAAGGGTTTTACTCAAGGTTTGAGATCCTACCCATGTTTCTTTTTCTGTCTGTGAGCAAAAACAATTTCGCATAGTAGTAACGATTAATTAAAGTAATCATTATTGGCAAAATAGTTTTATTATTGAAGCACTTCATCAAAAGTTGATTTTATTCACAGCTTATTGCACCCAATGTAGTTTAAAATCCATTTACAATGTTAAATAGAAAAAATAATTTAAAAATACATAGAGGAAAACACTGAACTCAATGCTCATAGTTGTATGCAAGTTATCTGGCACATTTTTCTTGGAACCCCTGCAAATTACTTAAGCTTTACAATACTTTGTCTTACCCATTGCTTGGTATAGATGAATAGCTATTAGAAAATTTAACTTTTCAGATCCAATCCGCAATTGATATGATGTACTTCCACTCTTTTGTTTTCCATAATAACAGTAAATTGCATTTCCCGTAAGAGTCACTTACTTTAACTTATCCATTTATTGATAGTAACTTATAAATAAATCCCGCCTGCAAAGGCACCAATGCGCATGAGAGTGGCACACAGTCGCTTTAATGCTGATCTAAACTATAAACTCCCAAAACCTTCTTCCCACGGTTGTCGTCCCAGACACACCATTCAATTTCAGGTAGAATTCGCTTTTCTTGGTCTGATTTACGATTGTGTTGTATTTGTATTACTGCATAACAAATCCTAAGCCCAACTTTGATAAAAAAAAATGTTGAATCAGTTCTTCGATCAACAGTAAAGGGAATACCAACGCTTTCAAACCATAGACCAAGAGAAAAAAGCAGCGATGAATCTAGATCTTTGTTTGTTTAAAGTCTGACGTCTCGTTGTTTGCGTAGGCCAAATTGTCTTTGGTCGTCATTTCAAGCTCTTTCCTTTTCTTATCTTCTGGCTCCATTTCCATAAATTTAGCCTCAATTTCCATCGGGTCCATATAGGTGTAGAAGTAAGCCATGAACGCAAAGATGATACTCACGGCCACCAGGAGAGATGCGAACAGCACGTATTCTGCCCACTGCAACGACACGCAAACAGTTAGTACCGAAACAGATGCCAACAGTAAGTGACATTTGATTAGGATTGCATCAAAAAATGTAGCTGTTTATATGGTATACCTGTTCTGGAAGTGAGCCTGCCTCAGCCACGATGAGCACAATGATGTTCCCCACTGCAACAGTCAACAGCCAACCGGCCTGGAGGACTGACTTCATATTGCTTGGTGCCTAAAAGATAACGCAGCAAAATTATGAGAGAGCTATATATAGAGTTTTTTTCAGAATATCGAATTCCAGAGAGCGCACCATATACCTGTGAATAAGAGAAGTCCAGTCCGGTGACAGAGAAGACCACTTCTCCGCAGGTCATCAAAAAGTACTGAATGACCTGCCAAGCCATGTGGATGCTGTTCGGTTCAATATCTTGTATTGCTTTAATGTTCTCGGTACACTGCACACATATTCAGACTGAATTAAATTCCACAAAAGGACAACAACCATTGCTGGATCTCCTGCTAGGTCTAGTAGTAGTAGTTGTTTTTTTACTATATGAACTGATAGAATATCCAAGACTCTGAGATACATTATAAAATATATAATGATAAAAAAAATACATTTGACTTCATTTCAAAATGTACATATTTAAATTAAAAGTGCTGTCAATCAATTAAAAAAAAAAGGTTGCTCATTATTTTCAGAATTTTTTTTTTGTGAATAACCCCACCTAACATTAAAGTTTTAAAATATACATTTTATTAATAATTACATATTAATATAAATATAAATCATCCTGCTCTAGCGGGCTCCTGCTTAACTAATAGTGTAAAGGGATGACATACTGTCATCTGTGGAACACAAAAGATTATATATTTTTCTTTTTTAGTGTTTTTGAGGAATAAAATTGCATTCAGGTTTGGAAAAGCATGGCATATAAAATGAAAGGTTTCTAAGTTCTAACTCTTCCTAATTGTGTTCATACACAATTGTAAAATCATGACTTACAGATTCTCCAAAACTAAAGGTGCCTGGGATCAGGACTGTGTAGGAGCTTCCGAAGCCCAGCTGCATGATGTAGTGGCACATCTCTCCTTCTTCATTCACAATGGTAAAGTTGGCTCTGGGAAGGGGGATATCAAATCAGTGTAGAAAAGCTGCCTAGCAAAAGGTTTGCACTATATTTGAATCTGTACAAACAGCTATCGTGTATATACAAAATACATAAACACATACTTGCCGTGGGAAACGCTGAGGTAGTCTGATCCTTCAAAGGGAGCGATGCGACCCAGATTGTCAGACTTTATTGTGACGTTCAGAGGAGATGTAAAGCCATTCACAAACCTACAACATACATTTGCTGTTAATTAATCTGAATAGGTATTCCATTTCCAGAACAGCTCTTCCAGTACAGTATGAAACAAATAATTCAGACTAAAACAATGCACTAACCTGATCGTGTTCATGCCTTGACTCGGTTTCTCAGTTGTGTCATTGAGCTGTAATCAAAACAATTAATCAGAACACACTCAACAATACAGTAATAATTACTGTATCCGTAAAAACAAATGTAAATAAAGCACTCACCGTCTGTAGCATTCCATAATTTATCAAAACAGTGTGCCTTGTTTTCATCTGGAAATCAAGTGTTTCGTTTTGCCCTCCAACGGAGACTGTAACGCTGTCTGTGTCAAGCGTCACATATTCATAAGAGGACTGCGGGAGCAAAACATGGTTCTGATGATTATATAGTTTACATACAGAACATATACATAATGTTCCCTCAATGTTCTTAGAACATTCAAAACATTCCGTTTTTTTTATACGTTGTTTTAACGTTACTGTCTGGTTATAAGAAAGTTATTAAAAATGTTTTTAAAACGTTCCATTATATTTGAAAATATTCCACCAACAACGCAATGAAAATTTTTTATCTTAAGGTTTTTAGAACATTCCATTAATAACTTGTTTCTAAAGCTAACGTTTTAAAAACATTCCTCCAATAATAATATTTTTATGCTAATGTTTTTAGAACATTTCACTGACAACACAATTATAACGTTTCAATGCTAACGTTTATCAATTGCAGATAACGTTAAGGAAATGTTCTACTAACGTTATGAAAATGTTTTTTTGAGAGAACCTTTAGAGAATAGAAACCTTTAGCTAAAGTCACGAGAATAGATCACTAGACATAACAGTGATTATGTACAATTTTCTGATAAACATTTCCATAATGTTTTTTTTTTTTTTTGATTAAGTTTGATGTGCAAATGTGTGAACTTACATCAAAACCAGGAACAAGCAGTTCATGTCCCCCTACGTCAACAGACAGTGATGCGTTCTCAAGGTTCAGGAACTTCACCTGTGTTTGAGAGCTTGATGGGAAGTAAGGCATTGTTCGCTGTTGGATTACAAGACAGGCATGTCAGAAACGTACACTTTATTTTCTTTGCTGGGAACGTACAGTATATCAAATGCATTGTGACAATTATTGTACCAGAAAGTGAAGGGCATATATTAAAGCAGCATCAGGGTTTGTTTCTTAGGCATCGTTGCAAAATAGCTAATAGTCTGCAAGATATCTGTTACTCACGTCAATCTGAATCTGCAAAAGAGCAGCAGCCACAAACGCTAAAGCGGCCAGCAGCATACCGACAGTCATCCTCCGCAAGGGCCTGGGAAACACCACACACACACACACACACACAAAATCACACAGTCAAATAACATGTATCAAAATCACAAGAGCAAATACAGTAAACTTTATCCAGGGCTTACGTGAAGTTAATATGGCATTTCTTGATAAGTGGATACACTGCAGAGTCCATGATCGGCACCATTATCACAATCAGTATGGGGTTCACAATCTGAAACAGAACGCAAATAATAAGTACCAATGCATCATATGTACACTACGATATACAATATTTTCACCAAATACTGTTCTGATAATTTCATATCCCGTTAATCACAGCAAAACACAATCACGGACACACAAAACAAACCGTGTCACATAAATCAGTCTCACCTGCATCTGATCTGGCTGAATGATAAACGCTCCCTATGATGACAGAAAGAAAAAAGGATTTACCATATAATATATGACAACATAACTGGACAGTTGCATGTGCATTTGCTAGTTTTTTGTTGTTGTTGTTTTTAAAGTTAAAATGCATTTTGTACTTACAAAGTTACCATCCATAATGGTGGCTTGAAGAGTCCAACGGGAGCCCTGGGAAGACAGCAAAACTCTCATTTAACATCAAGCCCAAAAACAGATGCATGAATGCGTGATTGTTTGAATCATCTGTAGCATCATTGTGTTTCTACACTGACCTGCTGGTCAAATAAGGCCCAGAACATTGGCAGAGGGATATAGAGGAACAGAACCTTCAACACCATCTTCACCTGAGCGATCAGCAGTTTCTGTAAAAAGACAGAACGTCTGTGAACCTCTTACTGGATTGAAGCATCGGTGCATATTTAAAACATTTAATCGTGATGGTTTATGCAACATACATCATATTTCTCTTCCGCCCAGTCCATCCAGTGCTCTCTCTTGGGGTATTGCTTACTGCGGTGATTAAAACGGTTCTTAACTGCAAACTGTAGAGGATAAAAAACAATCAGGCAATTAGACTTTTCCACATCACTTGACGTTTTGCCAAATGAATAACACCACCAGTAAAATTGTTTTTTTTTTTTGCTTCATAAGCCTGCATTTTTTGATACAAAGTACAGCAAAAATAATTAACTTTTTGACAAATTTGTACTGTTCAAAAATAAAATTGATTCTAAGTTACTTTGTTGTTTATAGGAGAGTGAACTGTAATTGAGGGGTCTCGTTTAATCTCTCCCTTTTTCCAAAAAACGTAAAACAATATTTCTTAAAGAAAACAATTTTGTCTTGCTCTTACGCCAATGCATTTCACGACTCGCAGCAAGATGTTGCCTTTGGGAGATTCCATAATGTACATTTTGTGGCCTATGACGAACACAACTGAAGAGAAAAGAATAACCTCAGTCAAACACGTCTGACATCAAGTGGTCATAAAAGGTATTGCAAAGGTACAGTATGTCAACACAAACGCAAGTACAGCGAAGCTGCCGTGACTTACTGAGGGCGACCACCATGAGAGCTGCAGGGACTCCAAAAGCCAGCGGGAAACAGCTTTGCTTTGAGTAGATACCACACTCTTGAGCTGGAGAACAACACATACACACAAAGACATATTGTTCATATGCATAATTACCAAACTACTATGTATTACCAACAAAGTAAAAAATGCACTTTATTTTAGTTTCCCAGTTACACCTTTAAACACATTCATATTTAGTCATTTAGCTGCAGATGCTTTTAATCCAAAGTGCCTTACAAATGATGACAGTAGAAGCAATCGAAACCAACAAAAGAGAAATAACATACAAGTGCTATGGCAAGTTATAACACACTTTGAACAATGCAGTAGTTTCATTTCAATATAAGTCTCAGGAGTCGCCAGAATATAAGTACAGAGTAATATTAATTAACTGCATATACTTATATAGTTTGGGTTAGAAATAGAGTTTGGCTTAGAGTTACTTGCATGTAGTCTGATCATGCTTCATTTCGTATTACAATAAATTATACATATAACGTGTAACAAGGACAACTTAAACAACAAAGTGTTACCAAAGATTCAGACTGAAATTATGACAAATAGCCTACAGACCTCTCAGGATGGGTGTGATGAGAGTGGAGAGAAGACTGCCGGCGTTAATAGACAGATAAAATATAGAAAAGAATGTGCTCCTTTGTTTTTCCTGAAATAAAATGACAATTATTATTAATATTATTTATATATACTACTACAAAGCATTTGGGATAAATCCTATTAAAATTCTTTATTATTACTCTTCAATAACATTTTTGTAAAAGATTTATATTTAATATAATTTTATATATATATATAATGTAGGATTTTAAGCCAATGGCTGAACATGGGGGAAATGTTACAATATGAGGAATGCTGACTTCAACCTAACAGAAGCAGCAGCATTCTTCATAACATTTGGCCTAAAATAAACATATTGTGGCCTTTAGACTTATTATCCTTGTGGCAGGGGAGTAGGAACCTCCAAATCACTTACTTATCTCTATTTGTTACTTATCTCTAACACTCAATATCAGAGACTTAACCTTGAACTGTTAACAGCTGATTTATTTACACACAATAATGTGCTGCTGTGCTTGAATGCAGTTCATCCTCTTTAATAGGGTCTGTGTTTCTCTGTTAATTGTGTGTGTGTCCACGTGCCTGATGGTCTTCAAACTGATCTCCTCCAAATGCCGCCACACAGGGTTTAATACCTCCAGTTCCCAAAGCGATTAGCATGAGTCCCACCATGGACATGGCACTAAAATAAAAGAGAGGAAATTCAAATTCATGTGATAGAAATCACATACAGTAATAACAATGTCAGTACATTTAAAATGATTATTGTTCACAGGGTTACAAGCATAACTCACATATGGAAAGTCATGTTGTCAGGTGTACCGTCTCTGTTGGTATCCGTGATGTCATGGATGGCACTGATAGCCATGATCACCTGGCCGAGGGTGTATACTATGGACAGATACACGATAGTCCTGTGAAAAGTGGAGAACGGGGGTCGTGTTAATATACATACATGTATGTATTCTAAAAAAAAAGAAAAATCATAATCTAATGTTATTGAACTATGCCTTTTAACTGTGTTTAATCTGTGTATAAACTGGGGTCCGTGGACCACCAGGAGGCCACAAGGTGGTGCTTGGGGTTCAGGTAAATTTTCAGGGGGGAAAAGTTATTTAAAAAAGGCTTTGGATCAAAATTTATTGTGAACAGCAAAATGCTTTTAGTTATGAATAATAATAATTTTCAATTTTTCTTAAAAAAAAAAAGTGAACCATTGTTTTACAAATGAATGTAAATCACACTTCAAAATGGGTTTTAAAATAATCACAGTACGTAAAGATTTTTTAAATGTTTTGGAACAAAGTTGCTTACGCTAATTTATTTGATGAAAAATATAGTAAATAATACTGTAATATTGTGAAATATAATTACAATTTAAAATAGCTTTTTTCTATTTTAATGCATATTTTTAAACGTCATTTCAGTCACTATTACTCCAGTCTTCAGTGTCACGTGATCTATTCTAATGTGCTGATTTGGTGCCCAAGAAACATCAAAGCACAGAAGTTGTTATAGTAATTTTTACAATATCGTAGCTGAAATTCACTGACTTTATCATATATTGCATATATTGCATGTATTCCTAGTATAGTGCTTTCCGGTGTAAGGCCAGCTTTCCGGTGTAAATTTTGTTTAGTTGATTGCTCGATTGCTCCTGCCTGCTGATCTGCTGACTGAGAGTCTGCTGTGTGTTTGTGAGCTGATATAAAAAACTGGATGTCAAGTAACTTCTTACTGTTAAATTCTGACAGAACAGAGGTGTTAATTATTGGACCTAAAAACCCCAGATGTAATAATCTAGAAGACTGTCTAACACTTGATGGCTGCTCTGTCAGTTCTTCTT
>JAUCMS010000105.1:4989353-5008347 GCA_032357445.1 Enteromius radiatus
CATATATTATGTAAAGAAAAACTTTTATTTTGGATGCGATTAATCGCGATTAATCATTGCCCAGCACTAATATATATGAATATATTTCTAAATATAATTTATTCCTGTCATGTCAAATATAAATTTTCTGCAATCATTACTCCAATCTTTAGTGTCAGATAATCCTGCAGAAATCATTCTTATATGCGGATTCACTGCTTAAGAATAATTACTTATTACAAAATGTCACCATTGCACAATGTCCACAAGTGGTTGTTTTTCTTATAAAACAAAGCTTTCATTCTACTTAATTTTTATTATTTTATTTGTTTCACTGGCTAACAGTTAAAATATTAGCATAGATTCTAAAAAGCAAAAAAAAAAATGCATACAAATAATGGGCAAAATATTATTTTAATTGGTGCATTTTAATCATAATAAACATTTCTACTGATTATTTTTAATACTAAATAAACTTCATTTATAATCAACATTTTGTACAAATTTCTTATAACATCTTGAATGTAATATATGTTGAATTCATTGCAGTGCATTCTGGGATCTAATAAATTATCTTTGTCCCAAACTCTGCATTACAATGCCTAGAACTGTTGAATAATTTGCTTTTGGAGCAGGCCAATGAGGTGGATTCATATGTGTCTCACATACACACACACACACACACACACCTGTACACTAATGCTTCCTTGCAACTTAAGTTGCAGGCGGATCATGTCGACCTCACTGGTTGCACAAAGGGCTCTGAGTTCTGCCACTTTCCCGCTCATCTCATCTATGGCCACCTCGATGGGACTCAGGTCTGTGTGGTGCTGATACATCACTGCTATGCGCTTCTTCACATACGGGAAACAATGTGTGGCTGAAACAGAGAGATAGAGTAAATAAACACTACGTGTAGTAGTACGTTCATAGAAGGGCTAAAAGAACAAACACATTAAGGTCCCAGATGAAATCTACTCATGTTTGTGCAGTGATCAGGATTTATGTTCCGTGCGGATGCCACACCTCGAAACTGTGAAAAGTGGTTTATTTAGAACACGCTTCCTAAGAAGGTCATTATGCCTCAATGGCCATATCTGATCTGAAAATTTATCACGGGATGAAGATCAGGGTTCAGGGTTCAACTTGGAAATTTTTCTGGTTGCTTTTAAAACACTAAACAACACTTAACTTAAGAAAAAAAAAAACAGATTCACTGTTTTTGAACTCAACTGCGGCCCAGAGCTCATCAAGGTGTCCAGTATTAATACAGGAAGTACAGACTAAAAGTTAATCGTTAAAGGTTAGGGTTCAGGGAATAGCTGGGTAAATAAATGGATTACACCATATACAGTAGAGGCAAAGGCCAGTTCATTAAATCTTGTTTTCCTGTCTACGGTGAATGCAATAAAAAATTATTTAAGGAAGTAACAGATTAAGGTACAGCATGTACACTAAAGTTCAAAAGTAAATAAAAAAATGTAAAAAATAAAAAAAAGAATTAATGCATTAAATTGATCAAAAATGACAGTAAAGCTATCCATCGCAACTGCATTCTCATAATAAATTAGAAAGAAAAATGTATTTGAAAAGAATATATCTTAATATTAGATAATTGTGCTGACATTTAAATGAATGATTTTGTGTAATGCACTGCATACAATGTGTACATACATGTCATACACCTATTGACCTATCCCTTACACCTACCACCAAACCTGTCCCTAACCTTACCTGTATCCCCCCTCAACAGCAGCAGTGTTTTGCAATATAATATGAACACAAAAAGCACAATATAGTTATTTTTTTATGTAAAGTTGGGCCTTAATTTCTAATAACTGATCACAGTTAGCTAACCATGCTAAAGTGGAACTATTCCTCACCGTGATCAATTTTTCGGCCAAACGGTAGACACAAGGCTTTTATTGTTAGCTGAAGTTTTGTACTAAATGTTCTCTTCTTCTGTTATGTGCATTTTTTGTATTCACTGCAGTAACTGTTCTGGGATCAGTGATAGTGATCACTCACTGGTGAGCACCGTCCTTCGTTTACACTGTTCCTCGACTCCACCGTGTCTCTTTCCTGACTCTGTGAATGGCGTCTCGAACACAAAGCGCCGAATGTTGTGGCTCCTCTCAAAGTCAGTCTTCCTCTCTTCCAGCTCTTTTTCCTCTAGATACGGCGTCACGTGCGTCACTTGTATATAGGCAAACTTTGCCTCCAGATCTTTAGGGTTGACCTGAGACAGATGAGACGTGATACTTTAGGGTGGGAGGAGACCAGTAAAACACTGATAAAACGTGAATAAACAGAATTCTTGTCTGTAAGTGCAGAGGTTAAGGTTTGACTGCAAACTCCACATATCAGGAGGTCTGTTGTCAAAACTGCAATAATCTGTGATGTAATGAACTTTTTGTGTGTGTGTTTGTAAAAGTGATTCTTGGATCAAGTAAATAATCATGATACAGCTCTTCTATTATACTATATGCTCCTACAAGCATAGCAGGTGAGCTACTGTAGATTCATTTTAGTGCCAATAGACCCACACCAAAATTTCCCTGCATGCAAGTGTGCTAAAATTCTTAATACGCTTACATTGTTTGATTGTTTGCCAGTTTCATTTACACTGAAATTAAAATAGTACACTATTGTCTTGTATTGTCATGATGAGTTTGTGCTTTTATTATGTACAAAATTAATGAAGTTGTCACCTTGTTTTTATTCATGTATCATATGTTGATGTGTGTGTGTATTTCATGCATGTTTTTTGTTTAAGGAGTATTCATGTGATCAGCATTTATCACGTCACATGGTGATTTTATCAACAAGCACTTTGCTCTCTATGACATAAGCATTCGTCATAGAAATGTACATTAAATGAGAGGTTTTCAAATATTACATGCATTACAGCGCAAAATATTGAACAATTAGCTTCATTTTCTAGGTGATGAACAATTTTAGGTGATGACAACTTGAATTCTTAAGCGATGCAAAAGTGTGGGGTTAATTTTTTAAACTGACGCTACACCAAAATAAAAAAAAATCATTCCCTCATGTGAGCCCACTGACTTCAAGTATATGATATTTTTAAAAATATCTTAAAATCATAAAGTTTTGCAACAACATGAGGGTGAGTAAATGATGACAAATATTTAATTTTTGTGTAAACTGTTACATTTTAAGTTCTATAAACTGAGCTTCTACCTATTCACCAAATCTAAGAGTGTGCATTTTCTCACCCTGCCAGAGTCCTGGATCATTTTGACATTTTCTTGACCAAATTTGTCAGAGTAAAGCTTGAGGAGACGTTGGGAAATTTCTGATAGAGGAGTGAATTTTGGTTCTTTATAGATATATTCCTTTCCATCCTCATCTTCGAAGAAACCCTGAAACACACACAACATTCCAGTCACAATGTATGCATACACTGTTGAATCTATTAATGCTGGTTTCAATCCTATAATCAACAAACCTCTACATCACACATGTGGAAATGAAGAGTTATGACTAATGGACACACACATTGACACTGAATTGTCTTAAAACCCCCCCAACATATTCAAGATTTCAAAGCAAACCTGATAACACATCATGGCAAAGCTCAGACTATCAATATCACGTCTCCTGCACTTCAGAGAATTCGTGTTATCTTTTAATAATCAGTGCTATCTTTTATTTTCTGTTGTCCAACATAGACACTTTTGAGACATCAGCACTTATGCAGAACACAAAGCTTTCAGCAGGTTTTTGTTGAAACAGCTCAAGCCATAAAATCTCATGGCTTCTGTGAGGTTAATGGGCACAGCGTATAGCGAAAGAGCTCTCTAAGTGTTGCCTAGCTCATTTTTATGGTCCAAACCCATTTAAAAATGGCTTCCACAGTAAACAAAGAGTCAGAGTGCTGTCTGGCTCAACCGGGTTGAAGAAATGACAGGATGTACAGATGACAGGATGTGTTATGATTTCAAGATTGATGAATGATGCTTAGCAGCACACGGAAAAAAAGGGCTCTTTTGAATCCAAAGGCATTATGCAAGCAGACAAACAAGCGGTAGTTAATTTGAGACTACTATGGTCTAAGCAAAACTTGCCTGACAATGAGTAAAACAGCACACACAGTTCACAACAACACTTACCGCAGCCTTAGGAAAGAAAAGAGAGCAGAAAAGATTGATTAACCCGAGGCCTTACACATGCTTTAAACAAGACATTGGCTATCATGCACGGTATATTGTCATGCATACAGGAATGCCTAGGTCTCTTTTCTATTTTTAAAGAGGTCACATCATACATTTTTATTATTCAAATTAATTTTAATGTTAATTAACGTTAATGCTAATTTAAATTTATTTAATTTTTGTGAGTATTTTCCACTTTCTCTATAACAATTATGTCATATATATATATATATATATATAGAATAACTTTAATTTACAAGAAAAAGTTTTTATGCCTGCCTTTTTTATGCCTGCTTGAGGTGTTTTTTGTCTTTTGCAAAAAAGGGTTAATGCAGAAAATTGATAGATAGAAATGCATTTGCCAAATAAATTTCTCAATGTGTATTAAAAAAAAGTCTGCTCACTCTGAGACACAAGTCATTAATTAAATATGACAATCATGTATTCAGTGACCTATCACTCTTTTCTTAGTGATATTTTGTATGTAATCTACTTTGCGCAAATAATTATTTGTTGTTTGTAAATAATTATTTGTAATGTTGTTTCTGATCTGCACAAAGAACCAGTTTCAGTGTGGGGCTAGTTTCTGATAAACTAGCAAGCATTCTTCAGTTCATGTATTATATAATTTTGCTTCACACATCCCAAATTTTTGCAACTCAGTTTCAATACATGGTCCCAGATGTCTTTATTTTTGGACTGAGGAGGAAGTTTTGAGAGCTAAAAGTCAAAGTATGTTTTCATAATATGCCATTTTTTATCTCAGTATGATGTCTCATACAATGACCTCTTTAAAATAAAATGCAGTTATATTGTTGCTATAATGAAGCTGACTCCTCAGTCAAACTGTGTTTGCTGGAATAGTTGAAACCACTGCACCATTGCATTATCCTACCTGGCCGAAAAATGCCACTCTAAAGAAGGTCCCAAGTAGCCTTTTCCCAGAATGCATAACTTCCATCACTTTAGTGTAAGCCCGATGTAATGTGTCATACAGGTGGGCCAGTTTCTACACAAAAGCACAAAAATACATTCATACTGTTCAAATATAGTACTGTATATACTGTATTTCTGGCAAATGTACTGTAAATGCTGCAGTTACAATGACACATTGTGTGTGTGTGTGTGTGTGTGTGTGCGCACCTCAAAGTCTCTGCGCTGTTCATAGATTGGAATGATGAGTTTGTATATATCTGAAATAAGTTCATAACGTTCAGCTTTCCATAAACCATCAGCACAAGCTTCCAACAACTCCATCAGCACTTCCTGCAGATAAACATGTATATATAATTACTGTTTTAACTCAATTTTAGCAATTAACTCCAAATTAGCAATCATGCTACAGATAAGACTGCTGTTCTAAGTAGTACTAATCTGTCATTAAATTTAATTTAAGTGATAAAATTAAATTAAATTAAATCTTGATAAAAGGGACAATGATTCATAAGGTGCCTTTTTAGGGTTTCCTGCAAGACACCTCAGTTATTAAAAATGAAGTCCAAAAGAACCGGACAAAGTCCAACAGCAGAGATGATCTTTTATCACAAGTGTAAGCACTAAACAACATGTAAATGTTACACAAAGAGTTCATTAAACACACAAACTGATTATTCACAGTGACGAGGGACTCTCAGGTCTAATCAGAGCTCATTATCTGGACTTCCTTTACTCACACACCCACTGGAAAGGAGCAATTGATACTGATTAGATAAGAAATCTGAGAACATTTTCTACCATGGCTTATTACTGACATTGTTATAAAAAAGAGTTTTGAATTGCGTCCAGTGCTGATGCAGAGCATCAATATAAAAGAGTGGCAGGGATTAAGGGGTTGTGAATCATGAATGTGGCTAAATATAAATGAGATCAGGAGCGAGCTGGTTTGAACCTCATTGAAGTGAACGTCCTGCATGCCCACATCCTCCATCATGGCTGCCTCCTCATCAATGTTGGGTGTGATCACGCGAAATGCAGAGCAGCCCTGCCTGAACATTCCTGCCAAGAAAAAGGAATAGGTTAAACTAGTTTAATAAACTGCAAAACCTTTACAAAACAGCAGGCATTTGGACACACACTAGGTAATGAAGGGAAACATCACACCTCACCTTAACTGACCTCCTCCATAAATAATCTTGCTTAACACTGCATAATATGTGAATGTGTGTATTTTTGTGCATACATGTGTTCATTTTCCTGACCCTGCATTATTAGAGCTGTTATCACACAGAGATTACCTCCTGTAAAAGGAATTCGCAAAGAACTACAGATTGCAAAATACAGTTGAACCTTGAACAAGACGCCTTTTTAAATCTCTCTCTTTGTGTGTGTGTGCATTCAAGCATGGAAAGAAATTTTAAAGCAACTTTCACTTGAATACAAAAAAAAAAGCTCAATAATCAAAACTTACAAAGCATATTTGATAAGCCAGAGAAAAGAAAGCTGTTTATAAGATGTATCACTTAAACCTAGTAAAATATGATATACTGTATTTAATGATTGCTTTTACAAGCCACATTTTTTCAAAATGTGAAATTTTCTTTAATTAATCATTGATTTAGTTACAAATTTTACATAAATAAAATAACAAACTGGGTGCTGTAATGCACATGAATATCCATTCCAGTGGGCAAATATTGCGATTAAAAAAGTTCATTTCTTTACTGTGCCCCCTAGTGGACTCCTCACCTTTCCTCTTCAGGTACTCGGACACAAGTGCTGCCACATGCACGTAACACATCGCTGCCTATAGAAAAAAAGTAAGCCACTGATGTAACGTTATCCACCAACCACTGTTTTACTTTATGATCAAACAAACTGATGCTGAACAAACTGTTAACTGAAATACTGAGTGAAGAACAGCAAAATATAAGCAAAAGGATGTTTTCAACCTAATTTGGCTACATAAGTTTATTTGGCTTTAGTTTTAAAGACCCTCTAATTGATTAATTAGTATAAATTGGCCAGCTTGCCTCAGACAGATCTCCATTCTTCACGTGAATCTTAGCCATACTATCCAGCCAGGTTTTGCGCAGCTCAGGGGTGCTGGTGTAAGATTTGGCCAGGCTGTACTGCAGGTCCACCAGCATCTCTGGGTCTTTTTCATGTTCCTTCATCTGCTCAGTGGCCATCAATACGGTCCGGATCCGCTTGGTCAGGTCCTTCACATCCGAGGGAAAAGCAGTGTGCTGGAAGAACAGGAAGAGAGAGCGCATAATAGGCAAACAGTCACGTCTGATGTGATATACACCTTGATTTGAATTTAAAAAACTGGTGATCTACTTCAGTTTATAGTGTTCAGTGTTATTCTGACATTGTTAACATTTATGTAGATGCTTTTTTAAGGTTGTAATACAATGCATGACATGACCTGACTGAATTAGACATTATTTGCTGAAAGCAATAGCCAGTGTAGAGATTTTTGGCACTTGTATTTAACTGAATTCACAGAAAAATTATTTATTATTATAAGTGATGATGCTTAGTCAACTATTCAGACATTAAAAATGATGTAGGGTATTCGAGAAGATACTCAAATAGAAACCTACAGTATAATATGTATTTTGTGTACTATAAACATTTACCTTTACAGTTTTATCACTGTTGGCACAATTATTAATGATGGACAGTGACTGCTGGAACCGTGTCCCTCCAATTCCAATGACATCAGCGATCAGCTGACTCACTGCAATCACCACCTGAGAAAAAAAATTCTAATAAATCGCCTGGTGTTTCAGCCAGATTGTGTTTTTTAAATAAGAAATGGCTGGTATTGATAAAGGCTCTCTAGAATCTGTGGGTCTCAACCAGCGGCCCTGGGACCCACAAGGGGGCCTCATCAAATCTCCAAGGGGGTAGCAAGATGACTTAAAATTATTTTTAAAATGATTTGATTGACACTTCTGGTGTTTGTTTGACCCCCCTTTACCCTCTTATCCCTCTCTTGCCTGCAGGTGTGTGCGGACAAAGGACTTCCTGCCATTGTACTCGAAGTTGCTCTTCATGAGGAAATAGAGCAGGTGGGCGGCATCACTGCGTATGGAGCTCAGTTTGGAATTACAGCACTTCAGGATCTCATAGCACAAACAGGCACACATATCCGCCCGTCCGTCAAAAAATGTACAGGGAAACTGAGGAAGACAGAAAAAGACTTATGAACAAAATAATGAACAACACTAGTACGTGTTCACACTTATGCATACAATTACCCGATTATGTGATTTGAATACTAAAATTGGCTGATGTTTTGATGAATCCAAGCCTTTTATAGTATTTCTTTTCCATACTATGGAAGTCAATGGCTTCCAGCAACTGTATGTAAACCAACATTTTTTTAAATATCTTTTTCAAAAATACTTGAGGGTAAGCAAACTATTACAGAACTATCCCTCTGAAGGGCGAGTGAGGAAATATAGCAGAAAATATTGAATTTTAAAAACTTGAATTACTATTTTGCTTGTTTGATCCATATATAAACCATTTTAACTGTAAACTCTCATATCTCATGAATCAACAGTGAGGGTGGCTCATTTGATCACCTTGTAAATGAAGGTACGTAGGGACGTGAAGACCTGCTTCAGTGCCGTCTCTGACTGGGGGATCTGAAGGAAACAGAGGTGCACCTGGAACACCTTCTTCATCAGTGGGTTGTGACCCAAATCTGCACACAGCTGTGTCTGTGGATACATGGTTTAATATGAAAGTGCTTGAAGGAAGAACTGGATTTGACTTGTCCTAATAAACACGCACTTCCACTTGTTGCCTGTACCTTAAAGCCCATAATGAAGACACTGAGTGTGTCCAGCACAGTCAAGCACACCTCCGTTGAGACGTTAGCCTCCAGGAGACACGCGTCAGCATCACCATGGCAATAAGCTGGAGGAGAAATAGGAAAAGAAAGATCATATCATTTAATAACTAAACTGAACAGAGGTGAGATAAGTTGCTTTAGCCACTCAGTATTGCTTTGCTGTCTCTGGTTGGACAACATCAGTGATCCTCAAACCTGGTTCTGGAAAACTGTTAGAGTATTTCAGAACCAAAACACTGGATTACATTACACTGGATGGCTTGTAGAATATGTACAGCACTATGCTTTTTGGTCCCCTTGAAACCCAAGAAGCTCTTACCGGTTAGTCAACAAAGATCCCAAGAACAAATTCTCAGACTGAAACATACACACACACAGTGTAACTTTCATGATTGTCAAAGCACATTAAATTGTTCTAAATGTCATCTCAGAGAGGTTGTGAAGGATGAGGAGTAATTAAGGAATGAATGTGTGTTAATGTGTCTTACTGTGGTTGAAAGTGTGTGCGTTCTCCAGGCTGCCCAGCTGGTGTAAACGTGTGTGCATGACGCTCCCTCTGTTACGAGACACAGGAAGAGTCAACGACTTCCTGTCCGGAGCCATAAAACCCACCCCATCCTGGCTTCTGAGGAAAAACAAAATCTTTTTAGAGATCTGGTTAGCTGTCACTTACAATACATACATTACAGTATAAAAATGCTAATATGTAGAGGTCATGTCATAGATTTCATAGAGATCTGCATATATTACCATGTTCATACTCTCTTATTTTCATATTTTCCCAAAGTTGGGGGTTTATTACAATTTCAAACAGTTTTTTTTTATGTTAATACGTTTTAAAATGTAATTTATTTAAATAATACTAGATATAAATTGCCGTCAGTCATTACTCTAGTCTTCAGTCACATTATACTTCAGAAATCGAATATGCTTAAGCAACTGTCAATTTCTTTTTATTATCAAAACAGTTGTGCAGTTTAATATTTTTGACTGGTAGTGTACCCTTAAGATGTATGTAAACAGCTTCTTTGAAAATGAAATGAGTAACAGAAGCTTATGATCAGCAGTTTTGCTGACAAATCAATTTAATTTGCATTATCTATTCTTCAATAAAAGCCTATTTGCAAAGCTTGCATTGTTTTATGACAGGTTCACAAAATGTGCAATACACAAACTATCAAGGTCAGATTGTAATGACTTAGAATTATATTTATATATTACTTTCAATGGATGCTTTTATTGGACATTTAGAATTTTCGAAATTCTTATTTATTTCAAAATATCAACGAAAGCTTGATTTCTCATGATATGACCCCTTTATAACTCCTGCATGAACTGTGGTTGACTTCTACTCTATTTCTGACATTGTATAGTCTTATATCATATTATATAAATATGATATGCCACAAAGTTGCACCTGTATTACAGCTCATAAACCAACGTGATGCTGTAGATGGTTTATAAAAGATGTTAATACAGTGCACTAGATGTTGGCATCCATTAGCCAATTGACTGGTTATCCACAAAGAGCAGGACATGTGATGATGTGAACACTGGTGTGAGAATATTATTGTACTTGATGTGCTGGATGATGGACACATGCAGGTAATAAATATCTAAACGGATACCACAAAACCTTTTGCTCTTAGGCTATTGAGAAAGCATGAATGAGGAAATGTCTCAGCACACATACACACAGAGCAGTGAGTTAGTTGAATGAGTCAGCATGCTGTTAGTGAAGGCCACTCAAAAGCACACAGTAGCTCTTACCCTGTTCAGGGGTGCCAGGATGCTACAGTATCACTGACTAACTGAACCCTCGCCAGTATTTCAGCCAATAAAACATATACACACATAAAGGAGTAGCGTCATTCAAGGTAGTGTAGAACTTGATGCCATGTATGTATGCATGTATGTGTGAGCGCATGTTAAAGGCTAGAGAGAGACAGGTAGATATGAGATAGCAGTGGTGGTCTTGAGCCAGTTTTTGTGTGTCTAGTTCTACAGATGAGAACTGGTAAAATCATTTGTGATCAATTTAGAACTAGAGCTATGAAATCATTCGTGACATCCAATTTTTTTTTTTTAGTTAGTAAAAATGATTTACAATGAATCACATTTATCAATACAATATTAGTAGTATTATCATTACTAATTATTACCACCACATGAGGCAGATAATTATATAGTTTTAGTTTTTTTCCATGTCACTAATTAATTAATCCTTAATGTATTATTAAATTTAAAGTGCCTTATTGGCATGTTTATGTTCACTTGTAATATTACAAAACAAGTAATCGCAAGAAAATAATATACAAGACAATGATAATGAAAAATATAATAAAACAATAAATAACATTAAAACAGTATTAAAAACCTTATTTAGTAAGTGAATAAACACATGTGTAATGCATTAATAAAATACACTGAATAAATTATGCATTGAATGTTATCCAATATTATATATACACACAATAGACATTTATTCAATAAATTATGCATAAGAATACTATAATTTCATTTGATTATTAACAACATATTGTGTGTGTGTATATATATATATATATATATATAATTCATACTACAGTGGTATTATTTAGTATCTTTTAAATCAATAAATGTTCTAAATTGATGCATTCAGTTAATTAGGATACTTTTTTATTATTTTTATTAGGATATCTTGTCCAAAAAATGTTTACTTAATGACCTTGCTGCTCCCTGTTAAATTTAAAGTCTTAATAAGGATACTTATCTTTTTTAATGTTTTGGCATAAATACTGTGTTTATCATAAATATGAGTAATTTATGTTCCTAAAATATGCATGATTTAACATCAAAATTCAAAGACTTATTAAAAGAATTATTAGATTAGTAAGAGCAAAACATTTTTTACCTGACAATGAATCTCTTCCCCATATACCTGAACTGATGCAGACACACTCTGTGGATGAGAGAGAGCGAGAGAAATGAACTGAGTGCTCAGTATTAGGTTACAGGACCTCAGTACTCTGCTCTGATGTGATTAGTACCAGTCTAGATGACTTACTCTACTAAAGTGAAAAAGTCCATCAGCTCAGAAGTTGTGGCTTTGTTCCAGTATGTAAATAAGGCATCTGGAGAAATAATCAAAAGTGAGGACAATCATGTACACTCATGTAAGCTGCTTTGATTATGAAAATTAAAGCCATGTATGCTTGTTCTTACCTTCAGACATGCTTTTTAAGACATGAAGGAAACACATGAGCAGGTTTTTGATTTCTTCTCTGTCCAGTTTATCACAGCGCAGCATAGAGCTACCCAGAGCAGATGCTGATTGGGTCTGTCGCACACACACACACACACACACACACACATAAAGTGTATATAATGGAAGAAAATCTAAATATCACATCACAGCACACTGCATACCACTGGAACCTTCACTGCTAACCTCTAAATGGCTTTAAGTGAGCAAAAAAACAAAAAAAAAAACACCACATGCTGGAAAAATACAGACAGACATGAGAAAGACATGCAACACCCTCATGATGTATTAAAGATTAAAGAGATGGAAGCACACACACTCCCCAGATGAGGACACACTAGGGTTGCTCTACTTGTATGGTGTCAGTAATTCTGTTAGTGTCGTTATCGTAGAGGGCGGGGCTTGAAAGCAGTGAGAAATCCATCGTGACACGTTTGGCTGCCCGGCTGAGAGGGGCGGAGTCTTCAGGTTCAAGTGGGAGGGGAAACACCGTGAGGGTGTGTCTACGTGTAAACCTCTCTTTTGGCTAAGAGGTCAGAGGTCAAGGGTGAGAGGGGAGAATAAGAGTCACGAATGATTAAGGGAAACTAATAAGCAATAGCTACATGCCTCTAAATACAGCTGAGGCTCAGTTAAAGCTTATGAATCATGATATGTCAATATATTAAAAATTTGTTTAGTTTAGTAAAACAAAATAGTTGAAACATTACCCCCCAAAATATTAACATTACATTTGCCAGTTTGTATGTACCCTTTCCTAATGACAATATTTTAATGGTATAACCTTAACAAAACAAACCTACATACAATTTTGCTTTTAATTAAATGCTTATTTTTTTAAAAAAAATTTATATATTTTAACCCAAACACATGTTTCTCTTACATCAAGCACTATATTTCATTAGGAATGGGGGAATACTACTGTGATACTACAATCATTTATACGTATATTCAAGAGCCAAAACATGAATTATAAAGCAGAGTTACTTAAGAAAAGTAATTATGGGTATTTTTTGCAATTATTAGTTTGATAATTTACTATTGAAAACACCCAGTCTCTATGGAGGTTTTGGCTCTGCTAGTTTAAGCCTGAGTGACAATAAAATGACTTTTTTTTCCCCAGTTGAGATGTTAAAAACCCTGAGATTTTCAGGCAATGCTGCCTAGAAATGACCCAGGGAGTGAGAATTGCAGCATAACAGATGTTATGACCTCACATATTCATGTAATGTATTTGACACATGTGGAAAAGTGAATACATCACAGCTCCAGTTAAAGGCCCCTTGAGCACATTTGGAGGAGGAAGGAACTCCCCCTGAACATTTAATTCATCCATTTAACATTGTTTTTAAAAGATAAAGTAAAGTCCATTTTAATTTTGTAAAATGCATTTCAGAGTGCATATTATGTAAGCAGCAGTTTCTATTTAAAAACGCAGATAAGGGATTTCTATAGGCCTGATTGACATCATAACTGTTATTTCATTTTACCTTATCGAGGGAGCTGGTCTTCTCATTGGCCTTCTCAGGGATGCTGTTTCCTGAGTCTGTGCTGACCAAAGAACCTCGAGAGTCGGCGTGACGCACAGAGCCAATGTTAGGCGTAGAGGTGTGAGGAGAGGCTACGCACAGAATAAACTTAAAATATAATGAAATCACTCAAAGAAACATCTCATTAATGCAAGAAAGTGAAAGGCCTTGCTCACCAGTTCCTGAGATGACCCCAAATACATCTTTATGAAGGCTGTTGTCAAGGTTGCCAACAGGTTTTTGGGGCGTTACTGTAGAGATGCTGGCAAGATGTTCATCTCGCCCATTCTGAGGAGATGGCATATGAAATGTAAGGGTTGTACAAAGTGTAAACAATAGACTGATATGAAAGTACGAAAGATGATGCACCTGGTTGGTGTTAAAGTTAGACGTGTCTCTCACATTTAATCTCTGAACGTTCTCCTGCAGCAACCCAAACAAGGGCAGATACAGCGTCGCCAACCTTGCCTGCTGACTCTGTGTACACATAAACCGATACACAGCTTATTTTTATATTTACCGGTTAAAATCATTTTCTGTTCAAGGCAAGTCAATTCACCCTGTGGCAATCTTGCAAGTGCTTCCAGGCACTGTTTTTTAAATAGGCAATTGGCTTACAAGTACAGCTCCTATGTACTGAACTGGCAACTAAAATATACAAAATAATATAATGTTCAGTGTGTTCAAAACATCCTGCAAAGTTTTAAATCTGTAAGTGCACTGTGTATAAAGTTACTACCTCTCAAAAGAAAGAGTCGACTCTGAATCATTGAAACGAATCGTTTTAACGCCAGTAACGCTGTACACAAAGCAGCACTGCACTCACAAACACTGCTGAATTACATGGATGTTGAAAAAAAATTTAGACCAATTAGACCAATCACCACAGATTAGTGTCAGGCTAAGGAGGGGTTTGGAAAAATGAATTGTTGAGTGAATCGTTTGGGAGTTGTTGAGCAAGTAAGGTAAAAATAAATGCATATTACTTGCATGGATGTCAACCTGTTGTTGGGGACTTCTAAAACCAAAATACGAACCTTTCATAACCCATATTAAGGGCACTTCAAGAAAACCCTTAATTTTAAAAGTTATTTTTCTTTACCTGAGGGGTTTGTTGCAACTGTGCCAATAACTGACCTTTGAGGCATAGCGATCGTCGAATGTGTGTTTGATCATCAGACTCTTGAGAACCTGAACAGCGATTTGACGGACTTCCCCAAACTCCTGAAGGGCCCCACACACCTCCCTCAATAACAAACCCACTGGGAAGTGATTCCTGCAGAAATCATCAGTCAGTGAATAGTCCAACTGTAGATCTGTGAAGACACAGAGAAAAGAAAAAGAAAGAAAGACATTACACCGCAAACACTAAACATAACCACCAGCTAATTTAAAAATGTTTGAAAATTTTAGCTCAAATACACAGAAAAAGACCAAAGAAAACTCGCTCAGAAAATGCTGTTTTGTATTTAACGATGCCTTAAACAAAAACAGCTCTACAGCTTTTTATAATAAAGCACTGATTTGATTTATGCACTTCTGAACAATTTCACTGGTACAGCAAATCACAATAAACACACATACACAGGATGATATTTCACAGACAGACTCAACAGCCAGTTTGTGAATAGTTATTACTGAGGTAAATAGTTTCAAACACCCAACCAATCATTCAGACTCATGAATGAATTAGCTTATTTCGTACATCAACATAATGTAAGACAGACCAGAGTGGGTCCATTCCACCCCAGGAACCAAACCAACATAGCAGTTATGACACTGAAGAGAGACATGGACTGTGTCATTAAGACTAGACACACAAACATTGTTCAGTGCCTGGCAAGCAGGACTGCTCACCTACTCTTCGTGCATGAGTCTCCTTAACGTGACACAGAAAAACTAACACACACAAAGAAAGAGGAAACAGTGGAAAGGGATGGCAGAAGACAATCATCTGAGCAATAGGTACAGAAAGCCCAAAGAACAGAAACCACAGAGGGAGGAAAGAAGAATTCTGTTAAATCTAATTCTCCTGATGAACAACTTAACCTTTCAAGAGGGATGCCAGACATTTTTTTTTACTATTTCAACAACAGTGTGCTGTAGAATACTGCTGTATGTTTACCTTGAAACCTTTGAATGCGGCCCTTCCCAAAAGGCATGGGTAGATTGAGTGGGATGTAGTGTTCATGATTACACACCACCCGCAGAAACTCAAACTTAAACTCATACAGCGTCTGCAAGACACAATTAGGTAGGTAAAATAAAACACAAATAATTTTACATTCTTATTTCAAATAAATGCTTTTTAACTTTCTTTTTAGAATCCTGAAAAAATACTAAAATATTAAGCAGAACAACTGTTGATAATCAACACTGACAATGAACGGATGAAACAGATGTTTCTTGAGCACCACATCGGCATATTTGAATGATTGATGATTTGAATGAAGGATCATGTGAAAACTGGAGTAATGGCTGTTGAAAATATATTTAAATAGTACTGTTTTAATGTATTTTGGTTCAAAAAAAGAAAGTATTTTCTTGAAAAATTACTTTGTTTTTGTTTTATGATATACAGCAGTATACTAATATGTGTTGAGAAAAAAATATATTTTGCATCCAATTTAGCTAAAAAATAAGATTTAAGATTTGCCATTTTATATAACTCTGTATATAATTTCATGTAACTAAGCTGTTGTGTGTACCTTTGGATCTCCGGGTACAAAACAAGAGATGTAGTTGTTTATCTGCTTGAAGACAAATCCTCGATCCATAAAAGTAAAACAGCGCTGTAGAGAAGATAACAAGAAAACACTGTTGTTAAATGAACTCAAAGAGTCAAATAGTGATACATGCCTTCACATACAGCTCAGGGTGTCTCACAGAGAACACTTTGCAGACAAATGAGCAAATATTGGTGTATAAAATGAACTGGCTGTACCTTTATGAAGACAGCCAGGCTATGATTGGCATTGCGGGCAGCGTCCAGATTGTCCTTATACTTCTGTGTGATGTGGGGCATCAGCATGTTCACCAGTGTCTCCACAGCATGGTGGAACGAAGCTGTGAATCGCTGATTCCTGGACAGCTACACATACAACAACACAGCTAAGACAATTCATAAAAGAAAGACAGTAAAACTTCCTAACACAGCATCCCTTATATATTAAAAAAATCCCTTTAACGTGGTTTCTTTCAGGAGAATGAGAAGCTTTCAGAACATGTTATTTTGGTCATTTGTATTGTTCATAACAGTGAATGCATATAAGTAGTAAGGTATGCTTTTAGTAAAATAGAGTTTCTTTGAGTTATATATGTTTACCTTGACCTTGCCACTTTCCATCAGGTACTGTGCCATTGACTTCACCAGGGCTTCAAAAAAATACCACGAATACTGAAACACCAAAGTAAAGATTTTAACCATTCACAAACAGAACTCATAACAAACTTGCTGAGATTTAAAAGTTTTGAAACAGAAACTTTAAAACTAAACTACCTTGAGAAGCTTGTTGCTGGTTAGGAAATCGGTTGAAGGCTTTAAAATGGATGTCATGGCTTTGGCCAGTTCCTCGTGTACTGTCTTACTGTTACTGGTTGAATAGGACTCTGTTTTAAACACATACTGGAATAACAGGAAGGAAATCATGTAAACAAGCTCTGTTTTAGAAACTGCAAAAACAACGTCAGTGTGTGTCATGTACAGTATGTGTATGACAGTGTTTACCTTCACATAGGACCTCAAGTAGTGTTCTAGACCCTCTTCGTGGCACTGAGCAACAATGTGGACCATGACCCTGCAGAGGAGACAGAAGAAAAACAAGGAGGCATGTAAGACAGAATAAAAAAAACACATGTTGGGATTTTGGTGACTCCTATTCTCTCACCTGGTGGTGTTTACAGCAACATCCTCATTACTGGCGCTGGTCAGAACATGAACCAGCTGGTTTAATATAGTCGGCAGGAAGTTGATCATAACATGACCTTCCATAGCGTGAAGACTCTAGGGATTTGTGGGTAATGTTTTGTCATTCAACCCACCATAACAAGAATAATAAGAATCCTGCTTCTCTAACTTCTCTTTGCTCACCTTGAGGTATTTAACAAGCTCACCCTCAGTTGGACGGGTGGCACCAGACTGCATACTCTGGAAATGATGGAAAAAATTGTGCAGGTGCTGATCCTGATGAGGTGAAAAGAGATGTTTAAATTACAGACTGTGACGAGATTAATAAGGAACCTGTGACTAATCATGACTACAAGGCTAATTATACATTATGTACTGTAATTCAGACAATGCTGATATTGTGTTAATAAGACCATAATGAATATAAATAGTCATACTGTACCTGAGTGTAGATGGTAGAGACCAGATGTGTAGACACTTTAAAAAGAGGACGTCCTCCATCCACCCACTTTATCTCAGGACTGGAGTGCTGCAAACACAACACCCATAAAACAATATCACGTTTAAACAGTTTATTTTGATTACACTGACAGATCACCCACTGAAAGATATATTTCATGGCTTTCTCATAGACATCAATGAGATTAAATGAAGGGCAGTCGAAGACTTTTGCTGAATTTGTACCATGCTTGTTATAAAGCCATGCCTTCTCATATTTCCTAATTTCATTTTCATGAGAAAAGAGCCAACTAATCGTTTGTGTTTTTCTTAATGTGTTTTAAAATAGATCCCAGTAAAGTCAGGGATCTCAATGAGCTACCATATGCACATACTGTACATTTTGTAGCTCTCTATATTCCTAATACTAGTACTAATTTGTGCCTGTATTTCAATAATGCTAAATCTCTCAATGGCACGTTATTGATATAACAATGATAATTGCTATAGAGCAATTATGGATTGATACTGCCAAAAGATACAAAGATATGCTGCAGCAAGCACGTAAGATATGTTGCTGCTAGATGAATAGGCATATATAAATCCTGTAACAGATATAGGCAGGTGGAGCTGGGGGAGGTAGAAGGTTTATTTGAACTCTACGGTGTGCTGCAGGGTCAGCTTACGACGAATTCTGAACCAGAACACTTAAAATGTTGACCATGCAAAGTAATTGGCTATAGGTAATGAACTTGGCAGTAGAGCCAATGAACTTGTTCCAAATGATAAATAAAGTGATTGAAAGCATGTAAAGCATCTAGAACTTCATGACTATGTTTTGTTCTGACTGCACATAGTAGGTTTACCTTGCTTACACCCTCCTGACAGCTGAGGTAACCATTTGGTAGGTTG
>JAUCMS010000105.1:5011397-5039595 GCA_032357445.1 Enteromius radiatus
CTATCTATCTATCTATCTATCTATCTATCTATCTATCTATCTATCTATCTATCTATCTTTCTTGTTCTCTCTGTTGTTGTTCTATCTATCTAGTTTTATCTATCTATCTATCTATCTATCTATCTATCTATCTATCTATCTATCTATCTATCTTGTTCTCTCTGTTGTTCTACCTATCTACTGTATCTATCTATCTAATTGACCCATCCATCCATGTTTTTATCCATCCTATCAATCAATCCATCGACCCATCCACCTCTGAAAATAAACTGTTAGATCAGTCCTCTTACTTTTTTGGGGTACTGCAGCATCCCCTCCGGCAGTTCACTAAGCAGAGTTTCTCCGTGAGGTGTGTCCACCCCTCCGTTGATCTGCATGCTGGGTGATGGGATCATAGAGCGGACCAGTGGGTGATTTAGATCCACATGAAAATCTGCAGATATTTTTCGGCTGTTCTGCACATCAAACAGCGAAAGCACCACGAAGAAGGGTTCCACCTGAAGAAAACAGCAAAGCTGCATCTAATCTGTACCAGAAGTGTGGGTCGCACTTCAAGTTGACATGCTGAAACGCTTCAACAAACAGAGGAATGTATGCAAGCACCAGAGGCACAGTATTTACATTTGAAGCTTATTGAGGAGTATCGAAACGCTTACAATACTTCTCAATAAGCTTCAAATGTAAATACTGTGCCTCTGGTGCTTGCATACATTACTCTGTTTGTTGAACTGGAATACGAGAAACTGGTTTAACCTTGAAATAATGACACATTTACTTTTATGTAATCATATAAGGGTCTGACTAACAATATACACACAATTCTCCCTTTTTCATGAAGTTTGGCTGGTTGCCACAACATATCGCTCATCAAAGACAAATGTGTAGCCAAAGAAAAGAGCTTTATAACCTTTATATGCGTGTGCATGAGAATCTTACATTAGTAGTAGGTCCCTCCTCATTTTCTGCAACACAGCTTTGAAGGTTGAAGGACAGATCATTGCAGCTGACCAAAATTCTCTTCCCAAACTTCTCCTCAAACTGCTTCACATCAGGTTCAATGCCAGACAAATCGAGTCTCTACAGGCCAAAACATACACGCATAGCTTAAAATCAGTAGCTCACCCTGTGATTTAATGGATTATTTATTATTGAAGCTGCGGCTCACCTGTGTGTCAGGGTCCAGAGTAAAGAGTTTCAGACGAGTTTCACTCCTCATTTTGGTCTCAATGTCTCTTGCACTCTGAAAAGCAAAAACAGGTTGCCAGTCACTAATTACCACAGCTGATTGCATTTCCTGTTCCAGTATATTGCAGGATAAAAATCTGTTTTGTTCTACTACTATTTTGTCTTAGTTTCCAGTGGAATATCTAAAAATTCTTTAAAAAAAGGTTAATGTACATGAGAGGTAAAATAACATAATACAACTAATTTCCGCAGAATATATCAGAAAAAATAAATGTTTTAAGATTAAAATGGCATGGTTTTTTTTAAATGTATTAAACAGAAGGAAGACAAAAATTACTTTTCTAATAAGAAATGCATTTCTAACATAATTCCACAATTATCTAATATCTCTTTACAGTTACTTTAGAAGTAAATGCATCACATTTTATGAATGTTCCAATATTTTCACAGCAAAATAAGACAAAAGAAATACACTCAACATCATTAAAGTGAGATATCATGGTATGTGTGAGAAAATATTCTGACTTCAGAGAGTAGAGGCGCCTAGACGATTGATTCCAGGGAGGAGAGACGGCAGACAGGAGAATAAAGAGCCAGATAGAGATGGGATGTGTGTGTGTGTGCGTGTCTGTGTTCCAAAGTGTGGGTGGTTCATTGTGGAATGGTTGGAAAACATTAGCCTAGAGGACTAAGGGTGTGTGGAAAAACTGTGGATGTGTAGAGAGAGGGCAGACAGCGAAGACGCCAGCGTTGAGATCATACTACAGTCAAGACACAGGAGCTGAAGACAAGTATTCACCTTCAAACACACACACACCCTGTGAAACTGTAGACTATGGTTTGTATAATCAGCTAATCAGGAGCTAATGCATGTCTATGTGTTCACAATACCTGGAAACTGTCCTGAAAATTCCCTGGTGAGATGTCTGTCTTACCCAGCTCATCGTCTGTGTGAGAAAAAACACACTTGCTGTACTGAAACAATCAAAACCAGCTAGCACAGTCATTAGTCCCAATGTCTATAAATCAACAAGTAGTGACTGGAAAAACTGTCAGATAACGGTGTCAAATCAACAACAAACACAAAAATGTGGCTGTGTAAACATTAAAGCTGTCAAACTAAATTTTTTATGATTAAAGATTGAGTGGGAAAAGTTTTTGAACAGTAAGATTTTTTATGTTTTTTAAAGAATTCTCTTCTGCTCACCAAACCTGCATTCATCAAAGCTAAAGTGTTGTGGGTGGTTGCTAGACTATCGTGGGTGGTTCCTAGCGCATTACTTTGAAGCTTCTTAGGTATTCCAAATTGCTTTAAAAATGACCATAGAAATGTTATGAGAGATATTTCTAGGATGTTATGGGTGGTTCTGAAGGAGTGTTTGGATGCTAACTATGCAATTTCGAAAGTTTCAGAGTGGCTTTGAAGGGGATAGTTCATGTTTAAAGGACTGAAAATTCTGTCATTAATTACTCACCCCCATGCCATTCCAAACCAGTAAGACTTTGTACTTTGAAGCGCAAATTATGTTTTTGATGAAATCCAAGAGCTTTCTAACCCTGCACAGAGTTTCTAACCCTGTGGTGGTTCCCTTGTTGCCTATGCAGGGTCAGAAAGCTCCTGGATTCATCAAATATGTCTTAATCTGTGTTCCAAAGATGGACAAGGTCTTCATGACTAATTAATGACAGAATTGTTGGCGCTTTAGACATGAACATATCTGGTATGGGTTTCTAGGGTGATGTGGGTGGCTGTTAGGGGGTCTCTAGAGTGTTATGGAGGAATCCCCGGATGGTTGCCAGGGTGTTGCCACAGTATGTGGCTTCTAAGGTGTTCTGAGTGGTTTTACCAAAAAAATTAAAAAAGATAAAAATGCTGTTTCTACGATGTTGTTGGTGGCTGCTTGGTGTTCCTAGCATTAATATGTTCAGTATGTTGTTTCTTGTGTGTTCTGGGTTGTTGCTTACTTTCCCAGGATATTCCAGCCCCTATGATGATATGATTTGGGCTCCACCCTATAGGCAAGTCAAAAGGATTCTTTGCCCATTTTATTGTATTAATCTGTCTACTGTAACAGCACACATCTCCTCAGCAAGATTTGAGGTATCTTTCATGTCTGTTGAACAAACACTGCAAGACGAGTTAGGCGCCAAAGTTTAATTCTTAGGGTCAGAAGTTTGTTCTGATCCCAAACCCTAAGTATGACTAATAGCAACAGTCATGCTCCACAAGTAATTAGTTATATTTGTGCACTCTGATTGGCCGACAGGTGTTTATTGTTTTATTCGAGGCGAGAAGAAAGGAATGTGCTGTCCTTTGAAACTCATCAAATGTAAATAAAGACTCCCAACCTCCTCTCCTGTGAGAAATCCAAAGGGTTTAAGAGGTGTTAAGTGTTACTGTTTGTGTATGGCTATGTGTGCGTCACTTCAGGAGTGTCAGGTATATGGAACTATCTTTTAAAAGATGTTAAAAGAGTGGGTGGTCTCTTCAAAGAACAGATACATGAAACACAACCACACTAGCTCGCTCTGCAAATACGTTTCTGCATATTCTGTGTCAACAATCTTATATTATCATATAGTAACGTATCAACACATGCCAGCGAACATGCGTGAAATCAGACACACACATCTGTGAAGTGCACACACACCATCGTGCAGTTCTCCATTCCTCCTTTCCTGCATGGCGAGCTCAAAGCTGCTGTGGAGGATCTTGTTGAGGGTGTTTATCCAGTCATCCATTTCTCCTTCGCTGTCTGCCGCCAGAAGATACGTGCTTTTATCCTGCATCTTCAGCTCAAATGCGAAACGACGCACCTTACTGTTCTGCATGGTGGTAGAAAAAGAAAGATATTTCTAATCATGCCACTTGAATAGCATAGGTCACATAATTTAGCTTTGGAAGAAGTTTATTGGAATTTTGATTGGTATCTTGGCAAGTCCGAGACATTGTTAGATCTCCTATGAAATTTACTGGAATATTAAAGAGATAACAAAAAATACTTGATCACTTGATCTCCATTTAAGCTCAGTGCTGTCTAGAAGAGCATTTGAGATATAAGATCTTCTTACTTTTCTCTCCTATTGGGAATGTGAGCACACCCAAGACTCTGGAATGATTTTACTTCATGAATTTTATGACGAATTTACACCAGAAATGACTCTGGAAAATATATCCATCCTACAGCAGGAGCAGAAAGACATTTATTCACAGGCGACTGCTGAGGAATATCTGGCTGTTTTGCATGTGCACCTGTTGAAATGTTTAGGCTTCGGATCTAGAAATAACTTTTACTATTTCTCTTTTGCCTGAAATGTGGAAAACAGACAAAACGTCAAAAAAAACAGATGTTGAAAACAGTCAAAACAGGTTGCGCATACCAAAGGAGTACTTTATTCTTTCAGGAGGGCTGGTGAATCGAGGAATGTGATCACATTTGCACTCACACACACTGTGCGCACCACAGCAGAAAATGGAAATATTTGACCCTGGGAGAAATCATGCGTGAATTAGGCTGGACCTCATCTTTCCTCTCTGCCGCTTGCTCGTTTTCATCTTTTTCTCCTTCTCTGCAACCCTGAGTAGCCTCTTCTGAGGAACTGGCCATCCAAACACTGATATCCCCTCTTGGTCGAGACAAAGGAAGGGACTCATGAGGATGTTATTAGAGATCTGAACTCTTTCTATAAACTGCTTTGTGCTGCAGTAAATACACAAAACAAAGCATTTCTTCTTCGGGCGCCCCTATGAACTTTAAAAGGAATGTTCTGGGTTCAATACAAGTTAAGCTGCATCGATACCATTTGTGGAACAATGCTGATTACTAGAATATCATGTTACTGTAGCTTGGTTTGATCCCTCAGTAAAAAAAAAAAAAACAATAATGAGAGTCAATTACAGTATAATGAGTTACAATAGAAGTAAACATATTGATAAACATAAATAATAGTTTCCTTCCACACTTGGTACACATCAGGTTATCATTACTTTCCAAGAGAATAAGTTTACCTTATATTTTATTTAATATTACTCATTTAGAAATATTTATTATTAATATATGTTTTGGTGAGTTGTACCATATGTCTATTTACCTGAACTAACATTGTCAAAAAGGTCAAATTATCACTTGACACAGCTGGAATATATACAGGTTGGTCGCACCAAATGACTTTTGGTTCAAATATATTTTCAGAATGAAAATAAAATAATTTTTTGAGGAAAGGCCTTTTTCTTTCTTTATGACATAAGAAAAGCATAACCATTAAATTGTTTTCCTTGATATTTCCAGATTCAATTCAGAAATTAAAAACTTGTTCATCATAGAACCATCTGAGCCACTACATATATGAATTGATGATGAGTCCAGATAACTGGAAGGATAACCATATTAGCGGCCACATCAGCGAACAATATCATCTGTTAATTCTAAGCGCACACTTATCTGCAGCTTTAAATTCTTAAGCTCGCGACAGCATGATGCGATTCTGATTACCTGCTGATATTTCTATTGTCCATCAGCTGTAAAAAAAAAAGTGATTCCACTGGTATAATTTCTCTGGGTCTTTATTGTTATCTTTGTGGTGTGGACTATACTGTTGTATTTTTTTTACTATTTCTTTATCTTTATAGTTGTTGGTGGTGGTGTGAAAAGGGCTTTATACTGGTACTGTAGGTACCTGGATGACACCCATGCAGGAGTCCAAGAAGATGGTTCCCTTGGGTTCTTTAGATATTTTCTCATCTTTGTAGAAGTTCAAGTTGTATGATCCATCTCCCAGCTGGGTCAAATGGAAATACCTTCTCTTAAAAGACTAAAGGGAAAGAAAGAGAGAAAGCAAATATCATTAAATGAACAAAGCAGATGTAAACCCTCTATGTTTAGATGTTAAACTAGTGACCATTCTAAAAATAACATCTGGTGGAATGGGACCATGGGAAAATGCATTAGTGAGAAGTAGAAGTTGGTAAGACCCCACTTCCTGTCTGTGGCATGGTTAGCACAAATCTGCTTCTTAGAGCAGGACTAAGGGTCAGAATTTGCTCTGTCCTTGACTAAAAACAAACAGCTGAACATAAATCTATACAGATAGTGCACTCCTTGTCATGTCAATAACATCAAAACTTTATGCTATGGCTACGTTTGGAATGACAACCATACTGCTATTTTTGTGCAGTATGCATACCATGCAAGATATGAAAATGTCCTGTATGCATGAGCATTTTAGAAAACATGCAGTGTGCAACTAGAGCACAATTACTATATCCCACAATGCAGATGTGTAATTTACAAGCATGATTTCTTTTATTTTCAACAACAATATAGCCTACAAAATTATGAAATATTCAACTTTGCGTAATGTGTTGAGTTTTATATATATTAAATATACAGTATAAACTGTGTTCTATTCAGTAAGCTCACAAATTCCTCATCATTAAATCTGAAAATGGCTTGTGTGTATTGTTAACTCACCCTCATGGTAACACTGATGGCACTGTTCATGTTTGCTTTATACAGCCAGCTATGCTTGGACACACCCCCTCTTTGAGAGCCCAATGAGGTGGCATCCTTCAGGAACCAGGGAGGAACATAGCAAGCACATATAAGAACACCACAGGCTCAATCATACACCCACACACTGTGACTTCATCTGTTTCTTCAAGCCTGAATGAAAACACATCGATATCTAACGCAGTTTCCCACATTAAAACCTCTGGACGCCCTCCTCCGTGTTTCAACATGAAGTCCATTTTCACCTGACCCCCTCAATTATTCATGTTCTCTCTCATCTCTACAGGGAACAGTCTTTAAACTGTACAAACAAACTCCATCCCTGAGTGAGCGCTCAGACAGAATGGCAGACATGGAGCTGGAATTCTGGGAAATGTAGGTGAAACCCAATCAGGGAATCAGATAGCCCAGAGACAGAGTCCTGCGTCTGCTCTTTCTCTGAGGCTAATGTGGTCCCAGAGGCTCTGCACAAACGCATTAATAATGAGCTGTAAGTTCCTTATTATTTATTTATTCAGCTTATCAGCCAGTGAGAACAGAGGGAAGGACAGCGAGAGAAATGGTGTGTTGTAATAGGCTGATGAAGTATGGTGCATGTACCTAGTTACAGTGAACACCATTTCCTTTGCCTGTCACCATACTAAGGAAACTGGTGGAGCAAAGAAATAACAGCACATGAGTTTCTTGTGCTCTTTCATAATTTTAAGGTCTAGACAGAGGGAGTTTAAACAGCTAAATATTATTAAATTCCTGTTTGCAGAATGACAATGTTGCATTCTGAATCATATAAATGACATATTTGTGGGTTAAAAATAAAATAAGCAGACAGACAGATAGATATGATTGAAAGATTGACTGACTGACTGATTGATTTTAAAACTGTTGATTTTAATAATACTTTAGACTTTAATAATTTACATAACCTAATTTGTTTTAAATTACAGCTTTATTCTAATTACAATGACCTTTTTAGCATTTATTACTTCTCTTATATTTATCTTAATCATGTTCTTCACTGACATTGTTGTTACATTTAGAAAAAAAAAAACATAATTAGAAACATTATTTTGCAGTGCTACAAAATTGTCAACAGATATTAAAATAACTAATATTTTCCTCTTTGCTATCATAATTTGAAACATAATTCTGGCGTTTGGGTTTATAATTCTTAGGTCTCAGTGCTATCAAAATAATACTGTATGTCTTCTAACATATAACATAATAAAAAATACAACACACATACATACAATACAATATAATAAAAAATAATAATTCAGTAATAATAATAATTTATATAATTTATTTCTTTTTAGCTTTGTAGGCTGAACGTGTAAAAAACTGTACATGTAAACTGTAGATGAAAAATAAAGAAAACATAATAAAAGTGTCCAAGACATAATTTAACATGATTTTCATATAACAAAACAAATTAGTTTGACCTAAAATAAACCCCTGGTACAAGTATTTTTTTATTTGTATTTTTTCCAGGGAAAACAGTGAGGAATCATGGGTAATTAACCCTTACCTCCTCCTTATCTGCATCCTCGTCCACCTCAAATACGTGACTAGCTAGTTTCTCTGGCCGAGGAACTTTACTGTAAAAGAACAAAGTACAAAAAACAAACATAAGACACATAGAATTTTTTCTGTGCAATCGTCAACATCATCTTTTCTAAGGTATTCTGAGTGGTTTTTAGTGAGTGGTTATGTGGTTTCTAGGTAAAATACAATCTCAATGGGCTAAATGATCATTCATGTCTGTAGCACATATTGCATGTATAACAAAAAAGGCTGAGTGCTTATAACTCAAGGACGCTGTTGCCCTTCACTCACACAGCTGATGCAAAACACTATGTGTGTTCAAGGAAACTGCATTAGCAGAACTTTCATGAAGGAGTGGTGGGCGGATCGTAATGTTGCTCATGATGACGATGACAACGGAGCATCATGTACACAGAACACATTATCTGTCTCCTCCATCACCATCATCCCTCCTGCTTCCTCTGCGACCTTTACCAAATGCCAGACGAAGGCTGTGTCCTGATCTCCACAATGTGATTTGCCAGTTATTGACCGCTAAGACATAATTGCTCCATCAGTTAGTTGAGACAGGAAGTGACATCAGTGGTTGCTGCCCTGTCCTGAAACAGGTGGAGTATTTATGTACTGAATGACAAAAAAAAAGAGGAAGAGAAAGCAAAAGAGAGAAGGAAATGGGCTGCTGATGGGTTGTTGTAGTGTGAAGAAAGGAGCGTTTCCCGATTTAGCTCTGGACGAGACCTCGCTGTCAACACAGGGGCAGGACAGGATGAGGACACTGATAAAATTAGTGAGTAAAAAACATCTCCCTCTCTATCACAGACGCACACAGATGCAAACACACTGTGGGCAAACAATCACTCTTTGGCTCTCTTCCAGTACCTACTCAACTAACAGGGAACGTTCTTTAAAAGTTGTGTAAATGTTAGTACAAAATGTTATTAAAATGTTTTTAGAACGTTGTTAATGTTCTTGTAAAGTTGAACATCATTAGAACATCTTTAGGATGTTATTTGTATTTGATGAATGTTCCTATAATGTTGATAGAAAACGTTCCTGGAACCATGTTCTTAGAAAATCTTTTTAGAATCTTTAATCTTTATTTGCACTTGATGAATGTTCTTATAATGTTGATAGAAAACGTTTTTATATCATCGTTCTTGAAACGTCATTAATAGGGGAGTCAAGTTGTGTGTGTGTGAAAACTGTCACAAACTCAAAATGTAATTTTTTCCTTATGATTTTTTTTTACATTGGTTTTACGTATGTTTTATGTTTAAGTATGTTAGGAAAACATTCTCAGAACATAAATTTGTTAGCTGGGTAGTGAGCTGCCTTGCTGATGACCAGTGATGCAAATAATGGCGCTATAAATAAACAGCGTTAGTAACTGCGTTATTTTTTTCAGTAACGAGTAATCAAACAAATGTGGTGTTTCTATAAATTATTTTAATATTATTGGCATTTTATTTTTCAGTCCATTTCAATGGATGCACAGTGTAGCTGTATTTGACGTACAGTATACATATACATATGTATACATATATTTATATACATATATATATACACACATAATTAAATAAAAAATGTCCTGCATCCTAAACTTAAAGACCAAACAAAAAAATTACTGCTAATAATTTAAAAAGGTCAAATATTGACCTATTTATCTACATTGCAATTTGTCAGTCAACCACTATTTACTATGTTATTACAGTAAATTAAATAATTGGACTTAAATAGTCACTACATATTCAATTACTTAAAATGACATATATGTGTGTTTTTAAATGATGAAAAGGTGAAAAAATATGACTTATAAAGTGAACGGCTATCAATTACGTTCCATTTACTTTCCTTTCTTTAATTATTTATTTGCACTGTCCAAATAAATAGCACTACTCAACTAAAAGTTCTGGTGTTGTCAAATTAAAAGTCCTGCTTCCAATACTTGTAGGCCAAACAGAAAAGCTAATCAGATGTAAAAATGCCAAATATTGCCAACCACTTGTGATGTACAAAGAACAGATGGACTTAAAATATCGTCAAATAATTATCTTCGCCCCTTTCCATTGCTCTTCCCTTTCTTTGTTCACTTTTAGCATTCATGTGGTCCTTACTTTGGAAGTTGGCGGAAGTCTCCAGAATAATCTTCATACTTGTAGTTCACCACATGCCAGTCTGAGTTGTAGGTCTTGATGCACTGTAAAAGAAAAATAAAATCTGTCTGTTTTCTCTCTACTGTCATATGGAAAGCACATAAACACATAATGCCAGAAAGCACACACACACACACACACAAGGACCCAAAATCCCCAAAAGGCTAACACACTACCAGTAATTCAATAAGAATCATGTTTTCCAAAGCAATCTGTGGCAACAGATTTTTAGAAAATAATTTCCTGACTGTATCCGTGTCCTAATCACTGTTAAAGCTGTCACCACAGTGCACCACAAACAGACACTAATATATCCTCTGGGCATTACATTAAAGCAGATTCAATTCTATTTGCTTTGTTGGCAAGGCAAGCATTCAGTCCTCAGCAGTTCTTAAAGGGATAAGATGAAACTAAAAGCCTCTAAAACCCAAAACGGCTTCCTCACTCTTATTTTAAATCCAATTAATGGAGAGAAAGAGGAAGGCAACGAGAGAGTAGATGAGTTGACAAAGTAGATTTTAAGACCATTCTGAACTAAGCATTCAAGTGTTTATTCTGAATTAACCGTCTCTGTACTCCATCTGTTTGTTTTATTTTGCTTTTGGGGTAAAATAGAAACACAATAAAATAACAAAAAACACATACAGCAAAAATTGTAAATAAAAACTAGAATTTAACATTATATGTACTTTGAAGTAGTGTGTGTGTTGTGGTTTTCTGAGTGGTCTAAAAATCTCACTTCAATTTTGTTAGACAAAACTAGACATAAACACAGTATTTCATAAAGTCAATGTTTAAGCCATTTTGTAAGAACAACTTAAAATATTAAAAAGCAAGAACATCAAGTTTGCAGCTGAGCAGATCACTGATCACCCATAATCCCTTGCACTTGAATAGTTTGTGTTTAAAAGAATAGGGATTTATGAGCACATGCACATATTTATTATTCAGAATTAGTTTTGAATACATTTTGGTAAAAGAAGTTATGTTTGTGTTAAGTCGCCATTGATGTGATTAGTGTTCCATTGGTGACAATTCTACAATTTCATGGCATCAATTTTTACGAAATCGTTCAGGGACATAAATCTAAACGACTTAAATAGTTAATTTACATAATGCACAAGTTAAGCAGACTTCTTCAGGTCTGCCAAAATAAAAAGGTTTTACATCAACAATATACAATGCCAATTAATATCCATTTTAAATTGGGCGCACTTTTGAGCTTATGGATTTTTTTTTACTGTTGAAAACACTGACCAACTATAATTACATTTATACAACAGCTTTTTCCTTAATTTGAGTAAACTTCCTGGTTGCCTAAATATTTTGCGTTTTCTCAACTTCTGATTGTATTTCACTGTGGGATATTTTTGCAGATTTGATCTAATTTATGTCCACACTACAAAGTGTAAGGGAGGGTTTGTTTAATACTCAGACTAACAGGTAATAATTACAACAGTAATAATGACTAAACATTTGTTATTTTGAAGTTATTGTTTTTTACTTGAAAAAGCATTTGGACAACTAAACCAATGAAAACCAGCAACACTGATGATTTATGACATTATAAGAAAAAACATATGAAAATAAATAAAAGTTCTTAAGCAGCTCATCTTGTTTTCCTTCCCTTGTGGATCAGATTTAATTACAGCTCTTTTGAAACAAAATGACATTGGTTCTGGAGTAAGAGCATGATAAATATTTACTCAATGACTCAATCGCACATCTTTTATGTCATTTTCAAGTTGTTTGCAAGTTTAATGGAAGAATCCTTCAGAATGCGTGTTGTTCTGGGGTGTACAGCATACGTGTGCACATGACTAACGGTCCAGGCAGATGTTTTGATTTGTGAAAAGCTGGAAAACTGCCTGACTCTGGCCCAGCTGTCCTTGATGATGTCATTTAGCTCTTTAGCAGGAGGAAATAACATTTTACGTTCTTTGCTGATGATGCCCAATGCCCGTGATATCCACCCTAGTCTGACCCAGACCTCACACGTATGATTTACTGTAATGCAAATGCATAGGTACATACAGTATAATGGAATTATTGAAAAAGTCTGTTTTGACCTGTTGGACATTTCAGCTTGTTCAATACGTTGCTCTGGTTTTACCTGTATCTAAGATCTTATTCCTTCCAATATGACCAAAGATAGTCTGTGGTAAAAAAAAAAATAATAATTCATGCATTTTTATAAAAATAAGATTTCATGGTAAAGAGAGTGTATCAAGTCCTGAAGTGTATCGAGTCCTGAAGGTAAACATGAGATGTTAAAGAGATGATAAGGCCATTTAGAGGCCTTAGAAATTTGCATATCAAATATGATAATATAGGCTTTACATATTTAAATTGATATTATTTGTCATATTATTTTTATAAGAACTAACACATTCAATTTTAATGTAAATAATGCTTAATATTAGGCATATATTGAACTTGTTTGCAAAATTCAGTGCTATTTGCCTAACACAATTGACTTTGCACTATTACCGCCTGTAGAAGACAAGTTGTTTGTGTGCATTTTTGGATCTAACAGCAGTAATTCATCAAGCGATGATCAAATGCCTGAGAAGAGAACTGTAACCAGGCATATATCCAGACACGCGTACAAGTGCATTTTTAAGAGATGATTCAGGTGCTTGGACTGCAGTGATTGGGCGATGTAGTACAGCCTCAGTAAAGTGTGCCAGATTGTGGCATTCCACTGCATCCTCTCAGTTGCAGCCTTTAAATTTTGAAATGCAAATACTGTAGCAGCATGCAGCATGATTAAAAATTACTAGGTGGGTTTGCAATCTGATTTGCATAATTCCTTTCATGAATCGTATGCTAACTCAGTACAACATGCCCAAATTATAACGTTATCAATGAATGCAATTCATTAATAATTCACACTCTTTTTAATCTGACCTATGAGTATATGAGTCTTACCTCCTGTACAAGCAAGCTGCTGGCTCTCTTTTCCGCCCCATCTGGTACTGAAGAGTACAGAGTTCTGCCCTGACGCTTTAAAGTGGAGATCTACACGGAGACATGTGGAAATGTTTCAGATATTAGAGCACATGAACATGCAGAAAAAAGATCTGTAAGTGTAAATTTCTTGAAGCGATAAAACAAATTATATTGGACTTTAAACAAAAGAGAGGCTTTCAATGATTTTTCATTTAAACAATAGGTTACCAGGAGGATTTGGAAACATGGACTGATGTAATAAAACTAGCATATACAAGGTCTTGTCTCTGGCTCTATCATTATACAGAGTCTCAGATGAATCTTTCTAGGACACACCATCTCAGTCTGCATTCATACTCTGTGCTGTGGAGCACGAGGACTCATGTGAAACCAACACTGAACGTGAAGCTAAATTGTCCATTGCTGTATGGCTCTGGATTTTACATGAAGCGCCATGATCATTTTAACCAGCTTTTCTGCTTATAAAATCTTAAATAAGCAAACTATGCATTGAAAATAATCTTGGTGAACTCACCCCTAACCATTCTGAGACATTATGCTCTGAAGTCAGTTTACAAGCCTTGACTGTACTGGGCATGAGTTTATACACTACTGAAGTGTTGTGTGTGTGTTTGTAAATCTATTTTTTATTATACGGGTTTATTTTTTTATATCTAAAATGCTAAGATTAATAAAATGCTGAGATTTTTGTCTGAGTGTTAGATTTAGGCTTTAGCTAAAATGTGACCACATACACATAAATGGACTGCCAATCTTCATAATACTATTATAAGATTAAAAGGATTTTTGATTTAGAATTATATTTAACATTTACATTTTTACAATTAGATTTAGATTTAGGTTTAATTTCCTAACCCTAATCCTATAATTGAATTGTTTGGTTTCAGCTAACTGGGCTGTTGCTTAAAGAACACAGTCATAAGCCAAGGCTCGTAACAATGATCTCTCGCATACACACCCATTTCTAAAGGAAAACAAGTCGATGGGTCCATTCAGAGAAGCAGCTTGAGAAATCCCCAGAGACAATGTTACTGTATTGTTAGTTGAGGGTTGTATAATGGTTGTGATGGAAAAGCAGGCTCTAGTGAACACTAGTGAACAAGCCGAAGGAGGAAGCAAACTCAAGACACGCCGCTGAAAACTAACATCTGCACAGGTTACTCGGTGCTCAGAATCATGCTGAAAAAATAACATTTCAGAGGAAATCGCAGCATGAATTCAGATAAGAAGAGAACAAAAAATACTGACAGGACTGGAAGTGCACATGTGCCTCTAGCAGAGAAAAATGAAGGAATGGATACGCAGATGGTCTGAGAGCTGGATGTGTACAGATAAACAGAAGTTCTTACCTGAAAGTCATCAATAGGAAACTGCAGCATGTCTCTGAGGACATCGCTCAGAATTTGCGTTTTCCTCTGGACAAGTACGCTCTCATAGTCCAACGGCTCGATCACCTTTGGTTTTACCTGGAGACAAACACACACACACAGGTTTAACAGGAGTAAACCGGACATGAATCATGAATGACCATTAGTTAAAAAGGGTTATGGAAGAGCTGTAACATTGGATTTGTTAAGTGACTGCAGATTGTCAGACCAAACTGTTATGTTCAAAACAAATTCATTTAGGACATTAAAGGAGTCATATACCTTTTTTTAGGTACACTTTTAACTTACAGTGTAAAACATATGTATTTAAGAATGTTTTTACTCTAATATTTAAATAAATGTACAGTATATCAATGAAAATAACTAACATACATACATCTTTTTATTCCCTAAACTGATTTTTATATTGGATTAAACTCCAAAACCAGACATCATATACTATCTAGTGAATACTATGGTTTAAACTTAAACTAAACTGCATTGACAGACATTGACAAAACCAAACTGACATCTCCTGTCCCCTCATGGGATAGCAAAGTGCTCATAAGAACTTTTCTTTTATTTATCTCTAATATAGGCTGTACTGTATAAGTAAGCAAGCATATTTAGACGAAGGCTTTGTCTTCTCATTTCAGAAGTAAGTTGAGAATAATTCGTTTCAGAAGTCAGAAAGTTGAGAAGTAGTTTCTGGGAAAACTGGAGATCAGAATGTTATCGATTCAATTCAACGAACAATGAACTTTGGTATCCCTTTAAGGCATTCTATTTGTCAGATAAATTCCTCTGCATTAGCATACAGTCCTTTAATCCAATACAGAAATAATGTGGTAAAAATACAAAATACAATATATTCAAGGATGTGACAACATCAGAAGTGAGCAAAGTTAAACACAAATGTCTTTGTGCCCAGATACTCTGTTCTGTTTGTTAGTGAGTGAGTGAGAAGTGAAGGCATAAGAGAGTTGTGAATGAGTATTGTGTTGAACTGTACCAGGCAGTTCACACACTGCTTCCCATAACCCACGCTATGATTGGCTATGGTCAGCACCAACAAACCTACATCATCCAATAAAGACAGGGCGAATAGGTCTCTGTTACAATGTCCATTGTGACATCATTGCTTCATGGGGACACACAGCACAGAGCAACAGGCCTCAGGCCTCAGGCCAACTGGCTAACATTTAATGGAAAAGATGCTAACCTCTGGGGAGAAATATTTCCTGTCTAACCCCCAGACACACGCACACACATACAGAGAGAGAGAGAGATACACACTTTCATAAAGCTGTTTGCCACAACCATCTCTGAAATGTGTTCAGACAATCAAGTGAGCACATATTTAACGCAATATGGCTTTGGTTTACAATATGTCTGCATAAACACATTTAATATAAATAAATTAAATCTACTTTATCTCAGATTTTTCTCCTGAGAAAAAGACTCGCAAGTTTCAAAAAGACAGACTGTTCACAGTACACAGACTGTACTCTGATTTCTAAAAATGAAAATTAGCTTAAAATTAACTAACCTGAGTCAGGCCAATCAAGATGCAGTAGTTAGTTTCAAAGGCATAACGAATTTGGAGAAATTTAGCATTAATGGATTTTCTGCAGTGAATGGGTGCCATCAGTGAGATTTTTGGAGGATTTTGGTTTATAATGTTTTTATCAGCTGTTTGACTTATTCTGACGGCACCCGTTGATCCATTGTTGATCATTTAATGCTAAATTTCTTAAAATTTGAGCACAGAAGTTGCAAACTCTTACATTAAGGATTCCTTGAGGTTAATTTTTCATCAAATTAAAATGTTTGGGTGAACTACTCCTTTAATTTGTGTGTTTAGAAGTTTTACTGACATTTCTCATTGAATTCATCAAGACAAATTGAGAATCTGACTCATTCCACTTAATATTTCATGCAACTTGTACTATTACTGAATCTATTATTAGTCTTATATTTATTTTAGTGCTGCCAAAAGATTAATCGCATCCAAAATCAAAGTGTTTGTGTACATAATATATTTGTGTGTACTGCGTATATTTATTATATATGTATAAATACACATGCATGTATATATTTCAGAAAATATATATATTTTTTTACTTCAAGAAACAATATTAAAAGTAGTGTAACAGAGATCTCTATTAAGTTTTCCTGTGGGGTTTAAACCAACATGTTTATGTGTGTGTAGAATTTCTTGGCCATAATCCACTTATTGCATGCGTCGACGGGGACTCCCTGCTGAGGAATGTGCTCCAGTATTACAATGTTACGTTTACATTTCATGCGTATGTAGCACATTATAGAAGGCCATTAAACCTCACATATCAATTTATCAGGTCTGTTATACACTGGGTCAATCTCTATGCAGGTGAACATTCCTCAGACACCGTAACATATGTTCTAAACGTACATGCATAAGCCTACAAAATTTTAAAAATCAATAAACTATGTGCTCTGTGAACTGTCATATCTCCTTCATCCAGAAGTGTTTTATAGTCTTGCAGGGAATTTAAAAAAAGAGTCAATATTCTGGCAAAACTAGCAGCCAACGTGCCAGCCTGAATGCCAGCCGTAATTCCCACAGGTCACTCAACATAGCCAACACAAACACCTACTAATGAATACAATATGAGACTAATTAGGAACTTGCCAAGGCTAGACACAGTCATTTAAACACTCACACAAACACACACACACACACATGTATGTGCAGCATTTGGAAGACACTGGTACTTGTTTTAGAAGAACATCCTGACAAACTTCTGGCACACTCATCTGCACACACACACATGTGTTTATGTGTGCAGGACTGCGGAAATGTGTTGTGTCAAATGTCAAGCTGGAACTGCGAAGGAAGAGGAGGGGAAAGGGAATCTCATTAAATTGTCTCCCTCCCTTCGGGCCGAGGGAGGATCTTAAGGTAGGAGCAGACGGCCCTCGCTGTTTAACTGGGCTGTAAATCCATGTTCTCTTGCTCTGATTTGCCACAGACACATGGACAAACACTATACACACACACACACACAGACAAACACACACACATAATTTCATTCTACAGTTCAATAAATCAGGAAGGTTTTTGAAGCGAAATGTTGTGAGCTGATCTGAGCTTCACTAAAGGCCATTAAAGAGGGCATACGCCAACACAGGTGCAACAACTCTAAACACACACACACACACACACACACCGTACATCAGCACTCTCACACACACTGCAGATACTGTATACTCAACACAGCAAATTTGATTTCACTTACAACTTTAATTGTATCTTAAATTAAAACATATTCCTCACACAAATCCCCATCATTATAATGCAGTGAACCCATTATCATTTACTAATTATTATTTATTCAGAAATCATAATTAAAATTACATGATGGTGCACCATAAAGTCTTTATACTTCATAATTTTTTACCTTTATTTGTTGTTTTTCTTTGTAGTTGTGAAATTTAGCAATTTCTGAAAAATCATTACCCCAAAAACAAAAAACATTGCAAATAAAATTAAGACTACTGTAATATTTTCTTAAGTTGTAAATAAGATGATTTAAGTATGTTTTACATTTGCTGTTTCTTTGTAAATAGTTTGTGAAATGTACAAATAATTTCAGATTCTTTCAGAGAGACATTTATTGTTCCTACAAATATATTGTATATTCTACAGTATATATTTTTCATTTTCTTTCAGAATAATGGGAAATACTATTCTGAATATAGTATTCAGCCAGCATTACATTAATGAAATTTGAAGGGAAATATGCTTAACTGAAGAAAAAAAAAATGTTACAGCACCATTCATCTTAAATCTGACTTTACTTTACTTTTTGGTTTAGTTTTATTTTGCCACTAATGTGGTATAGTGCATCACTATAGCTGTAAGCCAGAGTTACTGGACCTGTTCATTGTGCTTTAAATGGTCATATTAAAGACTTACCCCTACGGGCGCTGCTGTTTCCCCCTCTATCTCCATCTCCCCTACACTCCTGCCCTGCTGAGGTGTTTCACACACTGCATCCTTACGGGCGGCTCGTCCAGCTCTACCCTGCATGATCCACAACTCACTCCCTCCAGAAGGACCAAGAGCTAAAGCCTCAAATCAATGTTAGTCGCAGAATAATAAACCAGGGTATGTCTCGCACAGAACTGAGAGCTCTGCAACAGCCTGCACACCCCGAGGGTATTCTTCCTTCTCTGCTGCTCTCCCCCGGCCGAGGCTCCTTTTCTGTTCTTCCACTCCTCTCTAGTTTCAGAACTTTACCATGTGGAGTTCTCAAGAGTGTTTTCCTCTATCACTTCAGCACTTCAGTCCCTCCCTCTCCCTCTATTTCTCTCTCTCTCTCTCTCTGTGAGGAGCAAGGACCACTCCTTCACACAGCTGTTCTGGTACGGGGGGAGTGTCTGTCTGTGTGTATGTGTGTTTGTCCGTGTCCACTATTGTGTTATGTCACGCTCATCTGTCCTCCCTCTGCACTGAAACAGAGATCTTAACTGTCTGTTTCACCTGCAAGAGAGCAACACCCAAAGCCCACGTGAACACAGAATAGAACAAATAAAGAGACAACGTTTTTCTTTTTATGGATTTTACCATAAGAATAACACTGCAAGTTTGTGAAAGTTACTTTGATTGTCATATTAAGTATGAAGGCAGATGAAGAAAAGAAACGTCTGAAAGGTCGGATAAGACAAAATAAATAGTTTTCTCCAGATGGTTTCAAACCCCCTTAAAAACATCTTTTCCCTATGTTGATGTGATTCAGAACAAAGTTTTATTTATATATATGTGACTACATATCCTGACACACACAAAACAGCCAATAGGGTTAAGTTCAGTCAAAGTTCAGAAAAGTGAATCTTGGCAACTAAGTTGACAAACTGAAATAAATTAAAGAGGTCATATGATGTCATTTCAAATGTTCCTTTCTCTTTAGAGTGCTACAAGCTCTTGCTGCTTTCTTTGTGCTTCCAAAAGATGACACAACTAGAAATCAGTGGTCAAGTTGTATTCACAACACTGTTCCAGAACAGTTCAACCCAAATTTTAGTGTGCGTTTAGCGCATTTACTCCTAAAATCTGGAGAGCAGCCTATGCTGGCTGACTGTGCACAGAGACTGTAAAGTGGAGCAATTCTGCCTTTGCAAGGACAGTCTGGCGCTTCTGACTCACAATCTTTAAGTAAGTAACGTTTTGTTATTAAAAGAACCAGCTACAAATGAGCAGTGAAGGGTAGTGCTGTTGTTTGTCATTTTTCTGATCACAAATGCAGACATGGTGTTATGTTTACGAAGCGACGTGTAAAAAAGACAGTACAAAGTCATGATAATCAGTAATTATGTCCTCACATGCAACAAAGGCCTCGTTTGTGAAGTGTTTTATTGTTTTGGTGTCATAGTGCCGGGACATGGCATCACATTTCTGCCACATGCTTGCGGTATTCAGCCAATCACAGTGCACTGGATAGCTGGCCAATCAGATTAGAATACAAATTGACCCGTTTGAGGAGGCCGGGGTTTAAGGCAAACACAAAATGTATAGTATGTGGAAAATAATGTGTTTTTAAACCACATAAACACATTGCATTTCACCAAATACACAAAATAATGTTGTTTTTAGCAACATCACATAACTCCTTTAACTGTTGCGGTATATTGAATCCATTTGTCCTTTTGGAAGAAGTGGAAGTGCATGGTGTACGTCAGAAATAGAACGGGGAATCAGTTTGTTTCATCCAATATAGACAGTTTCAATAAATATAACAGGCTCTTGCTTTTGCTCATGTCCAATATAACTATGGTGTAAAACTGAAAAAAGTTAAACCTATAAAGTAATACCTTTGTAAAAAAAGAATCACTAAAGCACATTACAAAATGTAAAGTAAAATTAAAAGGAAGTGGGTAAAGATATGTTTAATCTAGAGAGCTTTTGTGTGGACAAAAACTGTGTAGTGCAAAATGAGTTTTCAATCAAAAGCATATATATGGACAAAAATGGACAAATTTGTTTATTTTGATCTGTGTGAAAACACCAAAATATCAGCTTGCATTCATCTGTCTCTTCAACTCCATTTTTTTCTTTCATAAGAAGAAAATATAGTCTCATATTATAAACAACTCATTTCCTTTTAAGTACGTTCACACAGCAGGATAAGACACACAATTACAGATCTGCTTATCTGCGCCAGTCCAGAACTCTGGTGTCCTCGGAAAAGGTCAGACGACAGTCCGACATGGCATACAATTGATATCCATTCATATTCAGAAACTCAGCACATGTGTACACAAACACATACATACACACACTTCCTGTAGTCACTTCTCTGGGATCAAAGGTCATCCTTAGGAAGGGCAAGAAAGCAAACAATAGTCTACATGAAGAAAGAGATTTCTAATTAATATATATGAATATTACTAATAATATTACTATTATGAAATTATTTTCTGAACTCACTGCCACAACTCTAAGGTTGTGTTCTAGATAGTTGCCAGGACATTGTTTTGTTTGTTTTTTTAAAATATATACTAAGTAATTGTTACAGTGTTCCTAGGAAGCTTCTAGTTGCTAAGCGCCCAATTTAAAAAAAACCCATACCAAAGTCTCTATGACATATTTGCCTCTGTTCCATTGTCAGGCCAGTGCCTTAAATGGGCCAAGTGGGCTTATAGCCTCAGATGAATATATTTTTCAGCATTTAAAATTAAACACAAAGAAATAAAGTGGCATGAACCATTATTTCGCAAAAGAAAGACTTGTTTGTTTCTGTATATTTGTAGTCACGTACATCACATTTAGAAAGAATGACAATTTCTACATTTTTCCATCAAAAATACCTGAGTAGCAGAGGAAGCTCTCGAACAAAAAACATTATTATATTTATGACATACGAGGAGCTAAAGTCTCCAGACTAGACTCATGACAGATAAAATATGTTGCTAAATAAATACACGATGACGTCTGATTCAAACGGTTGTATTTACCATGTTTACTATGATAACGTTAATGGCTTGCATGCATAGTCTGTTGCATCTCTTATAAATATATCTGCCTTGTATGGTGATCATAATCCATACTGGATCTCAAACATAAGTTATTTAAAACACTGACTGCTGTCTGAAAGCGAGTTGTGAGCTAAAACTATTTTCTTTAGTCTTTAATGCTGGTGTTACGCTGTAGCTGTTAAATTTATTAAATTATGTGTGGTGCTGATGCTCTTCAGACATGGAGATACTCCGCTTTTGTTCATAGCCACTCTTTAGCTGGTACGCTTTGGCCCAAAGTTTTTGTCTGGCTAAAAAAGCACCAACGAGGCACTATCAAGCCCAGGAAATGACAGTGGAAACCTGACTGGCCCTGGCACAAACTAGCATGCCTGCTTTGGGTCCAGCAGAACTGAAGCACCTGCTACAGCAAACTCATGGGTGCTAATACAAACAGAAATAGTCAGCTGCACCATCTGATAATGATGTCATTATGTCAGATTTTGACCTGCCTTGACCTTGATCAGACCAGCCATATAAAGTTTCATGACAGAATTTTGGATTTCAATGCGTTCATATTCAATTTCCTAATGAACTCTCCATTACAGCAACCTCAACATTCAATCAAATTCTCCAAACAAACAGAGTAAAACCATCCCTATGCAATCCAAAAATGAATAAATACTTGTTCCTGATGCAGGGGTCCTTATAAAGACTGTACAGATGCAAACAAACTGTTTAAACCAGACAACAACATTCCTTTATTCTTCTATTCGTCCTGTTGTCAGAAACAATATAGTTTTTATTTGCGTTTGACTTAAAACTCAGCTGTTAAGCATCTGAGCACCAACAGCACTGGCCAGTGGTGCAATGATGTAAAACTATTTGAGTCATGACAACTGTCTCAATAGTTTGGCATAGTACTGGATATGGCTGCAAGTCCATCCATAGACAAGCTGCTGTGAGCATGTAAGATACACTGCTGCTGCATAAATAGCAGACCTTTATTTACCTGTAGCAGATTCTTAAGGGTGGAACTGGGGGAGGTACAGTAAACAGTTTCTGCCATTAAGCAGCAAGCTCATTGGTTTCAGATGTGGCATTAATGATCATTAAATGATCTATTTTTTTCTTTTTCATTAAAACTGGACTTAACTTTTTAAATTATTAAATTATTTGTATTGGAATAATAAGACTGATTACCCCTTGGCAACTTCTAATTGGTCAAACTGCTTCTTAAGACACAGTCTTACCCAGGTGGCTAAGTTTATACAACTGGCCCCTGACTAAAATAAATATTTGTATGCCTTGCTCTATGAAGGCAGTCATATGGAAATGTATTAGCCTATATGACCTTACAACATCCAAATAAACTATTTTTAGAGCCCAGGCAGTTCAATTCTTTTAGAGGACATTTTAAAAGGATAGTTCCCCCCAAAATAACTATACAGTTGACTGTGGCTACAGACTTAATATAGACAAAAAGCAATTCTTCAAAATATCTTCAGTTGTGCTCAACAGAAGAAGGCTTGGAACAAGTTGAGCAAGGGTTTTCATTTTTAGGTGAACTATCCGATTAAACTTACAGAATGTTTGTTGGTACAAACACCATGTCATAAGAAGGAAAATGTAACTTTTGATGTAATGATATCTTTAACAGTGTATCAGTATATCTTTAATATGAATCCTTAGTCTTAAGGATATAAGCACTGTTCTTGTTTTAACAAGCATCATTAAATATTTAATAGTATAACTTTACATTGCGTGATCTGCCCATTCAGTCAATAACATCTTGTCCACAGTATGAACTACTACAATAAAAAACACATGAAATTCATCAATAACCTACACACATATGCACTCTGTTCTCCACACCCTTCAGCTACGACATTAGCTTGGGCGAGTTGCATAATCCCACTTTGATGCAATAATTGGGAAGATTCCCAAAGGGGGTCAGGGTAGGGAGCCAGGGCGGGGACCACTGACTGAAAAAAAAACACATCCAGAAAGCCCCGACCTCACTGTATACACCCAACCACAGCGGGAGATTCATGGCCTGAACCTCAACCAGCTGGTGCTGCGTAGCGGCTGACAGTGTGATAAGAGCATTTTACAGGGTTTACACACCTTTTAGTGAAAGAGTAAGATGTGGAGAACGGCACATTATCTGGAAATGAGCTGAGCTCGTCCGACTGAAAGCATGTGTGATATATGATCCCACCAGAGAGAGGCTCACACAACCATTGTAGATCATGGAAAAGTCGATTATGTTTCCTGCAGTATGGAAGAAAGATTAACCTGTGATCAAGCCTTGGTTACATACAGTACAGCTCTATTGGTGAACAGATGGGTCACTCAGACTAATCAATGTGTGCAAATGTGATGTTGTTCTGCTCTCATTCTCTGTCTGGAAAAAACTGCCATGTTGTCACTGTATTGCAAGATTATGTGGCACTTGGAGTCATAGTCTTGCTGTTGAGCACATGCTTCATACAAGTTGCTTCAGCTTCGTGTCTCATCTGTGCTACAGAGCCACACTTACTGCCAGTTACGGCCTATTTGTGCCAGACAGCAAGGAATACATCACTGGCCACTGCTGCATCCCTCCAGATTGCTTTAGGATGGACTCCAATGCTTACCAATGCTTTAATCATTTTATTACTTGAGAATGCGTAATTTAATTATATAATGCATATTAATGCATAGATGTATACATGTATGCACACTAGTTCAAATGTTTGAGGGCTTTTTTGGTTTGTATAGTTTTTTTGCAAGATTGCACATTTTTCAGAGTGTGAAGATATTTACATTGCTGCAAAATATAAATTAATAATGTTCTATAAAATTATCCTGAATTGAAGTTCTGTATCACACTTCTCACCAAAAACTATTAAGCAGCACAAGTGTTTGCAGCAATGACAATAATAAGAAATGTTTCTTGAATTGATTTCTGAAGGACTGTGTGACAGTAAAGACTGGAATAATCGCTACTGAAATTACTTAAATTACAATGTGTGTGTATGTATATATATATATATATATATATATATACAGACTGTACTGTATATACATAACAAATGAAGTATGTTTAATAATTAGTTAATATTTACTGGACATTCATATATGATTCAATATATGATCAAAATTTTACAAGATTTTAGACCATGCTTGTGTGATGCCATATATATGCTAATATACTGTAGTTTTAAACATTGTCAAAATTCACTTTCTGCTAATTTTTGCATTTCAAATTTACAGACTTAAAAGCTGTTTCCTTTGGGAAACAGGATGAAAAATATAACTCTGTCAATGACAACTCGCACTTAGATGAATGGGAAAGAGTTTCTCCAAGAACATTAGAATTCATTGGGCTCTATTTTCCACAAAGTAGCTTTGGAATAGTATATAAATAATATCATGTACAATGTTACCTGACCTAACACTGAGTCATGGTGATCAATCCCATTCGCCCTCTTTCTCCCCTTAATTTTCTGTCCTATATCTATCTACTTCAAACAAGACTAACGTGTGTGTGTGTGTGTGTGTGTGTGTGGGTACAGTATAATGTGGCTTAACCTCATATATAAACATATCTGTGAATATACACAGTATATAAGCCACATGTGATATATATTTTTTGATTTCATTATCTTGTTGAGTAATTCAAACTACCCTAGTAACAGAAGGAATACCCAGGCATACTTTATAACCACTACACGACTTTCAGGGAGATACATAATACATAAACCCACAGGCACACTTCCACACACACCCACACACACTTGAAGAAACGTTCCGCTCAGCAAACTGCTACTTCAGAGAGTGCTGAGTAATACTGTCAGAGGAAAGCCCGTAACTCTGTCCACAATTCATGAGGTATAAACATAAAAATCTCTGCTAAAACCAGTTATGTTGTCTAAATCACAACCTAAGATAATTACGATTTCAAAAATCACACACACACACACACACACACACAGTACCGATGATCCAGCTGCTGGTGGAGTGATTGCCAGTGATTCTCTACGGCTGAGTGTGTCTTCTTCCTCCTCTGGCTCTTCAGCCTCCAGCTCTGGTTTACACACATATCCACAGTTCCTGTGCAACACACGCCGCAGTCCCTCAAACAGGATCACACTCGCAGTGCAACCCATCGCACCCGGTCCCAGAAACATGCACACACTTCTGTGAGTCGATCGGATGCGACCTCTTCAACCTGCTTTCCAAAGACACCCTGCTAAAAGACTCGGGTCCGAAGCCCAGCCAGAACTACCCCAGCTCTTAGATATCCAGCCTCTCCGTCCTGAGACACATCACTCCATCATCCTTCCTGAACCAGGATCAGAGCGGAAGGTAAATGAGGAAGCTTCCTCCTCAAGGGTGACAGCAGACTGACTTCATCCATTCAAATGAGGGAGATTAAAAGTTGCCGGATTTCTAAAAGTGTGTTTTTATCTAAAACCTCCCCGGGGATGTTACGATGACAAGTTCCTCAGGAGAAAAGTGCTCCAGTGAATCTAGGACATGAGGGAGAGGAATGCTGAGGATTGACGGAAGAGACAGAGGAGTGAGTGATGAGCTGCTTCTGGAATCAGTGCTGGGCGTCGACTTCTCCAGTGCCTGGAGATGCTGATCTATTCCTCTCTCTCTCTCTCTCTCTCTCTCTCCCTCTCTCTCTTTCTGTCAGTATCTCACTCCCGTGCCATACTGACTCTGTGCTTCCTCTGCACCCCCCCCCCCCAGTCTCGTTCTCCTTTTAACATTGCTCTCTGTGTTTCCTGACCCATATCTAGCAGCACAGCATTCATTCATGCGCTAACTATAACACACATGCAAACAAGACAACGTAAGAGCATTCTTTTATTCATTACTGATATGTCAGGAAAAATAGCTTCAAGTAGTTAATACTAGAAATCAACCAATAATAGATAGATATTGCTAACAATTATTTTAACGTTATGTGTCTGAGAACTGACATACAGACATTTCTATTTTATAGATATATTTATATCTTACAGAGCCCCGTACATGACACGCAAGAAATAAGATACATAACTTCTGTGCACATTTACTATTTTGTTCCCTTGATTTGCTAAATCATGCGCAAAATTTACTAATTCGATCACTCTATTTCTAAATCGTCTGTACGACTTAGCAAATCAAGGGAACAAATTAGTAAATCATATGCACAATTTATAAATCGAGGAAACAGAATTTAGCCTACTATTTTATTCCTGCATGTCATTTACGGGGATAATAATGCATATCAAAAATTATTTTACATTATTACTTATTTTATATATAATTTTTTATTAGGTTTCAGTTTAGTATTTTAGCGGTTTAATTCTTTTAAATTACTAAATATTGCACACATTAAGTATCACAACATGCATTTAATTTAATTACTAAAATAATATAATAATTTTACCTTTGGCACAAAAAACGAAATGTGGTAATGTAGGCTGCAACAACTAATATTGATGATCACTGATGATGAAAATAATTAACAATTACGATTATTGATTAATTAATGTGTTCTCAGATTCAAATCTGAGAACACATATGCCACAAAACACGCCTGAAATATATATTTTTTTCACAGTATATGACAGTAATTTCCCGTGTAAATATTAGAAACTCATATGCGTATTTCCATTTTGCACAGTTTCCTCCGCTAAACTTCACTGAAGGAGGTGCACATGCATCAAACAAATGGAGCAAATGAAAAATGACATTTAATTAATTAAATTAATTTCAGGAGGACTACGAATGAACGATTGCACCTGCTATCAATCCCCTCATTACTAAATTGCCCCACCAAAGGCTTCACCGCAGCCTTAAATACCTCTCACTTCCTCTCCTTTAGCCTTTGTGTTTTTGTCTTCCACCACCTCCCCCTTCCACCACCATCAGGCACAGACACAGTCACCTACTTTAGAGTAAATGACTCAGACATATCAGGGATGACATGCTGCAAGGACCTATCTCAGTGTATCTTACACATGACATCAGAGTACATTACGTGTGTCAAGTGTATGTTACTGTAAATGTAAACATGTATTATTATTTGACAGCAATATGCCTTTAAATATTAATAGATGTTGTGTCCGTCTGTGTTAAGACTGACTTAACCCTGCTCCGGATCGCCAGACATTGGTTGGGCATTACATTTAGAGCAGATTTATCAAAGCCTGCAGCTCACGCTTCAGTTGTTTTACAGTGGCATGATCACTGATTGGTGCTGGTCAAGGGCCTCCACCAATCAGACGTACTGTTTTGGGGAGTTTTCATGGCATGTATTGCTACAAACCTTTAAGAATTCAAACATTAGTCAAAGAAACACCCCTTGATGTCATCACATGTACTCCTCCCTGTTGTGAGCTGGTTTGAGTTACACTATATTACCAAAAGTTTTCGCTCACCTGCCTTTACTCATTCTATGAACTGAAGTGCCATCCCATTCCTAACT
>JAUCMS010000105.1:5049749-5065050 GCA_032357445.1 Enteromius radiatus
CCTAAACCTAATGAAGCTAAAAGCTGCAAACTATTACTTTGAAAAATACGAGTGTCATTTCTTGTATCGCCTACACTTCAAAGTAGCATCTCGTGGAAATGTCAAGGAAGGGGAAGATATTAAATTATTGTTTAAACATGTGCATCAGAAACACTTATTTCAGAATTTCTCCTTCTCGCGATCAAGAACCCACTCTCAGATTCACGCTGTACAATTGACTCTGTCTATTATGTGTATGCGCATTAAGCCCCACCTCTTCTTGCCAATTGGTTGGCCGTAGTTTGTTATTGCTTTGGTGCATATCCTCTGCCCCTAGTGTTTATTTTGGTATTGCAGCCTCTCTGTTGTCTTTCAAGACCGGGTTTATTCCCAATGCAATCAGAGGGCAGACAGCAAGACGATCAAAGGGTGATGCACACGGTTTGAGATAAAAATGAAATCGAGCTAAAATCCGAGCACCTTTAAACTTGATTTTCGAGTTGGTCTGAATGAAAATGCAAATTCATACTTTGCCACTAGGTGCCACTTTTGTAGCAGTAAAAGCTCACAAACACTGCTTTAAATTAAATCAATCACAGGAGGAGTTTGGAAAAATGAGTCATTGAACGAATCGTTTGGGAATCAACTTTAGCTAATTCTTTTGTAACACTTTTTTATGTCTGGATCTTAACAGCCATGGTCAATATTAATTGTCATTACACAAAAGGCATTTGTTAAATATATATATATATATATATATATATATAGGCTTATATATGTGACAGGAAGGTGGTTTCCTTAGTTTTTAGGTCAAATATCCCTTCAGTAAGAATGCATATGTGTGTGAGAGGGAGAGAAAAAGACTGACAGAAGGTCCTAAAAATGGTGAATTCAATCTTTCAGTAGTAGTTCCATTCCCTCACTTTCAGTGTGGACGTCAGACAAATTTCCACAATAAAAAGCAGGCTTGATAGATTTTCCAGTGGTGTGGTGAGTGTGGATCTGTGAGTCTCCCTAAAAAAGAAAGGTCTCCATCATTTCACCAAAGAACAGCAATATCCACTAAGACATCACGATTTCATGCGAAGAAGGGAAAATCATTAGATGAAGTGTCTGGAAGAGACATTTTCCAGAGCTTTCTTCTTCAGTTGTTAATGATGTAATTGGTGGCAGCTGTAAAATTATGGGTACATTGCCATGGAAACAAGCCTCGAGCTCTATGACAATAACTATGCGGCTTTATAGGGGAAGCAATGAGTTTGTCAGACTTTAAAACAACAGCATTTATGATTTAATGCAAGTTCAGGAAACAAAGCATTATTAGTCTACACAAAAACTGAATCCTTTTGCCTTTTACATACACAGTGTACCCAGACGTATTAACACAAACATACTAATGAAGTCAAGCTAAACGCCATCAATATCACTGTGGACCAATTACACAGAATAAGCTTGACCTGCTGTTTACAGAGGGCCAGAATGTAATGAGAGGGAGGCAGTGATGTTCTCTCTCTGACGTTTGCTGTAGCCTGTTTCCGCTGTAAATTAAGTTAGGACAGCCGCACACCTCAGCAGAACCGTCAGGGGCATACAAACCCCACTCGCGGTCTGCATTGAGTATCTAAGATGTCTTGCAGAAAAGAAAAAAAACTATTCTGTATAAAAAATTTTCTAATTCTATGATTAAACTGTAAAAACAACTGTCATCAGAAAACAGGAAGTGATTGTAATAATGAACTGGAAAAATCTGTTTTAGGCTTATGATAAGGGTTAGGTGTTTCTATACCCTTGTTAATCAGCTATCATATCCAACTGATTTTAGGCATATATTTTGAGTAGGGGTAGGTTTAGGGATAGAGATTGGGATAAGTCTATATTTTTGGACAGTAATGTTGATCCAGGATCATGTCTTACTTGGCAAAATCACAGCGACCCTCTAGGAGACATGTAGCTGCAAATTAATGAGAATTAGTTGACATGTAATTGAAGTGTAGTTACAAAGTTAAGGTTAATAGTTAAAGTGGACTATCAAAATAAAGTGTAACCCAGTTACACAACTTTTTAATTCATGCACATATTTTATTACTTTGCTTTCTTGTTTTAGTTCAGTCATGGCCACATTGTAATAATTGGCTCCCTTTTGCAATTTATCTAAACCTAAAAATTTATTTAGAGAACATACTAGATTTCACACCGCATTTTAATTTACAGAAACGTAACATTTGTATTGCGAATGGTTATAAGCATAGACAAGTGTAGATACCCTATTCGACCGCTCCAGGTAGGTTGATAAATCTGCCATCTTGAAATGGTCAACTTGATGTCATTCACCATAATAAACAATGAATACTCAAAGATATGCAAGGGTATAACTAACTGTTGCAGACGATCACAGTCAACACACTAAAAGGTTCGTACACCAATGGCGGATGGATAGACGGGCAATAGAAACAGTCGCTAATGAGGCATCTACGAATATATATATATATATATATCTGCATATCTACAGTATGGTCACAAATACTCAACAACGGTTTTCAGCGTCACTGATGTCAAATCAAATTTGAAAACAATGGCTGATTTTCAATTAAGTGACTAAATGGCTTTGGAAAAATCTGAAATTTTTATGTTGCTTTTTCATCCATCTTCATTTACTGTTATTGTGTTCTTTGTCAAGAGTCAGTAAAAAGACTTCTTTTGTGTATCATGTAAGAAAGAGAATACATGAATTCAGAATGACATGATGGAAGTGATGGAGATGGACACTTTACATTTTTGTGTGAACTATTGGTAGAACGTATATACTGTAGTATAAAGACCAATTCTCAATATTAACTAGTTACATAGTAGCATGTCTTATTATTAACATATTGACTGTTTATTAGTACATCTAAAGCACATAAGCAGCATGATATACCTAAACTTAAAAAGCATTGAGGTATTTATTTATTGAGGTAAGCGTCATAGTTAATGGTTTGTGAATAGCAAGAACTGTACCTTAAAATAAAGCGTGACCTAAACAGTCTAATTCAAATGTTACATCACAACACAAACAAAAGTGTTTCTTCTCAAACTTATTGCATTCCAGGACAGTCGGTGACTAAAGATGTCATCAAACCTCTCATCATTCATACTATCCCAGCAATGTGTAGATCACATGATCGCTGGATTCTCAGTGTCCTTTAACAAGCCCACAGGACAAAGAGCGTTTAAAAATAGAACAGACACCCAAGCTGCTCTCATCCATAATAAATGGTAGTGGATATCCAGTCAGGAGGCCTCACCTGCTCCCTACACACAGCAATCACACCACCACCAATACACTAATGAGGCCAGGCAACTATATTTTACACACATTTAGAATTCAAATTCTCACCAAGCAAAAAGGATTTCAAACATCTGTTTACATTGCATTGCATGGACTACAGTGCACATTTAAAATAAAATCAAAAATATGCTGCATATCTTTTGATGACAATTAGATTACAATTTCCTCCCCTATTGGTGATTATTCAGTAACTTGATCTGTAATAGTAAGAGTTCAATCTAACGTATGCTGTCCACAAGCAGGGCCAGTAGCAGTCCATCTGGGAGGGTAACGGACACCGCGGGCAGGGCCTTTGATATGTGTTACAGGACACAGATGCATACACATACACAAACGTCATGAAAGAAACAGACATGGACAGCTGTGTGATTGCCACTGTGAATGAACTGCACTAGCTCACTGAAGCATGTGTTGGGGGAGGACAAAGGCCATTAATTGAAATGTAACACTCATATTGATCCAAATGCACATTCATGCTTCTGGCCACCTATCCTCATTTAGCTGATCTCATGACAGGCACAGGAAACTAAGAAAATAAGGAGCAAGCCAAGCGGTCACACAATCTACCATCAACCACAGTGTTAATCAAGATTAAATGTACACAGATAAAAGGAGAGACTGGTCACAAAATCGTGTGACTGGAAATGTCAGGCCTTTTTTTTACGTACAGCAAGTGTATGAGCTTGTGAGTACTTGTCAGTCTATAGCATTCAAAAGTATGTGCTCAGTATGATTTTTTAAAAAATCATATGAGCTATTTTTTTGATTAACTTAGATTAAGACATACAAAATGAGCATTGTGCAATTGATTCAGGATAATTAATTTGTGCCTGTATAAAAATGTGCCGTTTGAGGGTTCAAATTAAGACCCTTTCAGGCCCCTTCTGTGCAGATCTGTTTGATCAAGCGACCTGTGAACATCAGAGGAGACAAATCCTTTTGGATTTAATTTTACGGCCTGATTTCCCTTGAATCCTAAAGTTGTTTGAGTGACATATTAGGAATAATGATCAGATGGGATTTCACTTGAACAAGAAAGCAGGGGGAAAAAGGAACAGAGAGACACCAGAAAGAGAAAAGTATGCCATGAAATACGTTCATCTGATTGAGAGCTAAAATATGTGAAAACAAATTAGGAGCCATTGACCCAAAGTTCCATTAGCGGACCCCAGCATTCCTGCTTACCAGCCATTACCACGAACACACTTAACTGAGAAACTATGTGTGTGTGGGACATACAGTTTATAAACCATCTGTTTATTTTCCGTCTTTCAACATGGATGATAATCAAAGATGTCATTAAAATGTACAGCGCTAAGTCACAAAGCCAAACTTAATTGATGTCAAAAGACTAAATCCAAAGTCTAATCGCTGAACCATAAGTAACCATGGTAACACTAGTTGGACAGAAAAACACTGGACTGATTCAAAACCTTGTGGGTCGACCCACAAATCTAGGGAACTGCCAGTGGCAGGACATGTAGCAGGACATGGCTACACAGAGAGTTTATTTACAGCGGATGTAGACATAACAGCATTTTAATGTACTTGGAGTTCAACAAACGAAGGAAGAGTTGCTCTGATGTAACCCTTGTGCTTTATGCCTTGCTAATAGTCATAATGGTGACAAATTAAGCATGTAACCTTTAAATTCAATGATTGCACAACAAAACATTTTCGGTTTGAAAGTGAATTAAGAGACCTAGAACAACCACTAAAACAAGTCAGCATAACTTTAAAGCAATAGTTCATCATAAAAAATAGTTTACTGATGCACATGCCATTCCAAAACTGTACTGTAGATCACCAAAAAAATATCCTGACGAATTCAGCCTGCTCTCTTCTATACAGTGAAACTGAAAACCAGAGACTGAGCAAATGTAAGTGTCTATTATTTAGTCAGATTTTCAGAGGGATGAACAGCAAAGCACCAAACATCAGGATCTACACACAATATATAATAGATTTTTGGTGCTTTAGTCATATACTGTAGCATTCAAATGTTTTTGGATTGTTAATATTTAATATGTTGCTGAATTAAAAAATTAGGTGGCCTTAATTACTGTGTACTTACATTTAAATTCATAATTTAATACCGTGAACATATTGTGTACATATACGTTTTTACATTGTACTTATACTTTAAAAAATACATATGCAGCTACATCTGTAATTCATTTCTCTAATTACATTTATAATTACACTGCTGACCCATCCTTTACCCACATTTAACCTACCCATACCACCAGACCTGTCCCTAACCTTACCAATAACCTACCTCAGTAGCAGCAAAAGTGCTTTGCAATACAATATGACCACAATAAGTACTTATTTTTTGACGCAAGTACAGTACATAGTCGTTAAGGCCACCTAATTTAAAGTGTGACCAAAAAATAATTACTATTGAATATGTATATACTTATACTTTTTTAAAGCTTTTTCATTCAGCTTTAATTGTATGGAAGAGGAGCATCAACATTGTGCTGAGAGAAAAGAAAGCGAAATAGATTTGGAATGATATGTGGGTAAGTAAATTCAACAACTTTCAGAGCTTTTGGGTGAACTGTTCCTTTAAGTGCATTCAATTCCTTGATCTTTAAATGGTGTTACTGGCGTAAAACGACTGTTTAGCACAAAATGAGGACGGCAAACTTCAGTTTGGGGCTTTCATGTGTATTCAAATGTTACTTTAGTAAGGCAACATCTGAATTATGGTGAAATCAGACAGCTCCTAGGCTATTAGTTCCAGATGGAACTTTCCTTTTTTTGCATTACAGGTAATGGATAAAGAGACAGCACTCTAGAGACTCCTTCTCCTGTTCTGAGAGATGAAGTATTGCAGGTGACATATCAACGGTTAAGTAAGGCTGCTATAATCATTTCAGCTTAAAATCCTTCCAAAACGATTTTTCCCCTTTTTTCCATTTTCCCCAGTCCAATACATTCACAGTTAAATGACAAGACACTGACGAAACTATCATTTTCATGGCTGAAAAAGATGATGGTGGCAATGATGGAGATTTGACAGGTGCCAGGTGCTCAATTCATGAGCTTTAAAACGCGTCTCACTGGCATTTATCTGGTGCCCTGGTTTTACCTTTTAGTTAGAAACTCCCATCTGAGCACGTTAATAGCCCTGTCCTATATTTCATATTTAGGTCATTACGTGAATAAATTACAGGTTGTTAATAAAAAAGCACTAATACAATGCAAGTGTGACTTGAATCAAACGCAGACTTTAAAGTTGAACTTCACTCACCACCAGTACAGAAGTGCGCACCACCTCGGAGACGCTCTGGCGTAACTCAGCGGCGGTGCCCGGCTTACTAAGACCGCGTGTGAACTTTCGTGTCTCGGGCTGAGCCGAAGAGGCCATCGCACCTTGCTTGCGTTGAAAAGATGAATTCTATGATTACATGTCTATAGACAAAAATGCACGCAGTCCTGCGAGGAAGTCCTCAGTTAGGACCTGTCCTTCACAACAAGACGTAGCGACGCATTCCCAGTCCCTATAGTAAACAACAGCATGGAGTGGGTCATCTGTCCTCTTCCAAACTACATACTTCTGTTTGTTATCGTAGCGTCGGATGGAAGCTGAAGAGGTAAGCGAAGTCCCGCGTCGCTCCGCGCCAGTGTCGCACCGCTGTGCGTGTCAGTGCGTGCTGAAGCTCCCGCGCGAGCTGCAACGCCTCCCCTCAGAAACTCAGCGGAGCCAAGGAGCTAAATTGCTTCCATGTAAAAGCATATGTCATGTTGAATTGATGTGTGTGTGTGTGTGTGTGTGTGTGTGTGTTATTTACTGTGTTGAAACGTTATGAAACTTATTTTATGGCAACAGCAGAACAACAGGGAAATACTGGGCAACACGTTCTATAAAGCCATGTATTATAAAATACAAAGTATTTTTAAATAGGGTAATTGTTTATGATAGCTACGTTACCTGTCATTTAGGCTACCTTTAAGCAATACATTAAAAACACTATAATCAAATATTTATTTACATTATAGTCTTAACTGTCTCCGGATTCAATTATTTATGAAAACATACAATGCACAGCGTGTAATTATGATATCATGAATACCTGTATACAGGCTTCATAAAAGGTGCACCAATTAATTATATTAACATATAAATCCTTTTAATACATTATATTTAAATTTTACCAAAGAGTGGGGGTAAAATAATAATGCACGCATTGACCTAATGGGTCAATGTTAAAGTATGTTTAGCGCGCCGACTAGTGGTGATGCTCTCATATTGCAATTCCAAGTGCTTCCTAACAGTCAAATATCTTTTCATCACACTGTAAATAAACAGAGACTATGCAAATGCAAAGCATAATTTAATTTAAATCTGCAAATAACAATACACTTTTACAGTCTGCACCTTCTTATACAAATCACAATTTTTAAAAGGTCTCAGGAAGGGGTAATAAAATGATTGATCACAACACTACGATTACAACGATTGTGTTAACAGGAGAATAACATCATACAAACACTCATCCACGCATATATGCACAAACACACACATACGTGTGCTTAAACACACTAGGGCCGCAGCTGTAAATATCTTGTGCTCTTTAAGATGCATTTAAGACATGCGACAGTCAGGTGTGGATATTATGGGACTCTGTTTATATGATTATAATAACAGCGTCCGATTCATTATCACTGACATGCCAGAGCGGTTTAGTAACATAAGAAGGCTTGATTTCAGACCAGAGCTACTTGCTTCATGTCTTTGTGCATAGCAAAAACCACTGCTCTTGTGTGCTGTGCTTGAAAAAAAATGACTTTTCTCAGGTTTCTAGCTGATTTAACCTTTGCCCTTTGTTGACTTCTTGTACATCAAATGATCGGAACAGTTAAGTGCGTACAAAGATGCACATCCCCATAGGAAAAATCACAAACATGCAGCACAAAAACCTTTCACACGACTAGAGACAAGACACAAAGACACAGGAACACACAGAGAATGATCTTGTGTGTTAAGACACACTCACTCACACATAGAAAAATAAGTAAATAACAAGTAGGTCCAAAGCATCATTAGACAGTTTAACAAGATCCAGAACAGTCAGTTGACCGAGTGCAGCTTTGTCTTGCGTCTCTGAGTAAAGCTTGTCCAGAAAGCGAGACTGATATCAGATGTTGCCTTGGTCTCTGTACAGTCACACCATTTCCAAATATTGTCTTGAGTGTCTGATGCGGAGATACGTAGTGCCACCACAGTGAAATGTGTTAAATTGCTTTTTTTTCAAGTCTGTTGGCTTCTTTCAGACCTCAGAAAAGAAAGCCTGCTGTTATTTTGCGCACACAACAGCACTTACAATATCAGATGCTGACGGAAACTTCAGGAATATTGTCTCATAAATCTCATAGCTGCAGGAAACCGTGCGTGGGAAAATATTAGAGAATGTAAACATATTTAGCAGGTCTGCATGGGAAAAAATAAAAGCTTTGTAACCTTTCAAATAAAATTATTTAAATTAGTAACCTTATAGGACATCCACATATTCTGTGTCTGACTGATGAATTTATGATTTTCTTTTTTTATATATAGAATTTTATCGAGGTCAAAGAGAAATTAAATATTTTGGAGATGAGCACAACTAATAATATTGAATATTAGTACATTTCCATTAGTATAAGATGTTTTTCCAGGTCTAGTCATCAAAATTCCCTGACTTTTCCAGGTTTTCCATGACCTTAGGAATGTGATGATTAAGTACACATTTACACCGGTATAATATTAGGGACCATTTTAAATGGTCAAAATAATTATGATTAATAACTTCAAGCGAAAAAGTGCAACCAAAAAGTGGCTTATTTAAAAAAAAAAAAAACATACAAACATTAAACTAAAAGATGGCTGCATAGCTCTTTTCAATAACTAACACTCTTACTGTGCTTATAATTGGGGTTAAATTTAAGACATTTATATGGTCCAGTCCACACTTGTCTCCACAAACTTGAGACATTTAGAGCTGTAGAGTTTGATTTTACATTTCTTTCAAGAGCAAAGTGAGGTTTATGTTCAAAAGTCACAGTCGTTTGAATCTGAGAAGCGAGATCCTCCCCGACTACCTAGATAGACGGCAGAGGCTGATTTAGGTCTGCTGGTACCGGCCTGATTCTGGTTCCCTCCGTGACGACTGTTGTTGTTGACTTCAGCATCCAGTGTATCTGTGGTGATAACCCAGCTGGCGGGACGCCACTTCTTCAGAGCGTAAGGTGTCTTCACTCGCTTTTTGATTTTATCTCCTGATCCCTCTGTCATGTCACCTACAGACTTGCCTCCTGTGGGTGAACAACGTGAAGATTACAACTTGAGCGTGCAAATTTTACAATGTAAAACAATGGGCCTCGTTTATAAAACATGAGAAGAATGGATTTGTGTGTAAATTGTTCCAAAACTTTTTTAAACAGTTCACAGAGCAATTTGTTATGCGGTAACACTTTATTTGAAGGTGTTCTTGTTACATGTTACATGTACTTACTATTATAATAGCAATACATTATGCATAATTACATGCTAGCAACCCTAAGACAAACCCTAATCCTAACCCTCACCATATAGTTAGTACAAGTAGTTCATTAATATTGCTCAGTACATAAATGTATAATTACACTGTAACAAGGGCACCTTTAAATCAAATGTAACCTATTATGCTAGGGCCTGTAAGAGTGAACATATTGAAGTAAACATCAAATATGAAAAGGGTGGAAAATGAACTTTGGCTAGTGAATGTCTAATTTTGGACAATTCAATTTGGACCTTTCATAGACAGCAGTACACAGTCCATGTGACATCAGTGGCTTAACTTCAGTTTTGCAATGCCCAGTGAAGACAAAAATCACACCATTTACTCAAACATTCTTCCCCCCTGAGTTCCATCCTCCACTATTTTAGAGAGTATCATAACACATTCGTATACTTTCCTCTACAACCACAGATTACGTTCATGCGTGTGCTTTCCCCTGGATGTAAACAAGGCTGATTACGTTGAAGTGTGCGTATGCGTTGCATTGTGATACTCGTAAGTCAGGGGAGAAGTCTTTACTACGTTTCTGTATCTGGGATCATTTCAGTTGTGTTGCTGCCTATGGAGGGTCAGATGGATCTCTGATTTCACTCAAAATATCTTCAATTGTGTTCCGAAGAGGAACGGAGGTCTTATGGGTTTGGAACGATATGAGGGATATGAGTGATTAATGACAGAATTTTCATTTTTGGGTGAACTAACCCTTTAATTACATTGCTATCTATGGGAAGTCAGAGAGCTCTCAGAATTCATCAAAAATGTATTAATTTATGTTCTGACAATGAACAGTGGTCTTGAGAGTGAGAAATTAATAACACAGTTTTCATTTTTGGGTGAACTGCCCCTTTCAGCACTGATACTCACCGAGTAATGGCAGTGTGGTGATGGACAGATCCAGTGAGTTGGGCCTCTCAGGTCTGCGCACGCGGTTCTGTCTGAGCAGGGCCTCTCCTTGTGTCTGAGCTTGGGTTTGGGCCTGTGGAGTAACCACAGTTGGGGCAGGACACGGGCCAGGCAGCGCAACAGGCTCCACGATAGAAGATGATGGAGCATCTCCTGTTGGACCAACATTTTCACTGTTCTCTCCTCCCTCTCCTCCGCCCTCGGTCTCTCCCTCACCCTCTCCCTCGCCATTGTTGTTATTGCTGTTGTTGTTGTTCGCATTGTCAGGATGCGCCTCTCTTCTCAGAAGAGGCTCTTGTTCGTCAGGACTAGTGTTCAAGAGGCTGAAGGTCAAGTCCTCTGAACTCACAGTGCCCTTCCAATGGACATCAGCGGCATTGGCAGCACTTCCTGCTGACTCAGGTGCTGCTCCGGTTGCATATTTACTCACTGCTGCCGCAGCGTCGTTGTTGGCAACAGTAATCGGCCTGGCCTCATGTGCCACTCTGACCGCACTGGCTTTAGCAACACCCATCTCAACTTTCTTCAGATTCGACTTTCCGAGTTTCCCAAACTTCATCCGCAGAGATGAAGATGACAAGGCGGGTGTTTTCCCAGAAGGTTTTGCATGGAGACTTAAGCTACTCGGCCTCTTCGGAACGTTCTGCTGCTTAGGTAGGATGGTTATTGGAGCATCAGTAAGCCGGCCAGAACCCTGTGAGCCTGAAATCTCAGAAGCCATCTTCATGAGGGGGTAGAGCGGGCCATGTGAGGTGGATGTTTCTGGAGAGCAGAACTGCTTCTGCGAATGCTCCATCAGGCTCTCGTCAGAGCTCTCTCTCAAGTTCCTCTGGACTTCACTTGGGTCCAGTTTTGGTATCTCCAGGTCTTCCTGGGTCAGCTGAGAACAGGGAGGGACACTGTTGCCCACTGGTGGAGGCTGTGTGGCATTGCAGGACTCTGAGACAGGAGTAGGGGAGGAGCTTTCTGTGCCAGACTGCCGTGATTGGGCCTGCTGCCACTCGTAGTTGATGCAGTTCCTGTTCTTCTCTGAAGGGTTAGATGCTCCCACCGAGGGTGGGTCCATTGAAGTGTCATTGTGGAGGGGTTTATCAGCACCCTCATGGTCTTCAGTGTTTGTAGATGAGTGTTCAAGGAAAGAACCCACCTTAGGCATCTGCCTTCCATTAGAGAAATTCCTAGAGAATGTAAGTTGAAATAAGAAGCACTTACTGTAAGATAAAGGCCTACACAGACTTATGCACATTGCAAATGACAACAGTTGACCTTGATTTGTGACAGTTTTTGGTAACTGATTATTAATTATCTGGAGTTCTACAGATTTTTTAATTGGTCATGTGCATTGTGCATTACTAATATTAATTACATGTGGTTGAATTAATTATTTAATTGGATTTTAAATATGCAGCAAGTACTGGTTATTTAATGCTTGTGGTCTTACAGTGATTACCGGTTACTGATTACCTGTGGATGTAGAGTATCGGGTCAGTATTACAGATTACTTGTTGCTGTACAGTCATTGGTCGGTGATTTTTAATTACTTGTGATCATACAGTGATTTATTATCATACAGTAGAATTATTGATTACATGCTGTATGTGTTGTATGTAAGTGATCACTGATTACTGCTTATTGATTATTTGCGATTTTACACTAATTATTAGTTATTCATTACCTGTGGTTGTACAGTGGATGGTCAGTGGTTATTGGCTTCTGAAAATCTGTCTGGTTATATAGTACGTGGTCAGAGATTATTGATTACCTGTAGCTGTACAGTTATTGGTCAGTGATTATAAATTACTGGTTGCTTGTAGTTGTAAAATAATTATTGGTTATTGATTACCTGTGTTTGTACAGTGAGTGGTCAGAAATGATTGGTTACTGATTACCAGTGACTGTATGGTAAATATCGATTATTGATAAACTGTGGTTATTGATTACCTGTGGTTAAACAGTGCAGTGCTGGGGTTGAGAGGAGGACTGACTGATTTTTCCCTGTCCCAGATAAGGAGCAGTTCAGCAAGTCTCTCCTCTGCACACTGAGCCGTTAGCCGGGCTTCAGCATCCTGATCCCAGCAGTCTTCCATTGTCTCTTTCAAAGAGTGCACCGTCTGCACAAACACATACATCAACTTCAAATCTATTTTAGTCCACTGAGAGTTGATAAGCTCCATTTGTGTGTGTTCACATCTTAATTTCTCACCAGGCTATTTTCTTTCCAGGCCTCTGGGAATTTGGGTCTTTCTTTTTCTCGGGACACAAGTGCCTGCATGTCTTCTATGGTAGGGTGATTACCCATCTCTGCCTGAAACGCCATCTGAAACGCTGGAACTGTCTCACCTGGTGGGACAAAAGATTCTTACTGACTACAAACAGCAGCTGTGACGTGGAAAGATTTGCACTTGTGTACATGTGTTTGGTACCTGGGAAGAGATCAGCACACCGCATGAAGGTTTCCCAGTAAAGCAGACCCAGCGCATAAACATCCACTTGTTTCAGTGCTGACTCACAATCTCTGAGATTCACTGCTCCTTCTAGCACCTCCGGAGCCATGTATCGCACTGTACCCACCTAGTGAGATGAAGAGATAAAACATATGATTAGTCTGGGGTATTATTGTCGAAATCACTGGTCTGCTTTTGATTTTGCTGGGTTGGATCAGACTGGACCATTCTAAATTGCTGATTCCTGACCTCACTGATGGCACTGTTGTCCTCTTCCCCGTGCCTGGGCGGTCTCTTTCCAGTCAGAATCATGGAAAGTCCAAAATCACTGATCACACATGAGCCATCTGTCTTCACCAGCACATTCCTACTGTTCAGATCCCGGTGGGACACCGCTGGTTTATACACATCTAACAATGAGAAGAGGAGAGGAAAGGAAAGGAAAAGAGAGCGATTGAAGGGGGAGGAGTGGGATGAGAGAGGAAAGAAGGAGAAAAATTTACATGAGAGTGAATCATAATATCAGAATTGCCACTAGAGAGCACTAGGACCCACTTTTGTCTCCAGAAAAAACCTAAGTAACAGGGATTTTTACCAACGTAAGTGGACCAGTGAGGCACAAGGGCTTAAGCCACTTAAAAAAACACAGTAAATAAATTTAATCAATCAATCAATCACTTTTATTTATATAGCGCTTTTAACAATAGAGATTGTAGCAAAGCACTGAACATTATCAAATAAGAGAATAGAGTGATGGTAATATATAATGACGAGATTAAACCATTTATTTATTAAATGCAGAGACAGTCTCTGTAATCAAAAAGACGATAATCACTAGAAATTAGGTGTCCCCAACTAAGCAAGCCAGAGGCGACAGTGGCAAGGAACCAAAACCCCATCCGTGAGAGAATGGAGGAAAAAAAAACCTTGGGAGAAACCTGACTTAGCTGGGTCCAGTTCTCCTCTGGACGGACGCCCAGCACCTAATTTCCAGTTAAATTATAAGCGCATTTTATTAAATATGTTTATTTTATCATTCCATTTTTAATGTATTTTGATCAGTATATAATTACTCTTATTTACAGATTTCTAACATAGATAACAGAGGTTATAAAACTCTGTCATATAAGCAGTGGTCACTGTTTTGTGAAATTAATATCTGTTTAAAATATAGGTTTGGAAGTGGCCCATCCAAACAGATTTTAGAGCCAGTACACTCTGTTATATAATAATGCTGTGTATGAGAGTATATATGAGAGTGTGGAAGTTAAAGGATCTGTCATTATATATCAGTATGACTGCACTGAAGATGAAGACATAGCATCACTTTCTTTCTTTCTTTCTTTCGTTAGTCTCTCTTTCTGTCGTGGTCTTTGTGCCTTTCATTTCCATGCATTTTCTGAAACTAAATCTGAACACTTTTAGAGCCTTTCACACTGAAACAAAGACAAAGAAAACTAAAAAAAGCATTGAGAATTACACCCCATCCATGCCTTCCTGCTTTCTCAGACTGAAGCTATAAATAAAGCGCACACACCCACTATCACATCCATACGCCAAGCTTAAAAACTAACGAGTATTTCAAATAGTTGATGCCTTTTAGTTCCAGTTCACAAACCTTTCAAGTTTTGAGTCAGTAACATGTTTTAAAAATAAAATAAGTCACCTGCGAAATCCTAATTTTAAACCAGTCTAGAAATTCACCTGCTTTTAATTTAGGGTCTATCTCTGCCACTGTTCAACCCTATGTAAGAAATCTTGGTGTTGTAGTCGACTCATTTCTGAACTTTGAAAAGCAAGTCAGCGCGGTGATAAAGGGCAGCTTCTTCCAACTGAGATTGATAGCCAAATTGAAGCAGTCTTTGCCTCATAATGACTTAGAAACCGTAATCCATGCTTTTATCACATCACGCCTGGACTATTGTAACTCCCTTTATTATGGTCTGCCTCAAACGATTATTTCTCGTTTGCAAATTGTCCAAAATGCTGCAGCAAGGCTTCTAACGGGAACTAAGAAGAGGAATCACATTTCTCCAGTTTTAGCCTCGCTACATTGGCTGCCTGTAAAGTTCAGAATTGATTTTAAAATTGCTGTCTTC
>JAUCMS010000105.1:5069188-5094244 GCA_032357445.1 Enteromius radiatus
CCAAGTGATTAGCACACCTGATTCTGATCATTTGAATGGGTGAGCGAAAACTTTTGGTAATATAGTGTATATATATACAATGCTGAAATATATTTTTAAATGTTTGCATCTTTTTTGATATATATATATATATATACTCTTTCATTTGAATTTTAAAAACATTAGAGTGAAACCTACTTGTAACAGGACAGATTTGTCTAAGAAACCCAGTTTTGCTCATAGCTATTTTGTCATCATTTACCCACACGCATGTTCTGCCAACTGATATGAATTTCTTTTGAAGAATGTCAGCAACTAAACAGTTTTGGTTCCCTAATGGACAAGTACATTAGAAGTGAATGAGAAACTGTTAGGTTACCAACATTCATATTTTTTTTGTTCTGATGTAAACAAAAAGTCACAGAATAAAAGGTAAAAAAGCTGTCACTAGGCCAGTACCTTTTCAAAGGTACAAATGTGTACCCTTTAAATACCAGTATGTACACTTTAGGTACTAATACACTATGTGCCTTTAAGGTTTACACCCTTTAGGGGTAAATAGTATACGCCATCTAAAAGTGTACCACAGTGGTAGCTTTTGTACCTTTTTTTCTGTGGGTGTACAGTTTTGGAATGACATCTGTGGGAGTCTAGAAACAAAATATCTTGAAATGTCCTTCAGTATAAAAACAGTGTCGTGTGGTGTGACACAACTTTTGGGTTACAAATTGAATGTATGAATTTAACCTGACACCTGGGATAGTGTCACGTCCTCACAAGAACCTGAACTCAGATCAGTCCCTACTACACACTCACAAACACCAGCCACAGATCCGGGATCAGTCACCACCACGCGTGATACTAATCACTCATACTTATCTCTCAGCTGACTTCCTGATGTTATTTTCCAGAGCTGTAAAGAAAAATACCCGAATTAATCCAAGTTACGTGTTCGCTGCCTTCACTGCGCCTGACAGAGTCAATATTCAGGGTTGTGATATTTCAGGGTTTGCAGCAAAACCCGCCCAATCATTACTCAAAACTAGCCCAAAAGCTTTTCAGGGGGATTCCCGGTAAAAATTGTAGAATAAAATACACATTTTTAGTGGGGTTTCCCTGATAAAAGACGTATTTCAGGGTCTAAATATCACGTTATTGGGCTCGCTTCAACCCGCGGAGGCGCCGACATGAAAAACATCTCACGGAAGTAGCCCAATTTTGCTGGAAAACCACAGACTTGGCAAAACTGCTGATTTTTTGACTCGGTTGGGTTGAAACAACCCAGCATTTAGACTGAAGAGAGCTGTTTAAAGTACTCTATTAAAGCACTCTTCTAATTGTATTATTATTATTATTATTGTATACAACTCTGATTGTGATTTGTCATGTGGGATAAAAGCATCAAGAACAAAAAGAACTTACAGTTTACAGCGTACATTTTTCCTTGCATATATATATTTTTAAAATGTATACAGGATAATGTACACATTACTCTGAAGCTAAAAACTTAACTCAGTTTCCACTATACAGTCAGCCAATGGTGCTTTCTGACACTGGCTGACATATCAGTATAATGAATGTGGTCTGTTCATCCCTCTCTGTATTCAAATGACAAGCACACAGGGGGAAAGAGTGTGTGTATACTGTATGAGTATCCACGAAGATGACAGGGTGAGTAGAGAAAAATGCACTCGCTGCAGTGTACAGAAAAAAAAGAAAAAGTGAGAAATATATATATTATGCCTTAAAAATGTTTCTTAGTCACATCAGATTAAATACAAGAACTTCCTGTAGCTGGGCTCCATGCCAGCATTTTACTGCCTCATCATCAAAAAGCTGCAAAATATGATTAAATTATAACTTGGGCAAACCTGATACCCCTGCGATCCAGTTTATGAAGCACTTCAGCAGCATAACTGCAAACAAAATCCAACTCAGTGAAGTGGATAATTCATGACTCTCCACTTCTAACAGCACTACAAAGCACAGCAATGTGCTCACGACCTACATTCTGATTCACATCTAATGCTTCCAGCCAAAAAAACCCTCCCTTTCCCTTTCCTCCAATCTGTCCATCCAGCCATACTTTCACCCAGCTGCTCTGCCTAACCGCCGAGTACGCTAAAATAGTCACAAGATAAGAAATATTTATGTGCGTGAGAGAGAAAGAGGTGTCAGAGGTGAATAAGAGTCATTCGGCATTGTCCCATAATTCCTGCAATATGAACTGAGCAAACGTTTTATCACCTTGAGCGATATCTCACCCAAAAATGTAAATGTTGTGAATACTTATTCAAATTAAAAGACAAAACGGCACCATAAAAACTCTTGTGCTATAATCCAAAAGAGTAGCATTTTATTTTACAGTGTCCTTGTTACACATACTTACTCAATTATTCATGCTCATAATATTAATCAGTAGACTATTTATTTGTTTTTACTCAAGGACAGCTTAAAATAAATTGTAACCTCCAAAACATTATTGGATACATATTTAATTGTCTACACTCATTTCCCCTTTTAATATAAACCTAAGCTCACTGGAAAAAACATGCTTTTGGAAATGCATGTTTGCAAAATGATATTACGCTGCTTCAAATGTTCAACAAGTGGCACTAAAAGTGCATTCTCTTTTTCCCTAAACCAGATGAATGTAAACGTGGAACGTAAATGTTTTTTTTACAGATGATGTTGAATAAATCATGCTAGTTCAGAAATGTAAATGTGAAAACAATGCACCACCTACACTAAACCTAACCATTTGATGTTTAAACATGATATAAACATGATATAAAATATTTACTACAGGAAAGCCATACACATGGAGCTGGTTTTGTAACGCAAAGACCAAAATCTATTAGCTTACAAATCATGGTAAATGCGAAAAAGAACTTTTTTTTGTGCATTTGGTTAATGTGTTTATGCAGTTTAAGGTGAAAAAAAAACACTTTATTTTCTACATACTGTACATTATTGTTTCGCTTCTAAGCCCCACCTCCTGAAACGTGTTGATTTGTACAAAGTTCATTATTGTAAAAAAAAAAGAAAAAAAAAAGAGGTGTGCTCTGATTGGCCAGCTATCTAGTGCACTGTGATTGGTCGAATATCCCAAGCATGTGGCAAAAATGTTACACCTTACCATAACGTGATGCCGCATCCTGGGGCTATGACGCAAAATCAACAAAACACATTACAAGCGAGGCGTTTGGTGCATCCAGTGGGGACATAATTACTGATTATCATGATTTATTACTGTCTTTACTGTCAGCTTGTAACTCTCCAAAGAAAAAGGAAATTTTTAAATTGCATCATATGACCCCTTCAGTGTAGAACTAATAGTATAGAATATCTGCCACTTTCAGTCATCAGCCATACTTTGCAAATAACTTTCTTAGCCATATGAGACAGAATTAAATTTATTTTTTTATTTTTTTTTCATTTTGTCATTTTTAATACCCTATTATCAATTTGTTCTTCATGAAAACTTACTGTATGGCTTCAGAAGATACGGAATATAGTGCACAAATCGTATGGACTACATTGAAAAAGCTTGGAGCACTTTACGTTTACTTTACTTTTTAGTCTAATAGAGATCTATGAACAGAAGGAATATAAAAAGGAACCGAATTCTTCTTCCACTCGGTTCACTTCTGGCTCAACTTGACATAAAGACAGGCCTGTTCTATTCAAAACTTTTATATTCTGCCAAAGAGTGCTCTATTTCACAGAAAAAAGAAAAAATAACATGCAGTTAGAATGAGATGCGGATGAGCAAATGAAGACAAATTGTTCATTCTGGACTGAAATGTTGCTTTAAATCTTGGTATGTAAACAAAGCATTTTCACAGATAAACCACCCTTATCAACATACTACAGAGAGTACAGGACAAATTAGAATCACATTGTCTCAGTGCTTCTCAACTCACATTGTTAAACCCACAACCTTCCCTATCCCAACATAACACTTACTGTCCTGCTGGTGATTTATGATATTTAATGTGTGGTATTTGAAAACACACACGTTCACAAAACAACATGAAAACTCCAAACAATCCTACACTATGGAATGCAGTGAATATTTCAGGAAGCTCACAAAGTTACCGTCACACACGAAAGAAGAGGAAACTGCACACATGTTTGGTGGTAAAGTGTTCCAGGTCAAAATGAAACAACTAGATACACTGAGGCCCAGAGGGTGTTTTCACAGTAACTTTGTTTCAGGGGATCACACAAATTTTAATATAATATGCATTCTGAATGCAAAGCACTCCAGTGGCTTTCAACTTTTAGTTGCAGTTAGTAAACTTTTAGTTTAAGATTTTATCAATTTTACAGGTTTAGAAATATCAAAATTATGCCTCCTTATATGTTTTCACAGGTAAATAAATGTATTATTTTAACATTCTGTTTGCATATTTTTTAATGATTTTTTTACAGAACATACACAAATGACAATACAAATTTTACTTAATTTTTATTGTATTATTAATGTAGACATGTATTAAATGTATTAAAGTAATGGAATATAATAACAGTATTTTTAGCGTCTGTATTATTTTTATACTTAATGTATTCAGCCTAAGTTTTCATACAAATATCTAAAAATGTAAGATTTATTACTATGTTATTAAGGAATGAATGAATGAAGCATTTATATAGTGCTTTATTGTGTATTCATACACCCAAAGCACTTTACAATCATGTGGGGGAGGGGGGTCTCTCCTCAACCACCACCAATGTGCAGCATCCACAGGACAACGGCGCCAGTGCGTTCATCACACACCAGCTACAGGTGGAGAGGAGAGAGAGAGAGAGATACTGGCAATCAATATATGGGGATTATTGGGAGCCCATGATAGACGAGGGCCAGTGGGAATTTGGCTAGGGCACCGGGGTTATACCCCTACTCTTTAAGATGAGTGTCATGGGATTTTTAATGACCACAGAGAGTCAGGACCTCAGTTTAACATCTCATCTGAAAGACGGTGTTCTTTTTACAGTATAGTGTCCCCGTCACTATACTGGGGCATTAGGACCCATACAGACCACCCCCTGCTGACCTACAGCAACCTAGTTTTCCCAGGAGGTCTCCCATCCAGGTACTGAGCAGGCTCAGCCCTGCTTAGCTTCAGTGGGCAACCAGGCTTGGGCTGCAGGGTGATATGACTGCAGTATATGTGGATTTAACTGTGGTTATTATGATCTAAACGCTTATATATCTTGTTTGAACATACAGAAACCAAGAAATTAATGTTTCTATTAAGTTATTTATCTTGTGAAGGAAAATTGACTGGAAAAAGGTAAAGAACTCAAAAATGTGAAGTGTTTGTAAAAAGTGGTTTGAAACCACAATTAATGGTCTGGTTTTTTTTTATAAGAGCAAAATTCTGCCTGTAAACTATTTAAAGAAATAGAGACATGAAATGTATTGTGATAATTATCAAATCGTCTATTAGGGGGAAAATTATCATGCCTTTTTTTTGGCCATATAACCCGGCTTTACTTATGCACTAAAAGCATTTAAATTGTGAATTAGCTTTTTATTTTTTTTAGTTTTCATTTTAATTTTTAATTTGAATAATTCATTTGTTTTGGTGAATTTGTTATGTGCCTTTGTCCTTTTTATTCATTTTTTCTATTTAGAATTTTTTTGCTTCCATTTTTCATTTACTAATATTAGTACTTGCCAAGCAAACATTTGTAATTTTTTTACATTTACATTTATAATTTAATATTTAACAGTTTACACAAATTAAATATTTCACCATCATTTCAGTTACTAAAAACTTTGCTCTTTAGGCGTTTTTTTTTTTTCTTTCTTTTTTTTTTGCTTTATTACGATAGGACAGTTGACAGGAAGTGAAGTGAGTGAGAGAAAGAGAGGAAGGACAGGATCAGGAAAAGGTCCACAAGCCGGGACTCGAACTCGGGACGCCTGAAGTGCATTCTTTAATAGTTTTAGTTAATGATAACAGCTCTATTCAAAACGCTTATTGTTTTATTGTTAAAATCAATCAAGCTACCATTATGTCATAGTTCTACATACTGGTTGTAAAAACCCTTTGAGTTTGGTACTGCTCTACAACCAATCACAACACTACTTTTATAGCTCCCATACAAATCTGAGGCTGGCGTGAACCTAAAGTGGACATAAGCTAGCTTTTAACATTCTGGAGTGGTGTACTGGCCTCAGATATCCGTCCAAGCAGATATTTGGCTCTGGTTCCAGGCCGGATGGTCAGACTGCAGGGTTAGCTCTGGAGAAGGCCAATCTGCAAGCCATAATGTGCCTATTTAAGCATCAAACCGCAAGATGAGAAATTAAGTTTCATGCTTGTCTTAACGGCTAATCAGTGTTTAGCCTTTATTCGCCCCACATGGACCATGAGCAGGGTCAGCTCTTATCTTATCTGTGTGATGCTCAGTAGCTCTACTGCAGCTCAGGGGCTGGTGCCAGAGAGTGCACGCACACACACACACACACACACACACATAAAAGAGAGAGATATAGCTATTTAAATGGACATATAAACACAGATACAAAGGCACAATTGTTTATATATATACATCCACACAGACAAGGACACAAAAAGTGCAGATCTCTTGACTCACACACACCTACTCGCTTTGTTACTTATCCACAAATACACAAACACACACACACTCAGGAAATGAAGAGTTCCTGATGGATGTGGGTGGCAGTAAATTCACCACAAAACTGGAAAAAACACAAACACACACTCGGTGTACAATTAATTACGCCTTCACTTTAGGAAGACATTGAGTGATATGGAAACTAGGGTGTGGAACAGCAATTTTACTGTAATTCTAGGATATTTACTGTCATTCTTTCTATTGCTATTATCGGTTAACTATTACTTACCAGCCACAGGACCCAGAAGAACCACTATGGCAATCAGTCCAACGTGAAGAATTGTTTTTCGGCCTTCACCTGCCATGTTTTGTTTTTCTTTTCTCCTCCTCTTCAAAGACAATATATTCTGATTTATTCTCAGTCACTCTCGGTTACAGTCATGCAAGAATAAATGTGCTTTGGAGAGTCCAGCACCACACATTTTTTTCCAAAACAGCACCAAAAGCAAATTGTTCCTTTTAGAACTGCAATGAAATAGTAAAAAAAAAAAACTATCTTAAAGGTCTTGCGTTAACCATTGCATTGCTTTTTTTCCTCCGGCAGGAAGCATCACATATAGGATGCCTGTGAAATCTGTCTACTGACAGTCTGAGTATGCTGTAACAAAACAAACCAACAAATCACATCAAACTTAGTTTTCTCCCTTTGTTCCAAAGAAGGCGCCCCATACATTTGCCTAATCAGAGTTTAGCGCAGTTATATGGGACATCCCGAGACCGCACGTCTCCTCAATGGTTACACACAGTTTGTGGCACAGGGTAACATCCGTTTCGTGACTCCCGACTATTAAAATGTCCATTTGTCGTCATATTCCTCGCGGTCGTTATCTTTTGATCTTCGTTTCAGGAATTTTCTCTGTTTCCATGATTCATTGAGCTGGGAAACTGTAACGTTACGTTTCGCGTTTTTCGTCGGTACTCCTAACAAGAAGAACGGCAGCAGAAAACGGGCAGGAAGGCACAGCAGACCAGACAGCGACTGGAAACGCCTCGTTCTCAGATTGTCTCTGGGATCCGATTGTTCGATGTGGGGGCCGATTTGTAAGAGAAGAAAGGCGAAGCGCCCTCATGTGGCAGAATGAGAGGATGACACCATTATGAAGACGCTGAGGCAAATATAAAGGCTGACTAATAAACACTGCCCTTAAAGGAGCTGCACAACTCCTAGACATATATAATAATACATCTAAATTATGTTTAGTCTTTTAGCAGACACTTTTATGCTAAACTTGTGAACAATAGAGGCGACCAAAATAAACAAAAGAGCGATAATATGTAGGTGTTATGACAAGTCTCGGGCTTTTAATATAATAAATAAAAAGAAAACAAGTATATAGAATAGAAAAAAAAACAGGTCAAAGGACAGAAAAATACCTATTGTTGGAGGGGCATTTTTTAAATAAATAAAAAGAAGGATCAAGTGCTCTTGTTTTTTAGTAATTTATTTATTTTTAATAACAAGTAGATAAACTACAGTTAGAATAGAGAATGCTAAAATTAGAGGGTCAATTGAAGAAATATAATTCAGTTAAAAAATAAACGATGAAAATACAGACATTAAACATGTTTGTTTTACTACATATATATAGCCTATACACACACACACTTAAAAAGTGTTTTATGTACCAGTCATCTTTTTAATTATATTGTAATATTATATATTATATAGGCCTACTATTAAATATTATTATTAAAATATTATAGAAATGTTTTTATATTTATAATATCATATTTGTTTTATTTAATTTTTATTTAACTATTAGAATTATATTAAAACATAACATATTATATTACTGCTCTCAGCAATATATCTTGTCTGCATAATTTCAAATTTCCAATATAATACTGTTTTCTAGTCTATTTTCTTACATTTGTTATCCTTTTTTACTTATACATAAGAACACATACATCTATGCATTATTGAATATACATTGTGTATTGTACCTGTGACTTTTGATATTTTTACAGCATGATAGCGCCCATCTCTGGTCGTGGAGCAGACATCAGCAGCACGGAGGAAAACAGCACCACGCGCCTCAGCAACAGTAACGTAGTCTGGTGTGCGCGGGCACGAGCACGGAAGCGAGCGCGCACCTCAACGCCAGCTGTCCTCTGAGGGGGACCCTTACCGCCCCTCCCCAAAAGACATGTCTGAAACCGCATAAACCGGAGAATTCTGAGCTTTTTATCCTTCAGCCGATGAGGAGGACCAATTCATAAATTCACTCGCTTCGATAGCAGCACAGCTCCAGCATCACCTTTACACAGCTACAACCCATCGACCACCAGCAGCGCAGCAACGCCCATAGCAACGGCACTGCGCATCCTCAATCTGTTTCTTTGACCCAGCAACACCGGCCGCCCTCCACCAACAACCAACCTGTTTTCCAACGACCTTCTGAACGCTGGATTCATATCGCACCGTTGTGTTTTTCTTTTTATCGCAAAGGACCATGAACGCGCCGCGTGCGGTTATTGTCTCATCATCAGTCAAAGGTGCGTGTGAAACACCGTGCGCTTATTTTTCATTGCATTGCATATTATTGTTTTATTATGGATGCTGTTTTTGCACGCCGAGTAATTTAATCCCTGAAACCGTTGTAGGTTATGAATAGTGTGAGCAGTGTAATCTGTAAAGCTTTGGCACAAACCGAGATGCGCGCGGTTCATCGTCTTGTTTTCGTTATTCCTGCGCGCGGGGTGCGGTGCTGCAGATTTCACACGGATGCGAGTCTGCGTCTGTCAAGATCATTTAATCAATCGGCAAAAACAATTAATTAGAGTTTTAACATGTCTGCATACAATTATTTGTTTCATTGATGCAGTCGTTTTATGTTATAACGTTATGTATATATAATGTTTTGGATATTTTATTTTAATATTTATGTCACTAAAGATTTTATATTATTAATACATTTAATTAATTTGGTCTCGTAGCGTGTTCTGCATTGCATTAACATTAACATACACCTTAGCAGAATTGGTTGCCATGGCAAACGCAATGACTGAAAACAGGCTTTAGGGGGCACTATGTGGGTATAACATTACGTTTTAAACAACAACATTACAATCACTCAGCCTTCAGCTGACCGTAATCCTTATTTAACATTTTTTATATTAGTACATAAAAATGTATCTCACAGAATGTCAAACCAGGACACAGATGGAGGGAATTTTACAAAGTGAACTCAGTAATCTTGTGTTTTTGCTTGTTTACACATGGTAGAAAAAGACAAAGGGAGAAAAGGATGTGAAGAGTAATACGATTGCAGAGAATGTAGTATATCAATGGGGAACAGAAGTTAAAACAAAATGGAGCCACACATGATGGATTAAGAGATTATGGATAGAGGCCAAGAGATAATGATTGTTTTACTGCAGGAGAGGAGGGTAAATGCTGGGTCAGCTGGTCTGCAGGTTTTGCTGTGGAGAATAATAAAAGAAATGTAAAAAGGATAATCTAACCTTTAAAAATAATGTTACATATATGTAAATGTCTATGGGTCTGTATTTAAAGTCAACTTTTTTTCATCTCTTTCAAGAAGTCACTGGTCATTTCGAGAGCCCTTCTTCAAGCTGAAACACTAAGGGATCCTCCTCCCTTCAACTCACCTGTAAGTTCTGGCCTATCAAGGACCTGGCAACCGCACGGGAGCTCCGCCCACCACACCCTCTAAATGAGGGACAAGGCCACCCAGGTGAGACCGTTTATGCCGTTTAAATATATATATACATATATATAACACTTACATATACTAACTGATCAAAACTATACCATAAGAAGATATATATATATAGTATCTAAAAACACTGAAGTAGTGGGATCATTTTGTTTGCATCAAGGCTGATAAATTCATACTGCCTTTAGAGTACCTCTTATTTAGAAATTTTTATATTATTTAGTAAAATATCTAAATACCTCTTAAATAAAGAGGTTATTTGTAAAAATCATGTTTTTTTACAATGTTATCATGTTTTTATTTCATTAGATAGCTGGAACAGCTTGGAATGTACAATGAAAAAACATCTGTTTATTGCAAACATCATATCATATTGTTATTTCTTTACACACAAACACACTGGTATATGTTCTTTTTGTCCATATGTTGTAGGGTTAGTATGCAAAAACATAAAATGATAGTTTATAGTTACTGTGGTTGTTATGCTTAATACAAGGAAGAAGAAGATGAAGAAGCATGTGAATTAAATGTTCTTTAAGCCATATGAAAAAGGCTTAATAATCATCTCATTCTTTGTGCCGATTTATGAATGAATCAGTCAATGCTTAAATGGTTTGGCTAAATTCTTCGCTGATTTTCTTCTTTTTTTTTGTCCCTTGTCAGACCCCTAGGGCCTGGGTAGATGAGCGGAGGAGAGGCTCTCACAAGCGATCGGCTTCATGCGGCAGCACTGACCAACTGAAAGAAGTGAGACATCTAGAGTTATTATAACAAGTGCTGATCCTCTTTTTAATGTATTATGCTAGTCATCATTTCTATTTTGACTTCTTTTAGATTGCAAAATTGCGACAACAGCTCCAGCGGAGCAAACGCAGCAGCCGCCATCGCCGGGACAAAGACCGCAAATCCCCCTTTAATGGCAACCATGCCATCATCCAATCACAGGTGGGCTTCATTGCATCCCTGCACTAAACATTTGTGCTTGTGTGTGAATAATGGGGTGTTCTTGTGCATCATGAATTATACCACCATAACCTGGGCTGGTACACGCTGCAAAATTTGAAGTAGGCCAAACGTCTGGAGAATTTAATTGCGCCCCACTTTCCTGCATATCTGTCCCAATTTTGAGGTTTGTCTGGCCCCTCGGAGACTGGGGGACAGGGTTTTCTCAAAGGACAGTAGCTGGTTTTAGAGTGTCCTCTTGCAACCTGCCTTCCCCGACACAGACTTTGGATGAATAAGTCAACACATTGTATTTCTATGCGTGTGCATTTTTATAACACTTGTGCAATTAATGATACACCTCAGCAGTATACAGCATCCTAGCATGCAAATGAGCTTTCTTAGTAGAAGACATTTTATGAAGGAATATTTTAGGTTTAAGCTCAGTCATTAGCATTTGTGGGCTAATGCTGATTACCACAAAACTAATTTAGGCTTACACTTAAAGGGTTAGTTCAACTAAAAATGTAATTAATTCTGCCTTGTTTACATCCGGGTGAATGCATGTGCGTATCGTACATTTACGCAGTAATATTCTCTAAAATGGCAGAAGACATAGGAGAAGAATGGTGGAGTGTATGATGTTATTTTTGTTGTCTTTCATAGTGTTGATCCACTGATGTCACATGGACTTTTATACCAATGTTTTTACTACGTTTCTGGACGTTTTAGTACATTTCGGTTGTATTGCTCTCTATGGAGGGACAGATTACTCTCTGATATAATCAAAAATATCTTAATTTGTGTTCCGAATATGAACAAAGTTCTTGAATGACATGAGGGTGAGTAATTGATGACAGAATTTTCATTTTTGGGTGAACTAACCCTTTAAAATAACCTGTAGAAAGGAGAAATAACATAAGTGGACATTGAATGATTATTGCTATTTTGAATGATTACGTAATTGTGGCGTCCATAAATGTAATTGCGATTGGAAAGTAGGAAGAAATGGAAACTAGTTCCATAGATTAATTTATACCAAACCTGGGTTTTGTTAATATATCTCAAAAACCAAGACGACTCATACTTGTTTCTGAGAAATGCAACACACAGAGAAAGACTATCCAAAACAACAAATGACATAAATCATAAGAGCATGAAGAAAATATTGAGAAGGAGCTCTTACATCATGCTATACTCAAAATAAGCACCCTCAAGCTCAGCAGTAATGGGCTCTCAATGGTAATGCTCTTTGTAGTCGGTGGTTTGTGTATAATGATGGAGCTTAGCCTGGCAGAATGTTTGATTTTTGGCAGTGGAGAGGCTGTGAGATTGTGTATGTGTGGGCTCAGTGTGTGTGGGAGTCGTTCTAACAGGATTACACAGAAGGCTGGTTTCCCCTACAGCAGGAATGTTTGCGGATCCATACACACATTTCTGTAAAAGCATTGTACCTCTTCCTCTTTTTCACTCTCAGTCTCAGATGCCTAAAACCATCCTGATTCCCATCCCCATCTCTAAGTCCACACCTCCCAGATTTCGGAACAGCATAGAGGGACTCAACCAGGAGATTGAACGCATCATCATACGAGACACTGTGGAGAGGGATGAGATCATAGTAGTAAGTGCATCTTTTTTTTTTCAGCAGCTATAGAGTAAGAAACCAGAGACATTTCCTAGTTATGTGGTTCAAATATATCATTTCGTATTGTACTATTATTATGGTTAATAATTATGATGCTTGTTGGTAAAATTGATTTAAATGCAGTTCACCGAAACTCACATTTTGAAAAATTGTAAATACTGTAGAATTTTCTTTATGCAAACATATTTGTTGCAGTTTCTTTTTAATGTATTCATATCAATGTGACATTATTCTACTATCCTGTCAACCATTGATAATTAAAATGATGTTTAAAAATGTAAAGTCTTTAACAAATTAGTATTATACAACTTATGCTGCTCTAAGTTGTGTTTTTTTCATACTGTTTCTAAGAAAAAAGACGAAAGAATGCAGCAGACCTCAAGAGAGATATTTTTGTTATACCTTGTCATATTGAAATATCAAGCTTACATTATTCTCGTGACATCTAAAGGACATTGTACAGTTCATTCGGTAAAACTAATAAGGATTATGATTATGATTTGAAATGATGTGTTTCAGTCTTTTCGAACAATACTTGTCCAAACCGAAAGTGCCTCCCATAATTTAAAACGCAACATCCTCATTAGGAAAGAGGTGGATAGGGACCGTAACAAAGCTTATCGGTGCACAATCAATACTAACGTAATGTTTGCTGCAATCCAATTAACAAGAATTGCTTTTGTCCTACACGTCCTAATTAAGCAAATGTGCATGTGTGTGTTTTAGCCACAGGATGTTCCTGATGGGCACCGAGCGCCCCCGCCCCTCCCCCAGCGCAGCAGCAGCACACGCAGTATTGACACACAGACGCCCTCCAACGGCGGCCTCGGCAGTAACCGTAGCAACAGCAGCAGCCGGGCTGACTCAGTCTCGCCCTCGTACCTCAGCATCCTCAACGACACGGTCGGAAACAGCCCGCTCGACGACACGCTCAACGAGAGCAAAGAAAGAGGTCGGAAGCACAAGCATCATCGTCATCACACAATAAGCTAAAATCAAACTATTTGAATCCTAAATATTTCTTTTTCCTGTCTTAGACCTCGGACCTTGGTCTCCTCTGCCCAAATATGCTTCATCTCCAAAGCCCAACAACAGCTATATGTTCAAACGTGAGCCTCCGGAGGGCTGCGAAAGAATTAAAGCTTTTGAAGAAATCCAGTGAGTCACCTGCTTTTGTTGACATTGTCTGTTGTCTTTTCAATTACAAACCCGACTTATGAATTAAGTATAAAATCGGGTTTGAAACACTAAAATGTAATAACTGTTTCTACGTTTTAACACAGACTCAGTTGAAAACAGAAGATAATACATAAATTAAATTAAAATACATTTACAAATAAATGGACTGGAGGACTGTAGATTCAGCCCAAATTAAACTATAATTACAGTAATTACGGACTACTTTGCTACTTTGGAATTACATTTTTGTAAAAATCCCCACAAAAAAATTGTAAGAAAAATATTTGTTTGATCATCATGGAAGCCCATTATCACCCTGTTTTGGTAAATCATAACAAATTAAAATTATAACATAAATTATGAAATTATGAGAATCAATTATGACAAAACAACTCATAATTATGAGGCTAGTCATAGTCAGTTATGGCACCAAAATTCTGAGCTATGACACAAAGTTGAAACTTTCTGTCATAATTTCCTTTTTTTAATCACAAATTTTACATTTTGTTATAATTTTGTATTTTTATCTCATATTTATGACTTAATCCCACAGTTTTTCAGACAAGGGTTAAGACTAAAGTGTAAAATAAATGCTAAAATAAACTTATTCTGACTGATCTTAAAATATATACATTAATTGTGTCTCTGGATGGTCACCAGTCATGTGTTTTTCTAAAAGGCGTTTATAAAAATTACTTAAATGTGCAAACTGAACTACATCCTAATCTAGGGCGACCATATGTGCTATTTTTTCCGGACATGATTTCTATAAGGATATAGGTTTAGGCTTGGTTTGCTTGTGCAGATCAATCAATACGACATCGGTTCCTTATGTTTGCGAAACGCTTTTGAGGTCCAATTCAAAACAATATAGAAATCCTGGCCAGGACGCGTTCGTCACCCTAGCCTAATCCTAGCTTAACCCATGTCTGTGAAACCAGGCCAATGTGTCATAAATATGACAAATTAAATCATGCTTTTTTCATATTTGGTCAAAATGGGCTTTCATAAAAATGTATAAAAGTACTGCTGAGTCTTGGTTATTTTGTAATAAAGGTTTTTCGAAAACTTAATGAAAAACATAAAAAACAGGGGATTTAACTGCCAGGAATATTCCGTTTTATCAGTTAAAAAGATAAACCTTAATGAAAAAGTCATGAATTGGTCTCTCCATCTTCTGTTCCAGGCCAAGGCCTCTCCAAGAGATTCCTCCTTATCTCTGCCCAGATAGGAACAAGGTGAACTTCATTCCCAAAAGCGGCTCTGCTTTCTGCCTGGTGAGCATCTTGAAGCCTCTGCTGCCCACCCAGGAGCTCAACTTCCGTAGCGGGGTGGGATACCGCAGCATTTCCCCCTCATTGGTGCCTCTGGGTGGGGTCGCGGTGAGGAGCCTGTCCCCCTCCATGGGTCCCGTCTTGTCCCGTGGACGTCAATCCCCATGCCTTCCACGACATCTTGAGGAGCCAGAAGGTTAAAACAGAACAGAGGAATCTCAGCTGATGAACAGAGATGCCATTTTACCCACACTCCTGTATCGTCTGATAGAGTCAGAGCTTTGTTAGGAAATCATTCAAGAACCGGTTCTGAACAACTCCGAGAGATATCAGCCTGAAACTTGAACATGAGTTTGTTTTTTGTTTTTTTCTTATCTAAGGGTAATGATCGAAAGGAGGTTTTCAAGATGGTGTATGTATATAGATGAAACATTTTTAGTATTGCACTGCTTTTTACTTTCTCTTTTACTATTTATTGCATTTTACCATAAAGCCTTTGAATTTTCTTGTGTACAGCTGCATCCTTTAACCTACACAAAAGTCTGGAATAATTATGATTTTGGTTGATTTTTGAATGACGTCTCTTATGCTCACCAAGGCTGCATTTATTTGATTGGAAATACTGTGAAATAACATTACATTTTAAAATGTTTCCTAAAGTGTAATTTTTTTTCGTGTGATAGCAAAGCTGAATTTTGATCACCATTATTCCAGTCTTCAGTATCACATGATTCATCAGAAATCACTTTAAGGTGCTGATTTGGTGCTCAAGAAACAATTTCTTTTAAATAAATTAATACTTTTATTTAGCAAGGATGCACTGAAGTGACAGTAAAGACATTTATAATGTACAAAACATTCATGTTTCGAATACATGACTGAATTTTCGATACATCAAAGAATACTAAAAACAAAATCTAAATTTCAAAGGCTTAATCCTGAAGGATCACGTGACAGTGATTTGCTTATATGACATGCTTATAAACAGAAATTACAGTTACTACTGTATTTGAATAAAATAAATCTAGCCTTGGTGAGTATTAAAAGGCTTCTTTTAAAAAAACGTAATTATTCCAAACGTTTGAGCTGTAGTGTAAATTGTAAGTGATTTGATTTACTAGGGAAATGGAGGTTTTAGGTCACAGTTTTGCTTGCTCATAGTTTACATGCAGTTCGAATAGTGCTGGAAGAACAACCAGAAATGTTGTAGCAGATTTGAGGAGGACTAACAAATGTGCCTGACTCCCACCACTCGTTCGTAGGACCCCATTTGCATACAGCCCTTTTTCTATCATCGTCCGTCCCTACATCCAGTCTCGCCCCTTAAATGTATAGAACCCTCCCCCATATACGTAACCTGTTTGTGTTTAATGTGATTTGCTGGCGACAGAAAGTTTTTATTGTACAGCCTGGACGCACATTAGGAGGAGACTTAATGTACTGGACAGTATTATGATTATGACACACTTAGCTCTGTTGCTAAATTTCAAGATTAGGTTAACAGAAAGGTGTCATTACTGTAATTTCAAGTGAGTGAAGGAAAACAGATCAGACTATCAGAGCACACTGGATATGAAAGACTTGTCATGTATAACAACGAGAGAACATGGATGCAAATCATTTCCAAGAAGGAGGCATGGCTTTAGCTAATAGTGAACTGATTTGAACTGTAGCATCTTTATACTGTGAAAATGACCATGAATCACACCGTAAAGCTTCCTTTCTTCCAAAAAGAAAAAAAAAAAAGTTGGGCAATCCTGAACAAATTGTATGTAATGGCCTTAATACCGAATTGAAATAGAGAAGTGTGTAAATTAGACAGGTGCCTGTTATTGAGTTCAAGCTTTTTCAAGATGGGTGGAACTCTGGTTTCCTGGCAGGATAAAATTGGATTTTATATTATATTGAAAAATAATGAGAGAAATAATCAGAAACGGAATACTACTCAGATTTATTTGCTCTCAAATGCAAAATCTCTCAATCCAGTTTCCTTCGATGAAATTGTACATTATTTAACTGAAACAAAGGCAAAGTTGCATAAAATAAACAGATGAAAGCAGCTGTGAATGGTCCGGTGTACATTCATTTCTTACCAAAAGAAGTGATACAATAACTACTCAACACATAGTTCTGAACACAAAGTGACACTTCAAAATCCACTCAAAGACATAAAGTGCTCCATTACATATGGAGTGAAATGTACAGTCAAAGCTAATCAAATCAACAAAACATGTCTATGCTTAAAACAGACGACATACATTCTAGAACAATCTGAGACTGGATTCTGAGACAGTTTAGTGCAAGCATTATTTCACTGCAATAGAAAACCAGCTGATCACTCCTGATGAGACTAAACATGATCATCTGGGATAAAATGAGATGTGTGACGTTTTCTAGGGTATAGGGTATTTACGTAAACCTGTGCCAAAAGTGACAAACCAAAAAACATGTTCACAAACACATTCTAGTGTTTTGCATCACATTGTGACAGTGAAGAAGATTTGGGAGACGTCATTCAGCATTTCTGTCAGTGAAAACAAAAATGCATCATTTACGATTAGCTCCATTAAACTGTGACCTCCTTATATTCCCACCAAACTAATGGCACAGCACACTACTTGCATATGTAGTTTACAGTAATACTTTTTTTTTATTAGATTAATAAATAATTTCATTTATTTTATAATTTAGGGTTAAACTAATCCAGTGAAAGAGACTCCAAAAATATTTGTGATTCACGCACAACTTCTAGCTTTAGGTATCGGTCTTAATTAAAAATACAGTCTATAATCTATAATAGAGGTTATAAATCTGTAACCCTGTTTCTGGACATTAAAACTCCCCTGTCGTACAAAGCGAACAGATATACACACACATTTACGCAGGTTTGGTCCTAGGCAAAACAGCCACCCATATACGAGATGGGCAAATCCTCAGCTTCACGTCCCTTTAAACATGTGCACTTCATAAAGTAACAGATACTTTACTCTCGGGTAACAACACTATAGTGATATAGAGATGAAGTCTTGAACATTTCACCTTTCGGTGTCCTAATGAACATACAGTAAATTCACACACACAGTGAACGAATGGAGAAAAGAGAGACATTCCCGTATCTCAGACACCTTCCAGTGTTTTATATGATAGAGATTTCTGGATGCTTCCTTGGCTCAGGTTGAATTGTTTCAGGAGAGGTAGTGATCCAGCTCCGAATACAGGCTTGGGATATGCACTTCTTTCCATTAAAGAATATTTGGGATGTGATACAGCTCCAGATCATCCTTCACTGCGAGAGGTAAAATATACCAGATGACGTAACAAGTAAAGCCATATTTGTAAGTAAAGAAGCATAAATTACTTTCATAATACATTAATTTCAATTCATACATAGAACGATTTAAATATGCTTTTATGATGAGAATATTTTTAAACTAAAATTCCTTTTACATTTTTGGAAGAGCATCATCTTTTGAAAGCGCTGACTTTTTGGGGGGCAAAATGGCAAATAAAAATATGATAATAAATATATGGATTAAAAAAGATTCAAAAAGGATTTGAAAAATCTCCCTAACAAATAAAAATCTTGTTCTTGCAACCAAAAGGCATAAATATTAAGAACAAGTTCAATATTAATAAGCCTTTTAAAAAGTAATTATAAATGTCTAATATATATAAAAATATAATTTAATGTTAATGTAATGTTCATTATTATTCATATACTAGTATATATTTATTAATATTTTGTATTAGTTACTTTATTTTTTAGTTTATCTGTTATGTGCCTTTCTCATTTGTATTCATTTGTTTCCATTTAGATTTTATTTATTTTCATTTCAGTTTTCCAACTTGATTCTTAAGCTTAGAAATGTGTAATTTTAAGTTATAGTTTGTTTTCCATCTAACATTATTTTATCTCACATTTATTTTAAAATACAAAACAATATAATAGTTTTAGTTAACAAAATCAGCACTGAACATATATGAACAGCAAATCTAATATCAACCATATCAGAGCAGAGCACAAATTCCAAGTATGGGTCACCATACGTGTCCACAAGTCAAAAATAACACTAAAAATAATGCATATTTTTATTAGTGCTGTTAAACGAGTAATCAGACCCCCCCCACCCAAACATTTTTTTTGTTTGCATAATATATATATATATATATATATATATATGTGTGTGTGTGTATAAATAAATACACATGCATTCAGTATATATATATATATTGAATATATTTACATACCTATATTTATATTCATATAATTTATATTATAAATAGATTTTTAGATTTAATTTAGATAACATTTCTCTGAAATACATATATATACACACACACACAAATGTATTTATATATGCTTGATAAATATCAACAGTACACACACATACTATGTAAACAAATTTTTGACAGCACTAATTTTCATAAACCTGGGACTTACTTGTCAGCGATAAATATAAATAAACTTACAAAAACACAGCTCAGGCATTGAGGAACTCCTGATCACTGCGTCCAATAGCGTCTGGGTTGGACAGAGGGTCCAAATCTGCAAAGAGGTTAAACCAGGCAGACATGTCCCTGGAGCTTCCTTTAGGTGCTAAAAAGACACAGAGAGACGAATCACTACAGAAACATTACAAACAAAGACCAGTTAAGTTAGTCTGTATCCATCTGCTAATTTTTGACATCACATGAAACTCTCACCACTGGCAGATGAGCGTGGACTATTCTGGGTAGGCTGTCCTCCACTGGAAGGTGGTTGGATGGGCGGGACTTGAAACATAGGCGGTGTCGCCCATCCTGAACAACAGAGAGAGAACGAATATAAACATTGCAGAGACTGCACTGAATACTAGTCACACGACACTTGTGTTGTTCGTTTCTCCAGCCAGCAGAGGGCAAATAAAAGATTGTGCAAACCTGTGGCGCTAAGGCTATGGTCCAGGAGCTGCGATGGCAGGAAGCCAGTGGGTGTGTTTGTTGTTTCTGTTGGCGGTGTAGGAGCAGCAACAGGAGCAGGAGGGGCCTCAAAACAGCCAAAAGCGTCCTGCCATGCCTTACTGAACTCACTAGTGCCACCCGCAGCTCCAGGACTCAGCAGATCCTGCAGGAAGGCCAGGTCACCTCTCTCTCCCTCCTCTTCTTTCACCCCCGCAGAGTCTAGAGCCTCAGACAACAGATCCCTGCCTACTGCAATACAATTAAGAAGATAATCAGGCTTTTATACAGCAAAAAGCTAATCGCTTCTTCAATACTGTTGTCTTGTTTTCTGGTGCAAATATCTAAGCATTCTTTAATCAAAAAAACATTTAATTTAATCAAGAACAATTTACTTTGGAAGGAAATTATATTAGATACTATGACTTTTTTTATGAAAATATATTACAATTAGGCGAGTTTAATATTAAAACAAGAAAAAATAAACTAAAAGGATTTTTTTTTTTGCCACAATGGCAGGTATTTCTGTTTTTTTTAAGCCAAAACTGACATCATTTTGGTATAATTAGCAAAAAGAAGAAAGAAAGAAAAACAAGACTTAATCTCAGATATTAAGTCTTGTTTTGTGATTTAAAAAAATCCAAATCCAAATTAGTTTAATTAATAGGGAAAAAAAATATATATATATTTTTCCTACCCCAATTTCTTACCAGATTTTTTTTTTCTTCAAACTCACTTAATGTTGGCTTCTTAATGACATGCATCTTGGTTTTAGAATATTTATATATTTATATATATATATATATATATATATATATATAAAAAATAAAGACTGTAAAAACTATTTACTGTAGTGTAGCATAGCAGAAGTGTAGTAAAAGAATCACAGACAAGCTTAAAAAAAACATGGTTGCGTAATCAGAGCATAAGAAGTCAATTTAGGATTAAAATGTGAAAAAGAAGTCCCCAAAATGTTCCAAGAGTGCATAAAAATCAAAAAGAGCATAAAAAGCTGGGAGGAAAAAAGGAAGTAAAATCGAGGAAAGCATAGTTTTCAAAAAAGCTTTTGAAAAGTTTTACAGAAACACTTTACTTGAGCCATAAGCATAAAAAGTTTCTGAATAATTCCTATGAAACCTAAAAGACATCCGAAGGGGAGTTTAGGATTGATTTTAGAGAGTAAGAACAGGCGCTAAGGGAGCCCTGGGGATTAAAGAGATGCCCAGTCAAGCATTTATACCTAATTCAGGTGATAGACTGCTGGGTAAGGCGTCTTGCTTCTCCTCATGTGATACGCCTACGCCCAACTGAACAGCAGGAGGTATTGAGGCCTGCAGTATCTGAGACTGCATAACGGACATGGATGGGTGTATGGTTGGGGTGAAGGTTGGAATGAGAGAAGGGGTCGGGCCAGGCTCAGGGGTCAATAATAGGAGGTCGTCATCTGTGCTATCTCCACCAGTAGGGCCTAATTGTTCATTCAATGCTGCAGTGCAGGGGTGGAGATTAAGATGAGAAATACAAACATGCATGCTATAAATAAAAGCTGCATAAACACACAAAAAGTTAGTTTTTTTTTGTTTTGTTTTTTAATTTAAACCATTTTGCAATTAATTACATTATTGTGTGCTTATGTAAGGATCATAATAACAATTATTCTGATTAAATTACTGGTAGGAATTTGCAGGATATATCGGAGCATCTCGCCATGTCATTTCATCGCGTCTGTAAACATTAAGTTGTCCAGGCTAATAGGCTATCGCATGTGAGGATTGTTTATTACCTTTTCTCATAGCAGCTGGAATAACAACTTATAATTTTGTTGGCTGCAGCTTTAATAGTCGACTATGTTTCTGCTTGACTAGTCAATTAGTAGCAATGAGTAGTGGGGCAAAGCCTAATATGCAAACAAACACACAACTTACCAGAGTCCAGACTGGCACACAAAGAACTGTGAGATCCTCTACTCTGCCCATCTACCTCACAAGTAGAAACTGTTAAAAACACAAAGAAACAACATCATTTTTTCATTTTTAAGAAACTTGAGCCAATAGAAAAACATTCTTTGTGTTCCTAAAATGTGCTTTAAAAGATAAACAAACCAGTATCTGATGATTCACCCAGCTGTTCATCTTCAAGTGAAACCAGACTGAAACATAAACATACAAACACCAAATTAAATTTTTAGACAATCTGATGCATGACTAAATGAAAGATATGATTCACATTACTATGACACACAGTAACAGATTAGAATTACAAAACACCTTATATTAAATCTAAATTGACAAATTGGAGTGAGTCACAGCGATATTTCTAGGAAGCGGGTGAGGGTCATCACAGTTTTGTACAACAGCATGTCTAACACAGATGGCACAGGAATAAATACACTGCCTCATTTTCCTCTGCCAAGACAGAAAAACGACAGTGGAACTTTAAGCAGTGTTTCCTGTTCACGAAGGTAGCAGGAGTTTCTAAAAGAATTACAATGTTCCACTCACAGATCAGTAACCAGAGCCTTCAAAGAGGCCCCTCGCCTGAAGAGACCTAATCTGAAGGACACGGAGGGTTGCAAAGAATGAAGAAAGAAAGTGAATGAAAGATCTGACAATGAGAGGAAAGCAGGACGCCTTTAAGGAAAAAGACCTGCTTTGTTGATGAAAAAGAATGAAGAAAACTGAGAGTGCTAGATCTGTCTGTGTGAGATTCATTGACCATGTGATGAATATTACACACAAAAAACATAAAGAGGAAGCTGAAAATGGCTGTGTCCGGACCAAGCTATGTCTAACTGTGCTCTCACTTGTCTAGATGAGTCTTCTTTTCTTCATCTTTGCTGTCCTCTGTTGTCTGTGCAGAGACAATCTGGTCCAATGGGTCCCTTAATTCCTGTAATGAGCCAAATGAAAGTTTAAATTTGTGATGAAATTTCATGAACAGTTTAATTTCCGGAATATGTGCATGGATACCTACTTTAAGGGTAGTGAACTGGTAGGGTACATATCCTTTAAAGGCCTCATGGATGCCAGACATCACATGTGCAGTCTTCTCCCAGTACTGTAAGAGCGTTGTCTACAGAAAAGAAAAAGAGTTCAGGATGAGAAAAGGTTTGAGTAAAACAGGTTTTAAGGAATAACAGGTGGAAGGAGACAGTAATACACATTTTACCTGGTAAGTACATAAGGAATGTGAAAGCATGTTGCAGCGACTGGCGCCCAGCATGTCCACTTTCTGACACACATCATTCTTCAGCTTATCGAAATGCACTTTTGTTCCTCTAACCTGGGCCTGAACCTGTTGACAAACATACACAGATAACATACACTTATGTAAGGTGGAAGAACCCTCTTTGATTGCTCGCTTTGCAAAATCTGACCTTCCGAAATTTTTCCAGTTGTTTGTAAGTATCTGGGTCCAGTTCCTGTGAGACGTCCTTCATCCAGAGCAGAGCTCCACGGTACTCAGTACGGGCTTTCTCCATCCGGCTCACGGTCAGAAGAGTGTCTGCGATGGCTCTTCTACGGAATGTCTCTACTTCCTGCTCCAAACGATGGAGAGGGGGACACAGCGCCAGCCTGGAAATGACAGAGGACAAGATGACAGAGTGAATGTATAGCACAGAAGGACAGAGATGCAAGTGTGTCTTAAGTGTTTGCACAATCTAGAAACATTCTTTGTAGGGCTGCCAAAGTAACTTTGATTTGTAATAAATGTCACGACATCTGCACATATAGACTATCAAAGCATCATGAAATAAGCTGCACTAATAATATGAAGCCCTGATCTGTTCATATTTGCAGAAGAGTGCCTACCTTTGCTTGGCAGAACAGCAGAGGGCTTTACTGGTGGCGTCCATCATACTGCCTGCTTTTGTTTTATCATGCTCTGCCTGGAAGCGCAAGAACAGTCCGAGCTCATTCTCCTCTTGAGAGAGATCTGAAGAGAGGAGGAGAGAGGAGGCAAAAACAGGGTTATTACCACAACAATAACTCATAGTATTAGAACAAATATGTGGCTTGATTATATGTGCTGAGTGTTATCAATAATGAGAACCACAAAAACACATTTGTAGAACAGTAACAGCATTCATGGAAATTGAGAAAATGTACTGTATTCCACTGCATGCAAAGGCTTTCAAAACAAGCTAAACAAGACTCTCTGTGTTTGCACAAACAATGAGGGTGGAAGATCATGTTCCTGACTCACGTGTGATTCTTTGCTGGTATTTCTCAATCACTTTCAGGAGTTCTGTGCAAGTGCTCTGGACTGAACGGAAAAACTGGAGGAAACAGATAACACATTATCAATAACAAATGCAATTAATAGTTCTTTTTTTATTACAAATGTTAAAAAAGGAAGCAGCACTTCTGCGTTTGTTGCAACACACCAACATCTCTCTCAAAATATCTTTTCAGCATTTATATACTCAGACGGAACATTTGGTCACCCACACTAAAGACTCAAAAAAAATGCATTAGAACACAAAGAATTGCCTTTCCAGTCTTGCTGTCATGGCAACAAAGGATGTTAAGTCCCTGACTGTCTGAGAGAAAAGCAGAATGTGCTCTACCTGAAACAGGAAACTGACACAAATAATATAAATGACTCATTCTGTTGAGCTGCATTTGTTTTAGAGAGACATCCAAAAGCTTTGAGCAGCCAAATACAGGTACAGGACCCATTCCAGAATTCAAGTCAAGTCAAGTCAAGTCACTTTTATTTATATAGCGCTTTTAACAATACAGATTGTAGCAAAGCACTGAAC
>JAUCMS010000105.1:5098967-5119239 GCA_032357445.1 Enteromius radiatus
GAAAAAAAGTCTCAGCTGTGTTGGGGGCCCTGTCGAGATTCTTTTCATGGGGCCCAAAATCCTTAGCAGCGCCCCTGGGTATACTACATCTTGGATATACAACAGGATCAGCAAGAACATTAAATATGTTATTAAAAAAAAGAAAACTTTAATATAGTTCATCTGAAAGTTTATAAAAACAGTTAAGATTCATATTAGAGATGATTGATGCATCATCAGTGTGTGTTGTATATTTACGACTTGTTACATAGCTTCTGATATAATTTATAACTCAAGGTGTAGAACAGAGATAGATAGAAATAGCTGTCAAAAAGATCAGGAAGCTGTGGTTTTGCTTAGTACACTCAGTCGCACGCTATCAGTTAAAAAAAAAAAGCTGATCCAATGTCGCTAGCTTCTTCTACTCAACCTTCTCACACATATGCAGTCACATCCACACCCAGATACATGTTTGATGTACACAGACATACACTCATACACAGACTGGCATGCCACCACCACCACACCCCTCAACAACCACAAATCTTTTTACCCCAAGACCCTCGTCTTCAACAATGTGGCCTAATCTTGGTTGAAAACAACCAAAGTCAGGTAGACAAAGACTTCTGAAGAGTCAAATCAAACTAGTATTAAACTTTCAAAAGTGAATAACAAGCTCAAGCACACCTGGACCGCAGACAAACATCTGTTCAATGAAGTCTGTTGGACTTCTGAAACACTCAGAGCGGAAACCTGAGTGTGTATGATATATTATATCTATATTACTCTATTTTTATCAATCAAGATTTTCTTAGCCTCCAGCTGGTGAGGACAATGGATGACTTGGTCCTTCCTCAGTCACAATACTGAACTGCAGCTTATGGTAATACCATTATAATGTAATCACACTCATTACTGACAAAGGTTCAAGTCAGATCATTGTATATTGCTTTGTAATCCCTTTTTGTTAGCCTGGTGAGACAGAATGAACATATAATGAATTGACTGAATCTTATCAGTCAACTAGAGCCAAATGGAGATTTAATTCCAAAGTATCTCCATTGTATTTGGGAATTTTCCAGACATCACTGTAATAAACCAGATATTTCATTAAGCATATTGTGTAATGCTTGTGGTTTTTATTGCTTTGGGATCAATAAAAAATGAGTTAGAGTAAATACAACTCAAGTTCATTGTGCAAGTTGTGATTTCAGTCACAACGTTGAACACTACTGCCAATTACAAGGGAGTCGCCCCTTTCAATTTCACTCACATGGGAGTGGTTCATGATCAATAAGCTTAGCACTTGTCTGGAAAGACAGGAGGAGACTCATACATGCTAAACCAAAAATAGGGCAAAAATGAGTTAAACGTCTAGGAAATTACTCCACCCCAACATGCAAAATGTGCAAGCGTTGTTTGTGTGTGGCCTTTAGAGTGTGTACTTACATTTGTTAGTATGCGTGTTGGTCATTTAGCATGCAGCCCCCCACCCCCAACAACACATATACACACAGAGCAGTGGATGTTCTTCTACAAAGGATGCAAATGACGGACAGGAGGGTTCCATATCAGTCCTCAGATCAGCCCGTCTAATCCTCTCAAAGACCTGCAACACAATTCAGTCCCATTCAGTGAGCCAGAGTCAGATTTCTAACCAGACGGAGAAGACTAGATGGAATATCATTCAAGAATTTTAGAAGGAATCATTTACCCTCCCTCGTGTTATACAATGTGTATGGTTTTCTTTCCTCTGCAGAACACAAATGCAGATTTACTGAATAACATTTCAGCCTATTTGTCCATATTAGGTCAATGGTACCAATATTTTGAAGGTCCAAAAAGGATATAAAGGTAGTGTGAAATTAATCCATGTGGCCTTGGTGGCCTTCTAAAGCAACATAATTACTTGATCAGCCTTTATCAATCAAATCATTACACTGATCAATGAAAACATACAAAACCTGCATCTTAAAGCTTATGACATTTGATCCTGTACCATGCAAGATCCACTGTGATTTGATATTAAAGGGATAGTTTGCCCATAATTAAATATATATTTTTTTTAGTTTTTGGTCCCTACTGGCTTCCCTACTATGGAAGTCAATGGGGACCAGCAGCTATTTGGTTTCGCACATTATATCAAGTGATTTTTTTTTTCAGCCTAAAAAAGAAACTGTATAAACTATATAAGAGGAACTATATGGGTGAGTAAAAGATAGAATTTCATTTGTGGGTGAATTATCCCTTTAATGTTGGTTTGAGATCTTTCTTGGAGTTTGAAAATGATGGACCACATTGACTTTTTTGGACAAAATCAGCTAAAATATTCTTCAAACATTCCTTTCTGTTCTGCAGAATGACAGAGGAATTTGAATGCATTAAAATAATAACCTTTTTCAATAGTACAGCTACTGTAGATGACAGAAATGGCTTACTAACCTTTTTGGGCAAAGTGAAGACAATTGTAAAAATGATTTTAAATAGGTTTACAGGTTTTGTAGTAATGAATATGCCACAAAAGCTGTTGAATGATCAGAACTTTGCACTCAATTTAAGATCCGAGTGAACCCAGAATATTACATCCATATATTCTTAAAGATAAATAAAACATTGAACATTTTTTAATGAGTCCATCATTTGATTTCAGTGGTCTGTCATTGACTGAAGCGCTTATACACTTTCTTCTCACCTGTACACTTCAGTGCAGCAGTGAATGGGTCAGTCTTTCCTTAGTCTCCAATGGCTTTTAATTAATAAGGGTCTGTCACCGACTCTGTTCCCCCATAATAGTCTTTTCAGCTGTCTCCACAACCAAACAAGCAGGGATGAAAGAGAGAGAAAAAAGATCATGGGCAGTGGGCCATTCAAACAGGTGTCTCCTCTTTCCTTAATACCACCTCTCCTTTCTTCCCCCTGCCTCTGCTCACCTCTGTGAATGGGCTGGCCAAGCAGTGATTTGTTTTCTGTCGCCTTGAGGCTGGAACTTCAGTGGCTGACGTATAGACTTCAAGGCACCAACATGCTGCCTGGTAGATCTGCAAACAGACCTCAAGTTTCTTTTCAGCCTAGTTCACACAACAGTCTGATTAGAGGCAGCATCTGAATCTCGTCCTATAATTAATCTCTGTTTAAATCATTATTAGTAGCTAAAGGAAGAAAGACACATACAGAAACACATACAGATGGCCTAATGGTCAGAAATTCTTATCTGGAATCATCAGACCTATTGTATCCTTATCAGAGCCTCTCTGCCCTGTCCCGAGGGCTATTGTCATGGACTGTGGAGAAGGGAGGAAACCCTGTGCACTAGGGACATTTTGTATGTGTCTGTGTGTGTGATATATTTTTAAAGAAGCAAACTGGCATACTGTATTTCATGAAAATTAAACTCACGCTGTTCACTTTTATACTGAATGACTTCATTTATATTCTGGTTTTGCTGCAGTTCTATCATGACAACTCTCAGAAGGTTTTGGCATGGATAATGTTAATGTATTTGATCTCGGTGGAATAGATGAAGCTGCTGTTGTTGATGTAGATTGTTGTAGCTGCAAAATAATTTCAGGAACGTAATAAGGTTCTGTGAGTGTTTAAGACATGATAAATGCACAAAAGCATTTAAAATAACCTGTAGCAGATCTTTACAGGTGGAGCTGGGGAAGGTGGAGGGTTTTAGTGGAACTCTGAAAGCACGCTAAAGACTCTAATGAATGCTAATCATCTATTTAAATGGAAAGCAGCAATCATATTGCATAGTGCCAAGAGGTTTACCACATTGAATCAATAGCCCGCACTATCTAGGATAAAACTAGACATTAATCTAATAAGCATGCCTTTTTTGAGGAGGACTTAAGAAATATTTTCTTGTAAAACATGCTCCAATAATCTTTGTATAATTAATTTAAAGGTGTATTAACCATAATTAGGCCCTGGGAAAGGCCACTTACGAAAAATACGTTTACATTTTCAAGTGTTCTATTAGCCCCAAGGAGTACAGAAAAAGTACACTTACTACTAGTACACTGATATTTGTATACTTAGTACATGAAGTTTACTTGAATATATACTAGAACTTTACTTAAGTACAAAAACTACTAAAGTATACTACTTTTTTGGTAAGGGTATAACTGATCCTAATTCAGATCCATTTCAAGACACACAAATAATAGTACTTGTGTGCACCATGCACAAACAGACTCTTAATTAATTCAATTCTACACTTCTTATGCTAGTGTTCTTCTACCAAAAGCATGTGAACCTCTGAGGACAGCTGTCTTCAAACCTCTGTCACCAAACCAACGGTCAACTTCTTTTTGATTGCAAGAACCAGTGTGGCACTCACAGGATGAGGAAATTATACATTCATGGATGACAAGTTCTTTGCCACCCTGACACAAGAGAAAACAACAACGAATGCATACTTTCATTCTCCTACTCAGTCTGTCTTGATGCCTCTGTGACACCTCTGTGGTCTCTGCAGACATAAAAGGCACCCGGTTTGTGTCTTACTGCAGCTTTCTTTCATCGTCCCACACGCACACATACAACCGCACATAAATACACACAAAAAAACAAAATCTGATTTCTTAATGTTCCTGTGGAAAATCTGAGACACAAAATAAGACTGCGAAAGAAAGATTAAGTTCCATTAAGCCAAGGCCTAATTCATACTTAAGATTTCATACAATAACTTTGAAGTTATTTTACAACATACACACAAAAATAAGCAGCTTTTTTTCACCAATTTCTGAAGACTGGATATTGAAAATTTGGCTTTGCAATGACAAGAAAAAAATATATAAAATAGCATATTAAAATAAAAAAGTAGCATATTTTTTTTTAAAATAATATTTTTTTTTTCAAGTAAATGCAGCCTTGATGAGCAAAAAGTCTCCAAGGTGATTTATTTAGTTGTTATTAATTTATGAAATATACACCAATTATATGCATATAATGCATTTTGACTATAAAATTATAAAAGAACAATTGCATGTGACAGACTTTGAAGGCACACACATGCATACAGATCACCTTACAGCTCTCCCAGTTTGAGAGGCTGTCCTCTGGAACCCATCTCTGTCGGCTGGGGGCAGGTGAAAACACATGTTCTCCCAGAGGAAAGTGCACACACACACACATTGCCAAAGGGTTTTTGTCTCCAAGAACTGCCCTTCCTTGCTCCCTACAACCAGCGATAGGTCTGACCCCTCATTTTAGCCAGGTGTCCCAACCATGCTATATGTCTCCGTTCACTAAGCAGCATCTGTGCCTGCTACAAGCCAGTATTGAATGACTGAGATATTATAGAATACAGAGTATGGGATGTTCTCTGCTTAAAGGGAGGGCTCTTTGTGATCATTTGCCATTGTGTTTATGATGCCACATGGCTTAGCCTCACACAATAATCTTCAAAAGATCTTCTCTACAATAAACAGAACATATTAAATACAATTCTTATGTGTCACATTTTGTCCCTCTATACCTGTAAACATATGCATATAAATGAGTTAAGTTAACTTTGCTATGGGGTTTGGGTGTTTTCAACAAAGGAAGAACTGTACGATCAGTGATCACTCAGACTGCCTCTGTGATTTTATCTGATCATTCACACATTAGCACCTCCTAAATGTGATAAAACAGCCATTCAAAGTATGCAAAACATAAACAGCTCAGAGCACTTAAGGGATTAACATACAGTATGTGTCTATATGCTGAAAACTCTCATTTTTTAAATTAATTTCATTTATTATTCACATGGAAAGTGTTGCTGTATACTTTTCACAGATCAACCTCAAAGTATGGCAACACTTTCACAAGAATGTGAGTGTGTGTGTGCAGTCTTCGCATCTTAAATGTAGCTTCTGTCTGAATGACATTTAAAGGTGTTTTGAAAGTTTTAGTGAGTGAGCCACTTTTGGGAATTTAACGTCTCTATAACAATTCAACTGACAGACGTTTATGATGCACACCAAACAATATATGTGATCTTAGACCACAAAAACAGTCATAAGTAGCGTGGGTATGTTTTTAACACAAGCCAACAATACATATGTGTTAAAATGATCAGCTTTTCTTTTGTGCTAAAAATCATTATAAGTGAAGAGCATGTACCATGAAGATATTTAGTAAATTTCTTACCAGTGATAAACTATATTGTAAATATATATAAAAAAATGTTTTATTAGTAATATGCTTCATTTGCACAATTTTAAAGGCGATTCTTAAATATTTGTTTCTCAGACAAACAATACAGGCATATCCTAACAAACCACACAAGCTTATTTATTCACCTTTCAAATGATGAAAAGCTTAAAAAAACTAAACAAAAAACCCTTATGACTGGTTTCATGGTCACGTACAGTATATATAGATTATCATATAAACACAGGCAAACTCTTACAAATAGGCTATAAAGTACTTTATTTATCACTATTTGTGATTTTAAAAAATATATATTATTATTAATATTTACATTTAATCATTTAACATACGCTTTAATCAAAACAGATAAAGAGAGCAACAAAAGCAATCAAACAAACAACAGAGCAACAGCTACACAAGCGCTGTTTACAAGCCTCAATTTTAACGTTTTTTTGGGACAGGCAAAGTAAACCGGTTTTGTGCGAAGTTTCTGCAGATATAAAGCTGATATACAGATTGTCGCTTTCTTCAATCACACACACCAAACTCGAAACACGAAAACAGGAAGAGAGTGTTTGCGGAAGACTGAGACGGGAGCTATCGTGAGCTCGAGCGCAGACTCTAGAGCGCGTGCTGTGAGGGGCGGAGCTTTTACGAGAGAGTGGGGTATTTAAAATCGTCTGCGCTTCACAGAGCACTGTAGAAAGTCACCGTACGCTTACCGGAGACTGAGAGCACCGGAGGATTGTGCGCAAAGATGGCATATTACGAAGTAAGACAACTGTTATTATATTTATAAAAAAAAAACGTTTTTTTTTATTGTATTGTAGTTTGATTGCATTTAAATAATTTAAAATGTCTCTAACGTTGCCTCTTCTTCTTCTTTTTTTGCAGCACATCGTCTTTGAAGATGATTCATCAACTGATAACAGCTCCGAGTTCGGCTCGGGGGACATTGGAGCCAACTTTGAGATTCCGTGCGATTTGGAGGTCAGTCACGACTTCCAGAGGATCTTTCTTCCAACCGTATACGGAATCATATTTGTTTTGGGTCTTATCGGGAACGGACTGGTTGTTCTGGTAATGGGCTGCCAGAAGAAATCCAGAACCATGACGGACAAGTACCGCCTGCACCTTTCAGTGGCGGACCTTCTGTTTGTGCTCACCCTGCCGTTCTGGGCTGTGGACGCAGCCAAAGACTGGTACTTCGGAGGTTTCATGTGCGTGGCCGTGCATATGATTTATACGGTGAATTTATACAGCAGCGTCCTCATCCTCGCCTTCATCAGCCTGGATCGCTACCTCGCCGTGGTGCGCGCCACGAGCAGCCAAGCTGCGAGGAAACTTCTGGCCAATCGCATCATTTACGTGGGCGTGTGGCTCCCCGCCGCGCTCCTCACCGTTCCCGACCTGGTGTTCGCCAAAGCGGAGACCAGCGTTATCCGCACCTTCTGCGAGCGCCTCTACCCAGAGGACTATATCACAACCTGGGTGGTTATTTTCCGCTTCCAGCACATCCTAGTGGGCTTCGTGCTGCCGGGGCTCGTGATCCTCATCTGCTACTGCATCATCATCTCCAAGCTGTCGCGCGGCTCCAAGGGCACGCAGAAACGCAAGGCGCTCAAGACCACCGTGGTTCTGATCGTGTGCTTCTTCGTCTGCTGGTTGCCGTATTGCGGAGGGATCCTGCTGGACACGCTGATGATGCTGGAGGTGATTCCTCACACGTGCGAGTTCGAGCAGGGCTTGCAGAAGTGGATCTTCGTGACGGAGGCTCTCGCGTACTTTCACTGCTGCCTCAACCCCATCCTTTACGCGTTTCTGGGGGTGAAGTTCAAGAAGTCCGCCCGCAGCGCGCTATCCCCCAGCCGGGGGTCCAGTCTGAAAATTCTGCCGAAGAAGAGAGGAGGGATGTCATCCGTGTCCACAGAATCCGAGTCTTCTAGCTTTCACTCTAGTTAACCCAAGCTCGCTCATTTTGAACTGTGACTATGCTCCCAAATATTATATTAATTACATGAAATTACCAGTTGTATGTGCTTTGTATAGGAAGAGTACAGGCTGAGCCTGATTGAAAAGTTGCTAGAATGTAAATATGTCTGTCAGTATGGCATCACATACTGAATGGCTTCCAGTATTACTGTAAAATCTCTTTGTAGTGAGAAGAGGTATTGTGAACATACAAATGTGTTGATAAGATGTTTACTGTACATATCATGTATATAGATTTTTTTTATCTGGTTCCTTTCTGCACTTATGTAGACCATTGCATTTATTTATTACATGATAAAGGGACTGGAATAGGGTCCATTCAAGTTTTAAAAAGCTGCTTTGGCAATTTGAAGTCCTCAATAAATTTTTTTGAGTAATCAAAATATTGTGTGTGAGTGTGTTTTGACCGCTTCCTTACAGCATTATTATGTTAGGCTATATAACACGATGATGGAGTTTCCCTACAATGCCCACCGTTTATACTTCCACTATGCAGAGACATGTGACATTGTTGGAGAGCACTGTTATTGTTACTTAGCTCAAACTTCTTCAGAATAGTCTTGTGAAGTGAAAAAGTACAAAAGGTTCTCAGTCTGTAATCTCCCCCCTGTAATGCAAACATGTAACGAAGGGGATTCCCTGAGATGTAAACTCTCTCATGTCTGACCAAACATCCCTTTATGGGATCCCCAAAATGCTGTAGAACTCATTCAACCATGAACAAACACAAACATTAACTTTTTTCTGTGCAAAAGAGTGCAGTCTTGCATTGACATCTTGTTTAGCGTTGTAAATTTTGCTCACTTCTTCTTCATTTTGTGTTTTCCGGTATTTGCCCCCTCCAACAAGCTGGCTTTTACCCTTAAAGGGATTTTGTCTACTTAGGTGGTAACATAACAAAACAGTGTTGCCATGTCTTTAGCAATAACTGGCAGTCATACACACATCCTATATGAGTCACAAAACCTCATTTTGCATGCTGTAAAATAACATGAAACTCGGTGTGCTGCCAGAAAGAAGTTTAGGTAAAAACCCACTATTCAGGTTAAAGAGATCATGCCCGTAATCACATTTGCTAGACAAGCATAGTTCATTAGATAAAAACATGTGTTAGTAGTACATGATTTCCCTTTCTGTGAAACTCAACATGACGTAAAATAACTTTCACTTAATTGAAACCATGTGATAACCCTACAATAATGCAGAAATCCATGTAGAAACTGCAAGCAAATTTTTCTAAAAGCTGAGTATAGGTGATTTTTAGTGGATATATGAAGTAAGTTCTCCTGAAATTCACAAAGGTCTCCTGGCAACCACAGTTTGTCACATTAACCATAAGAAACTATGCATCATTATATATATATATATATATATATATATATAAATTGAAGAAAAATATAATAATTTTATACATTAAATATATGTATATATAAATTATATAAATATATAACTGCAAATACATTTAAATATTTAAAAAATTCTGAGCTGTTCATATATATGTACACAATAAATATACACAGTATATACTGTGTATGTGTATATATATATTACATTAATCCAGTCTTCATTGTCACATGATCTATCAGAATTCATCTAATTATTTGGTGCTCAGTTATTAAAAATGAAAACAGCACTGGCTGCTGAAAATTCAGTTTTGCTATCACAAGAATATTTTATTTTATTGTAATATTATTTTATAACATAACTGTTTTGATCAAATGAATGGAGTACGGGTGAGCATTAGAGATCTCTTTCATAAAGAAAAATAAATTAATTATTACAAACATTTGATTTGTTTTTGTACATATAGCATATGCATTATATAAAAAAAGGTAAAATAGCAGTCACTGGCCCCGTATCCTTTCAAAAAGTAATAAGCACCCTTTATGTGTGCTTAACACTAAGCAGTAAAAAATGGAAAAATGGTGACCGGATAGTTCATTCTGTTCATTTGTAAGTCCTTTTGTATGGAGTTTACGTATGCAGCCCGCATCTATTACTCACGATCCATGACAGTAGCATTCAGTTCAAATGGGGTGAGGATGAACCACAATAAAACCATGGGAGGTCTTTACAGAAGGAGAAAGTATTACAGCAGTGTAGAGCTATAGGAAACAAGAGCCTGTGACCTCTGCATTGCAAAAGCTGCTAACCAGGCCACCATGTTAAGAGGTGGAAATGTGTGAGGGTTGACCCATTGAGAAGCAAAAACCATGCGTAAGGACAATACAAACTAACACCGGTGACTGGACGGCCTGTTGAGTCAGAGTAATGGGTTCTAATGTAGAGTGTGAAAGATTTGCATGTCTGAGAGTGTTAAGTGCCCATCAGGCCTCTGTTCCCCCGGGGGCCGTAAGAAAGGAGAGTGGTCAGTGAACATTCCTAAAGAGCTGGTCATTTATTTGGCTGGTAAACCCCCTGGTTCACCCTGTCAGTTTGAATATATCTCACTCTATACTCATAGACAGACATAGAAAGGGAGTAATTTGCCTTCTTATCCAGTAATCACTCTATGTATAAAATTCAAAATTTTGACCAACACTGAAGAATAAAAAAAATACCTGTTTGGAAACTCTAACATCATTTACTCTTTCAAACCGGTTTGACTTGAATTTCCTTGGATGACAAAATGAGAGATTCTGAACAACTGTACTGGCTGCGCTTTTCTACTAAAGGAAGTTTCAAAGGCATAGTTTGGCTTTCTTTCTTCTGTTGAACATAGAACAATCTGAAAAATGCATGCAATGAAAGTCAATGCTCATCCGAAAACGATGGCCAAAACATCTGGTATCACTTAGATTAAGAAACACTAGTTGCTTATTAACATGCATATTACTAGCACATTAGCTGTTTGTTAGTACTTAAAAAGCACATATTAAATGTCTTCTTTTGCATTTAAGAATGTAAGTGATACAGGTTTGGAACAACATGAAGGTGAACAAATGATGACTTTTTTTTGTAAACTATCTTAAGGCTTTAAAAAAAGATGATATTTGCTGAGATGAAAACAGAGCTCTCATTGGCAAATCAATTAGAAAAGTCGGATTCATGAACAAAACAAATCTGTTTCTCAAAACCAGTTTAACTGATTCTTTCACAAAACTGGCTGATTTGGTTTTCAAATTCAATTTGAGTGACATCAGTTCTTGAGGACAGCTCATGAATATTATTAACAGCAACTTTATCCAAAGCTATTGTGTCAATTCAGAAAACATAAAAATCTAATAAAACATGATTGATACGGATAACTTTGACTGAAATAGCTAGGGAAAGACAGCAAACTGGAACATGAACGCAAGTTTATTGGTGAATTATTAACACTTGCAAGAATTATCACGAATAGCCCAAATGAACCATGTCCTTTATGCCAAATCTTGTGAAGCCATATAATAACGGCATGATCTATTCAACATCTGAAAGCTGAATAAATAAGCTCTCCATTGATGTATGGCTTATTAGGATAGAACAATATTTGTCAAGTCCTTAGCAATGCATATTACAAATAAAAAATGACATATTGATATATTCAGAGCAGGACATTTAGAAAATAATTGATGGAGGATGATCTTTACTTAACATCCTAATGATTTTTGCCCCATAAAAGAAAAATCGATCATTTTGACCCATACAATATATTGTTGGCTATATATGCTTATGATTGATTTTGAGGTCCAGGATCACATTTTTCTGTTTGATTCTTACAATTGATCTGTTCACGGAACTCAATCTGACCCGATATGTTTAATTCAGTTGTAATAACACGAAAAACAGCAGCTAGTACATTCGTCCAATTATTCTGCTGAAGTAAGAAACCGTTTGGAATGACACGAGTGTGCGTAAAAGATCTCAAAATGTCAATTTTAAGGCAAAACAGTTCCTGTAACGCTGAGTAAAAGCGTCCACAAACCCCAATGTGGGCTTCGATTCACAGCTCTGCATGTGTTTTTCCACTTACGAGCAGGGTGAGGGTTAGAGGGTAAAGCTATTGACATCCATAGCGCAGGAAGGAGATCATGTCTGGGACCATTAGCGGCCACTCACAGTTCCTGCTAGATTGACCCTAGTGGGGCAAAGAGACACTTTACGACCCTAGTGACCCCCAAAACCTCAGCATGTTTACCCAAAAGGACTGGAGCCACAGAGGTCAGTAAAACCAAGATCATTTACAAATGAATCGCAGTTCCAGGGGGCTTGAACAATGACCAAACAAATGCTACTGTATCGGTAAGCAGTTTACCACATGTCGGACATTATTACGATCCAAAATAACTCAAACATACACTGATTCCCACACACTGTCATCATCATGTACAGCCATGATACTATACACATAATCATAACACTCCACGTGTGTCACCACATTATCTCACCACCCAAGAGCCCGCTGTGCGATAAACGGATAAATGTGTGTGTTATTGTAGGGGAAGTGGCTGTTTGGAAGACAGTTTCCTGCTGAAAACCCACAGGGACACCAGCTCCCGCTGTGAAAATACTTATGGGGTCTCACTACAAACCATTTCACATTTTTCACTCTAGAACAACAATGCTACATTTCAGCAGGTTATACAGATAACAGCTGATATATGACAGAGTCAATAGAAATGCCTCTTTAACCTGCATATATGATGTTGATGTTATAATGAAATACGTAGTGATGATAAACTGGTTTGTTTATTTGAGTTGTTATAGTAACACATTTTCATTAATTAAAAAAAATAAACATTAAATAAAAAAATAATGCTGTCAAACGATTAATCGCGATTAATTGCATACAAAATAAAAGTTTGGAGTTTGTTTACATAATATATAAATGTGTACTATGCATATTTATCGTGTATATATGTAAACTGTAAATATATATATATATAAGTAAAATATGATGTTTATGTACTTAACATATTTATATATAATATAAGCATATACATATACATATTTTTCAAATAAATACCGTATGTGTGTGTGTATTCATTTATACATAATAAATCAATACAGCACACATACATATAGGATGTAAACAAAAACTTTTATTTTGGATTTGATTAATCGCGTTGTGCTTGTGTAACATTGGGTCGGAGGAATGACGCAGTGAGTCACGTAGCTCTCTTCAAACAAAAACATCTTTACTTAGGAGGTAATTCAAAGACACAACGAACAAGAACACGGTAAGCATTCACAAGGACGAACAGACTGAAACACAGGGAAGGCTTAAATAACACAGACAATCAAAGTAAATGGGATGACACACCTGAACGGAATACATCATTAACAGAACTAGGTCACGGAGAGCACATGGGGAAACACGGTAACAACAACATGATCACATGACAAACATGGAAACGTTACAGCTTGACAGCGCTAAAAATTATTTTTATTTAGTTTATCTGTATGTATTAAAATAACTGAAACTAAAACTGAAATAAAATGTAATATAAACTAATAAATCTGACAAAAACACAAAACCATAACTAGATTAAACTGAAACCAGAAATTCTAAAAATAGAAACTAATTTAAAATATTACCAAAACTTAAAAAAACGGTTATTTATCATATATATATAAGCTTATAAAAATAATTATTCAATAACAACAATAGTTTTTTTTAGGTGTAGCGAGCACAGTTTGATTTATATTAGCCTGTGGTAAATATCCTGACGGAGATGGGTGGTTGTAACATGTATGGTTGCTATGGAAGCATAGTTTGTTTGGTGATGAATGATTACGCCATTTACACTATAAAGATGAGTTAGTCATATAATAATAATAAAACACGAATAGCTGGCTGACTAATGTAAAACTTAAAACTTGTTTCAGATAGAGATATAGAGGACTGGCGTTATCTTCCAAAAAGGCAGTCACACCCTCCTCATTTGTGTTGGCGTGAGATCAGTTAGCAAATTTCCGTTTCTTGGCACTGGAATGCTGATTAGCTTTTGATTAACTTGTGTTTTTGTCAAAGATGAAAAGCCCAAAAGCTGGCTTGGTTCTTTGAAAGCATCTTATTCATGCCAGTACCGAATACTATTTTGTCTTCATGCACTATAAACCTTTATTCCTCACCGAACACAAGCCCCTCGACTCTCACCCGGGGCTATGCTTGGAAATATGATCTTGGGGGATGTGCGTTTTGAAGGAGGGCAGCTGCCCTTTTTAAAGGCCGTAGATGAATGATGGGATTAGATGTGGAATATATGAACATTTACAAATGTTGAAGTTTAAGACTCGTGTCTTATTTAATTATACATGATCATCTGAACCAGTAGTGGTGACTTCCATTGATCTGTTTGTTTATACTACAGCTTCTCTGATTTTATAGTCACTTCAGTCTTAATTCTCACTCCTCATTCCTCTTAGAAATATGATATGTTTCTAAAGAGGATCTGAAGAGGATTTTGTCAAGTGATTAGCAGAAAGAAGAGCTTGTATCAAAGCGAGCGGGTCGGTATTCACTTAGCACACACGCGAACATGCATGCAAACACGTGCACACACACACACACACACACACACACACACTGTACTGACAGATGGGCAGGTGCTTGGGCACCTGTTGGTACAAAAGTGGACTCACTTACATTCTTTCTCCACCTGCAGTCTTTCTAACACGGTAGTCGTGCCTTGTGGGAATACCCACGATACACACACACACTTCCTCTTTTAGGCCTACATGTTGTAACTTTGCCCACGCACATTAAATATCCTCCTTTCTGTTGACTTGTTTGTATTGATTATAATGATTGTTCACATACATTGGGTCTGTGAGGTCAGGTAAAGGATCATTTATTGTCAGTACTTTGTAAGAAATAGGACGGCAATAAAACTCTGACTTGACTGTATGAGATCATCTGTTATAAAGTCGCATAATTTAGGGCCACACCACATGTTTTCTCAGGCGTTGTGTGACAAGCATGACCAAACAATCAGAAACATATTCAGATGATGATATAATGATAATGTTCCACTGTGTTTCTTCACAACAATAGGCTATTTTGGTCCTGTGGACTTTTAGAAAATAAAAATTTTACCTTTTAACTGTTCTTTTTCCTCTTAAAGCAATTCCCACCACAGTTTTTTTACAGTTAGTTTTGCATTGTGTGTAACAGCTTTTTGGTGGTGTAAATGAAATTTTCTTGTAATTTTTCTGTATTGTTCTTCACTAAATTATGTGAGATAAGCATAGGGCTAGAACGTACGCTACTTTATCACGATTAATCGCATCCAAAATAAATGTTTTTTTTTACATAACTGCATGTATATATTTAAGTTATATTTTTATATTAAATATATTTATATATAAATTATATAAATATATACAGATTAATAAATATAGTACTGCATATATTTTGAAATAAATGTATAAGTGTGTATTTAAATAGTACACACAGATATATAAACAAAATATTTTATTTTGGATGTGATTAAGCACGATTAAATCACTTGACAGCACTCATTTTAATATAAATATTCAAATGGTTCATGCTTATTTCACTTATTCTTTATATTATCAAGAAATGTGCAATAATTTATCATTTTGACAGTAGTGTTTCACAATTAGCATTAAATAAAAGACAGGTATAACCATAAAACCCAATAATAAGGGGATTCTGAACACCAGAAAAAAATTAAATGATAAAAAAATGTGGGAAATCTTGAAAAGTTGGAAGACTTTTTGATATTTATCCAGTATTTATCAAGACTCATCTGAAAAAACGAGCATAATAATAATAAAAAAAAGCCTATTAGGGCCCAAAACTGTGCTGTATGTGGAAATAATTTTCACACTATATAAATATATTTTAATATAAATATTCAAATGGTTCATGCCTATTTTACTACTTCTTTACTTCTTTATCATAATAGTTTGAAACATGCAATAATTATTATCAACAGATATTATAAAAAAAAAAAATTAAATAATTGAAAGAGAAAACCATAAAATCCATAAATAAGAGGATTTGGAAAAAAAGGGGAAGGGGATAAAAAAAGAAAAGTTGGAAGACTTTTTGGAAGATATTTATCAAGTTTCAAGGTTGGATATTTTCAAGAAAAAACAAAAGGAGATAAAACCACCAAACCCTGGGGCATAACAGTCCCAAAGTTGAAGAAGTACCAAACAGCTCAAACAACTACTTCTCTATTTGCATGAAATCAGCAAAGACAAACCATAAAGTGCAATGGAAAACATATTCGCTCATCACAGGGTTCAAAGTTCATAACATGCTTTAAAGTTCCAACATCAAAGCACACGTAAAATGTATGAAATTGAAAGAGCGAAATCAGACAAAGCAAAAGCGTCTCTTCATGAGCATTCACATGACGGTCATTAACCTCGTGGCTTTATTGCTCCCCATCGGTGCATTAATCCCAGACACTGTGTCTAATTAGCGTGATGTAAGAGAACCTTCAACTTGTAACTCACACAAATCCAATTCACGCTTATAATTTAACCTTCCCTTGGAGGCGAAGATAAAGGCTGCGAGCACACACGCATGTCAACAGAATGAAAGAAGAACCCACGCGGTCATTTGACCTCCTCACACCTCTTCAGTGAGGAATAAATCATCTCAGCAGTAGCTCGTTCTCCTAAACAGCCTGGTTTTGACAAAGTTGAATCAAAAGCGAAATCGTTTTATACGCTCAACCCCCGATTTCCCCTTTCGTCTGCGCAACACAATGGTTTTGCGGGCAAAGCTTTAGAGGAACCTGAGTATTGAGATGCTGAGTGAAGGTCTGAAAACCGTTTTCCCACTGATTCAGAAAAGACTTCCCATCAGGAAGAGGGAGAAATAGAACCTGGAAGTTTACTCAGAGGTTTTTGTGCCTTGTTTTTAGCCGATTTCCTGTTGCGGTCCACCCTCGGCCGAGCTGCACGAGGAAGAAAGGGCTTAGGCGAAGAAAGAGAAGAAGGAAGGATAGTGGTATAGTAAACGGAGGAGAGGGTTGAAAGATGGAGGCTTCCCCCTCTTCCTCCTCCTCTTTCTCCTCAGCCCCCCGAAACCCAGCTGTCTAAATGGAAAGGTGGCACGACAAGGAGGGAGGAGGAGGAGGTTACAGTTGGAGGATGCTTATTGTTTTGTGATTCCTGTGTTTAGGGTTCGGTTTGTGTCCCTCAAACAAAGGCCCATTCTGCTGGAAGGGATATCAGCAAGCCATTGTGTTTACAGGTTTACAAACACGCAAAACCAAAAACAAACTCTGCTAGCTAAAGAAATTGGAGCAAAATGTCCAACTTGGCACTTGCATGGCATCAAAAATCTTTTCTATAGCTATATAAACAAAAACTTTTATGTTGGATGCAATTAATCGGGATTAATCACTTGACAGCACTAATTTTAATATAAATATTCAAATGGTTCATGTTTATTTCACTTATATCATCAAGAAACATGCAGTAATTTATCATTTTCACAGTATTGTTTCGCAATTAGTAATAAATAGCAGACAGGTAAATCCATTAATAAGGGGATTCTGAACACCAGCAAAAATTAAACGATTAAAAAATGAGGAAAATTTTGAAAAGGTGGAAGATTTAACAAGTATTTATCAAGACTTGTCTGAAAATACAAGCATGATAATTTAAAAAAGCCTACTTATTATGGCCAATGTGGAAATAATGAAACAAAAATAAGTGCTTGTAATTTTCTTTTTTAAAAGTAACAATTTTCATACCGTATAAAAATATGTTTTAATATAAATATTCAAATGGTTCATGCTTATTTCACTACTTCTTTATATCATAATGGCATGCAATAACAGATTTTAAAAAATTAATTAATTGAAAGATAAAACCATAAAATCCATAAATAAGGGGATTTTGAAAACCAGCAAAAAAGGGGGCAATATAGAACAGTTGGAAGACTTTTTGGAAGATATTTATCAAGTTTCAAGGTTGGAAATTTCTCATCTAAAAAAAGACTCATCTGAAAAAAAAAAGAAAAGAAAAAAAAAGATAAAACCACCAACCCCTGGGACATAACAGTCCCAAAGTTGAAGAACCACCTATTCTATTCTAAAAGCTTTTTTTGATAAGCTCCAGCAATTTAAAGCTTCATATATTGTTTTAACACACACTGGGTCTAAGTCATTTGTAGAGCTGTTCTCATGCATATGTTCATATTTTCAAAATGACAGTTGCTATGAAAAAACAAATCGCACCTACTTCCAGCCACATGTAAATGTGCATTGCAAAAACATTCAAATGTTCTTTCTGGAAAACTGATGACACTGCATTTGGATTATAGCATTTACCATAACATAATTAGTTAGCGAACTAGTTAAATGTGAAAATTAATTTCAGTGTTAAACAAAATCATTGAAAACAGGCACATTGTTTATTTTTTGTTACTTTTTCCCAGTATTTTTCTGCAACCTAACAACTTTTTGGTAGACATCTGGCCAATTAGTTTCTTGTGTGTTTACGCAATATAGCGGAAAAAAAAAATTCAATATAATTCATTTGTGTAGTTTGTGGGCGTGGATTATGTTAATTATTAAAGAAGGTTCACATGCACCCTGTTTCCAAGTGAAGGGATTCATTAACATTCACATGTTTAACTATCAGATCTAAGGTTTACAAAAGTGAGTTTTCAGGAAAGAAAAATTTGATTCGCAATTTACTCATATTTATGAAAGTTTCAATAAAGTCTACAGAGAATAAAGAACAGAGCTAGTTAACAACCATTGATGCCTTCAGCCCTTAACGCTATGTGAAAAGCAATATCATGTCTAAATCTGATTTTATAAAACAATATCTAAAAACTAGTGCTGTCAACTGATTAATCAGATTGTTTTTTGCTTATATGTATACTGTGTATATTTATTTTGAATAAATAAATACACACAAATACAATATACATTTTGAAAATATTTGTATTCTTATATTTTGTATTATATATATATATATATATATAATAAACAACATTTTATCATCTTTCCAAAACTGTCTGTTTTTTTTTTTTACTATGAAACATGAAAGGAGACACGGTTAGGAAACCAAATAACATTGGAGTCCATTCCCTTGCATTGATCCTGCCCAGCAAATCATGTACGATGACTTATAAGTAATCCAACTTAATGTTGCATGTCATGTCATAAAAACATCAATAAATGACACACAGTGAATAAAGCGCAGACATCGCGCCGATGGTGTGAAAAACGGATGATAAAGTTGTTTATATTTTATGGAACGTAACTCGACAAAGAGATTGCAGATTTGTTACGTGCTGGTATGCTTTCCCAGACTCGTTTCCTTCTGTCGCCGTCCGTCAGTCTGACTGCAGTCTTCTCTCAGCTCCACTGACAAAGAAAAGAAGTCTGCACTGTGATGATGTAAACACACACACACACACACACAACATAAGTCATCATAACAGTCAAATTCTTAAGTGCATTCCAGCAAACCTGTATTGACTGGGACAGACCTGTCAGGACACAGGAATCCTGCTTGTTAAAGTGTATGTAGGTGGCTGCTCTTTGATGCATTTTTTTCGTTTTCTCACCTGAGGAGACACGGGGTCATAAAGTCATCAAGTCACAAATGTTTTGCAATTAATCTCTTTTGTCGGCAGACACTTCATGCTTGAAAAAACTGAGAGATGATGGCTGAAGACATGCTCACACTGATGCCTGGCACATACACCCAACATACAGACCTAATAAAACTAAACCTGTCTGGGATAAAACAAACAGACTTTTTTTGAACATTATTCAGCTATGTTTTTCTATCTGCTGCTTCTTATGTTTTCTAAACTTTTCCTTCATATCGATCAATATATCAACACTCGAAAATAAAGATTGCTTTTATGTCAAATATGGCTATTTATTAAAATATTGATCAATCTAGGGTTCATTTCCACACATGAATGCAGGTTTCAGACTGACTGTTATCACCATCTGACAGAAAAGCCTGTGGTGCTGACAGCTTATGGTGTAGATAAAGCAACCTTATACTACGGGGCCGTTGAATACTTGAATCTGATTGGCTGACAAACGTTCTGAGGTGTGCAATTATTTGGCGAACGTAGTTCCAGGCAGCTCTCTTGACCACATTACCATTCTATATCACTTCGCATAGTTAACTGTAATAATGCAACGAACGAATAAATAATTAAATGAATAAATATACATGCACAAGCTTTTCTGTCTCATTACTGCAATCACAC
>JAUCMS010000105.1:5120968-5145275 GCA_032357445.1 Enteromius radiatus
TTTATACAGCTCTTAACATTTATTTTAATCTAGGACTAGTCTTAATCCCTGTACGGGAAACTGGCCCTATATGTTCAAACTGGTCTGTAGGTACTAGGGTACTAGGTATAGTATTGTGCATTGACTATAGTCGCCTGATAAAATGCAATATTATTATTACTATAGGCACGTATTATTATCTAATTGATATTAGCACTTATTTGTCCTATCATATATCTTTTCAGATGGTTTTAGAGTAGTGCGTTTTATAATCAATCACACACAATTCTCTTGAGCTTATGAATACAGTGACCAATCAGAGGAGTTCAAATGAGTCATCGCTGAAACACCAGAGTTTTGTTATTGAGTGTACATTTGTGAATTCTCTCATCATAAACAACAAAGCGCAGATGTACGAGCAATGTTAAGTAAGAGATTTATTCGTCATACTTTAGCTTCAATAGTGTAAAATAAAGCTGCCGTTTGAACAACTGAGGAAATGTAAGCATTATAATTAGCAAATTACAATGCAGTTGTGATCATGTTAAATACAAATTCAGTTATATTAAAAATATTTTGTGATATCATATCCATATGCTACTTGACTAAAAAGATATGTTTAGTTAATAGATTACGTTACACTAACACGGGCTGGCTTTAAGCTTTACACTGGTGTTGGTTCACTCTTTGAGTATAAATCTAAGCAAGTAAATAATTGTGTTGGTGTTCACAGGCTGACTATAGGAGGACTTTACTATGAAGGATATCACCCAACAATAGCAGGTACATTTAGTTTTGACTAAGTAATGCAAGTAACTTTAAAATACATAGTTATTCAATGCATTTTGTTTAAATGGCCTGCTGTGTGAGTTTAGAAAAAAAAAAAACTCTGAAAAAATGGGTTTGTGGACAGGTGTAGTATCAGGTGTGTTTTATTATTTATGACTAATCCAGAGTTATGTAGAGCCTTTAACTCAGATTCATGGTCAAGCTCAATGTGAGCAACAGTTTGCGCTTCCTAACAGCGACCGGCTTTCCTGTGAGTCTAGGGTAACAATGGTGGGAAAAAAAGCCCTTCATTGACGGCACCTATTTTCACACGTCAACGTGAAAGCAACGGCAGCATGCACTCTACGCCCTTGACAAAGACCACCAACTTCAACAAAGACACTTCTGACAAAAAGACCATCATGACAACAAAAACAAACCATTAAAGCTATACCTGAGGTTGCCAGGCAGTCCGTGGGAAAATGGGGAGGATGAGGGGTTTACCGGATTTTCCTAATTGAAAGGTGAAGTGTGTAATTTTTAAATGTCAAAATACTTATACAACTATAAGGAAGCCATTAATAAGTTGATTTGTTTTTGAGGTGAGGCTCTGTGGTGCTATCAAAACATTGATGTGTTTGTTTGAGCATCCGGACCAAACTAATACAGCAACACTGACTCAACCAATCCCATTCTGAAGTGATGTCTGCCTGAACAATGGAAGACTGTTGAGCATTTTTTAACAGTGTTGGCATATAAGTTACACATTGTGCAAATGTAAAAGCATTATATGCATCTGAGATTAATATTGGAATTACATGAGTTTGATATCAATTATGCATGTGTAAAAATGTCATAACCTGATTAAGGTAATATTCCATTAAAAAAAAATGAATGAGACAAAAAAAAAAAAAACATGCCTGCATTAATCGCAATATTGTATCATGTAAACATCATATTCATAATATACACTGTAAATGAATACAGAATATCATTACTAGAAATGTTAGTAGAAATGTCGTAAAATGTCATAAAAAGAAATAATATTTTTATTCCGTATTTAGCATGCATTACATTTATCAAAAATGGCAGTAATGGAATTCCTAATGTTCTAAAATATTTACATTTCAAATAAATTTTAAAGTATATTCATCAAAAACTCTTTTAAAAAAGATTTTCAATATAGATTTTCTTGAATGCCAAATCAGCATATTACAATATTTTTAAAAGATCACGTAAGGACTTGAATAATGGCAGTTTAAATTATTTGTAAAATAATATAAAGCTTTTTAAAACTGTAATTAAAAAATTTCGTTTTACTAGTTTTGGACACATAAATATAGTCTTTTTGAAAGTAAGGGACTTCCTGAAAAAGGTTTAAAAAATCTTAAAGCCCCAAACTTTTAAATGGTAGCATATGCAGGTATACTTCATTAGCAGATAAGCATTTTTCGATAGTCCTTAACCTGAAAATAATATGCCTGGTCATTTCTTTGCATGTAGTTATCCCTGTGTGTAAGAGAAAGAGAGAACAGCATGAATCGATGGAGAAATAGGCTCCCTGCCTGCTCTGACAGTGCATGAATCGTCAGACTTTGTGTGAAACGCACAAACAAGCACCTGCTGTTAGACACAATGATCTTCCTCCGAGGACTCGTTTTTTCACTATGTGCTAATGAGAGACCAGCTCAGTCAAAGATTCCCACCAATCCACCCAAAACAAATACATCCAACTAGCAGGAGAGAAAAGTGTGTGTGTTGGGGGGGGGGCTAAGACATCCAGGTGCTTACACAGACAGATGTGCCGTTTTATTCCCATGCTTAAAAACACAAATACTTTGTGCAAATACGCCTAGCCCAAACGCATGGCCTATATGTTTGCAGCATGCAGGTCCCTACAGGTATTTGTAGCCTGTGTAATTATAGAAGCTTGTTAAAAACACACCTGAAAATCAGGATTATGGGGGTTTTGCTTTTGCAACCAACACCATTAAATCCTTGCTGGATTTTCACTCTTTGGAAACTCACACCGAAAGACTTTGTTTGACCTCAAACAGCTCTCGGAGCTCTAAGTGCACCTTTTTTTTTTTTTTTTTGGCTGACCTTTGACCTCTGACATCTGTACTCTGCTCTTTTGCTTCTGGTAGAGGTATCTGAAAGCTGCACTATGTGTCTATGTATATTTGTCAAGGCAAAATGGAAGTTCTAATGGTAAGTAAATGATGAAAATTCGCATGGCATAAATATTTCTTACCAGTATTTTGCATTTTATATTTTTCTAAAATATATATTTAAGTATATATATATATATTATATATATTTTTAATTATCTTATGCTCACCAAGGCTACATTTATTTAATCAAATAATAATAAAATTATTTCATTTAATATGTTAAAAAAAATAATAATTATTCATCTGCAGCTTACTGCATATTTAAGAAATAATCAACATATATAACCCTCAATGGTTAATAATCATAATGAAGCCACTGAATGCTGTGCCATGCACTTTTCTCACAAATGCAGTCACAAGAACACTAGAATGACTTCAGCACAGCTCTCAGAAAACAAGTTACTTTTGTCTAGCTAACGTCATTTAGGAGGGGGGCGCCTACACATGATCAAGGTTGCACCACCAACCAAAAAAACAACTCTTCAAAAGTATATCTGTCATATCTTGTTTTACAAACCTTGACAAATACTTGTTTTCACTCCAGGGAGATCTGGCAGTTATGCTGTCTGTGTGCAGGATTGTGAAAGACATAAATCTCCCGACTAATGCAATATCTTACGCTCACACTGGCAACTGCAAGCATGCAAGAAAGTTCTAGTACTCCTGTGCCAAATGTCACAAAACATCTGATGTACTGAAGACGCCCTGCAGACAAAACTGTCTAGACGCCGTTTGCCTTAACGCTAGACCTGTCTCAGGTGTGCGTGTTGGTGATTCAGCCAATGTCTTAACGTATGTTTATCATATCGTCAACAACAAAGTGATTTTAAAGATTGCAAAAATATGTGTTTGGGTTTGAAACACATTGAAGGCACATAAACACACATGCACCCTCATACAAATAGAAAGAATGATAGGGTGTACAAATGAACTGAACCATTAAAATAAATAAAACTGTATTGATTAAGTACTTTGTAAGCGTTACTTTGACGTCTGCATGTCTTCACTATGCCTACCAATGAAAGTGTCACTTCAAAATTTAAAAATGCCGCCAAAGGATGAAATCAACCGCCATGACGGAAACCACAAAACAAAAGACACCTACTCAGAGACCACAACTCAGAGTACGCCCAACAGACTAAAAACTCTCACAGATACATACATACACATACATACCACAAAAATGTGTTCTTAGTTACTATGATCGACCAGAAAGTGTGGTTTTTATCCCAATCAAACGACCAGGTACGGATATAGATGTCTGTCCACAAAGTCTTCTGGTAACCAAAACTTGTCAACAACATCTGTTACCTCTGTTAGTTTGAATGAATGAATCTAGTAGTAGTTTCAGAATGACTGAAAACCTCAATGATGGCCTCAAAGCAGAGTTTTAATACAATAACCAACTTATATTATTGTTAATAACATGCCAACATTGTCAAAATTACTTTTGCATGTTTCTAACTTATCTGTTATGTTGTTCCAAAGAAAGCTTGTCTAGTTTTGACTTTTGGACAATGTTAATTTCTAGATAAATAGCTATTTAGACAATTTTTGGAAAATTTTTATTTGGGGTTGCTATGTTTTGATATGTAATGACAACAAAGTTGCACTATGCTTTTTTTTTTTGCCTTATGAACATCCTGTTTCAATTGGAAATAAATCAGATTAGACTCTAAAAGAGTGACAAGCTACAGTGAATTGCCTTTTGCAACACATTTTAGTAAATTTTTTGCAAAGAGCAGTTCACTCTATTACAGACAATCACAACCTTTACTGGTATATTTTAAAACCAATCTATTCACTATGTTAAATATAATTTAATATTTGTTGATTATTTATAAATGACAGCTAGATTGAAGCATTGTACCACAAGCCCTACGATTTTAGCTGTTGTGAGCATAAAACAATCACATTTAAAAAAAATACTGTATGTTGTCTTACAAAAATATTAATGAGGCACATTTTTCATTTCACTTGCATGTTTTATGCATAGATTAACTCGTTGGCGCCATCTTCTGTCTTGATTAAAAAGCTGGCTGTCTACGTATAATATAGTAATAGCGCCATCTAGCGTTAACACAATGCACTTCCTTAAAAGCTGACAATACAGTGTGCCGATATGAACAAGAAAAATAAACGGAAATCATGCTGAAAAGCAAACGACAGAATATTTTTGTTTGTTTTGTTTAAGTTATTAAATGAGGTAGATGACCAGTAGCGAGACCAGTGCAAAAAGCAACAGCGGGTGGCAAGTGATGTCAATATTCTTGCAAACCAATGTATTGTATTTTGACGTTTTAAACGGCAAAAATACTACCACAATATATATAAACAAAAATACAGTACAGCAGTTTATATAAAATTGCAATACATGCCTTATTCAGTAATCACAACTTTACCAGCGCAGAGAACCGTAGCATGTATCACGTGACACTCCGAAAACATTTTTACATATGATGCCACGAAACAACTAGCCAACTATAAATTTGAGCGAATTTATTACAGATACATAATGTGGTTGTTAAAAAAGGCAAACTTATTATTTATATTTTTTGCGACACTTTACCTGATCAGTCAAACTTCTAACACGCTAAGCTCCGCCCGTTTTGAGTAACCCCTATTATTTCTTAATTTCGTGTTAACCAATCCTTTTTTTAAATTCTTGACATTTCTCAATTGTTTAAATCTTTATAGTATCTTTCTGACCTCAAGATGATGCCATGCCCCTTAACAGAAAGGCTGAGAATGATTGGCCACCATGGTCCAAATGCTGTAGCAGGACCGAAAAGCAAGAATCTTATTGGATCCTGGTGGCGCGAAAATAATCACATGGTACAGCATTTCGCGCGAAAACTTCTGAAACAGCTCGTGTGCTTCTTGAGGTGGACTGAACGGAGAGTACGTTATTGCTATAACTTCGTAATAACAATTTATTACAAAAAATGGATCTTATGGAACAAGGAGCAAATCCGAATGCTGGTCAGATGATCAAGGACGAGCTGGCGGAAAAATGCCAAAAATTATTTCAGGCTTTTTTGGAAGAGTGAGTAAAAGCGGTGCTTCTTATTGTTCATCAGTATCATGAAAGTTACACGATTGGTAACGTTAACCGTATAGAATAATTACAGTATTTCCTATGAAACATTACACGCTTGTACACTAACATTAGTCGTATGATTTCATGGTAAACTATATATATATATGTGAAACTGTGGAGTTAATATGTTTGCATGAACATTACACCCGTGCACGTGAACACGCATTATCTTTGCCATAACGTATAATACAAATATTTTTCGTGTGATGTGTGTACATTTGTAGAACTGTGCACTATATTGATGTGTGCCTCTCCGCAGGTTTCAGAATAGCGATGGAGAAGTGAAGTACCTGCGGGACGCAGAGGAGTTGATCCGACCGGAAAGGAACACACTCGTGGTCAGTTTTACTGACCTGGAAGGCTTTAATCAAGAACTGGCAACCGCCATCCAGGAAGAGTTCTACAGGTGTGAAAAAAATCTAAATTGTTTTCATACATCACTTTTGAATTTATTTACCATATACTGTGCTGTATTAACCTTACCGTTATTGTATAACATTGTTTTTATCAGCATGTATTAAGTAAACTTTTTTGGTTTTGTTTTAGACTTTACCCCTACCTGTGCCGTGCTGTGCGTAATTTTGCTCGGGATCATGGAGAAGTTCCTGCCTCAAAGGAATTCTATGTTGCCTTCCAGGATCTACCAACCAGACACAAGTAAAGAGAATTTGGAAGACATTTAAAACTAAAATACTATATATCTGACAAAATAATATATCAGTTTCTCGTTATTTTGAACAAATGCCTCTTTAACTAATGCGCTCCTGTTCTGGGCTCCTGCAGGATCCGTGAGTTGACCGTGGTGAAGGTTGGTTCACTGGTGCGCATCAGTGGCCAGGTTGTCCGTACTCACCCGGTTCACCCTGAGCTGGTGAGCGGGACCTTCCTGTGTCTGGACTGTCAGGGAGTGATAAAGGATGTGGAGCAGCAGTTCAAATACACTCAGCCGAGCATTTGCCGCAATCCTGTGTGCAACAACCGTAGACGGTTTCTCCTGGATACAAACAAATCTAAATTCATAGACTTCCAGAAGGTATGACAGAAAGCCATAGAATTTGATGTGTTTTTGTCCCCTTTCTTCTCTTGAAATTATCTAAAAGTTTCAGTGCAAAGCATGTATAGGTAAAGTTCAAAACAGGTTCTTTGTAGTAAGAAAAAAAAAGACTGCAAAATATTTTGTGCAACACGCAAGTGACACGATTTTTACATGATCATTTGCAATAACATTTTTATAAATTAAATCTTAAATTTAAACTTAAAAAAGAATAATATTTGAAGTAAATGGAGAACTAAAGTCCAGGAAATAAACTAAACTAAAAAAGCTCAAGAAATATTATGTCAGTTTCTAGTGGCATAGGGCTGAATAATAATTTATATTTTATAAGCTAATTGTGACATTTCTAAATATATATATATATATATATATATATATATTACAAAATATTAAAAATAATACTGTTTATTAAAAATGGAATTTAAAAAAGCGCTGTGCTGGTTTTTATGACTGCATAATTAAAAATGTATATACATTATATACAAACATGCTTTAAAATAACATTAGTTATTGTTATAATAAAATGAAAATATAAGAACAAAAATGTACAATTGTAATATTGTACTGGAATTAAATATATAATATTTTTTCTTTAAAACAGAGAACATGTTACATAATTAAATCACAGTGTGTGCAATTAGATAATTGCACCCCTTGCTGCCATTATTTCAACTTCCATGCTAGAATCTTAGTGTATTTTGACATTTTACTTGCCTTGATTCCAGGTGCGCATTCAGGAGACACAGGCTGAGCTGCCACGGGGCTCCATTCCTCGTAGTATGGAGGTAATTCTGCGGGCCGAGGCTGTGGAGTCGGCACAGGCTGGTGATAAATGTGACTTCATTGGCTCCCTCATCGTTGTGCCAGATGTATCCCAGCTGTCCACACCAGGTACACACCTCTCATCCAGTCGGCCGTCACTGATGTTTACACAGCGGTTGTAAGTCTGGGTATTGACTATGTTTGTTTCAGGCGTGCGTGCTGAGACCAGCTCTCGTACAGCTGGGGTGCAAGGTTACGAGAACGAGGGTCTCCGTGGGCTTAAAGCGCTGGGTGTCAGAGAACTTTCCTACAAACTTGCTTTCTTGGCATGCCACGTAGCACCCACCAATCCCAGAGTAAGAGTCAAGCCCATTGTAGGCATGGAGGTCTTGTTTCTGTTATTCCAGATTATTTGAAAAGGATGTCTCTGATTGTAGTTTGGCGGTAAGGAGATACGGGATGAGGAGCAGACAGCGGAGAGTATCAAGAAACAGATGACGGTACAGGAGTGGGAGAAGGTGTTTGAGATGAGTCAAGATAAAAACCTCTACCACAACCTCTGCACCAGCCTCTTCCCTACCATTCACGGTTAGTCGATTTAAACATCAATAGTTGGGAACAAACACAAGCTGATGCTAACAATATGAATTCATATATTAGGGGTCAAGGGGCCAGTAGCAATACAGGAGAGTGGTTTATTTTACAATAAATTGTAAAAAGTGCACTTTTTTACCTTGAATGAATAGTTCATCTTAAAATTAAAATACGTCATCAGTTACCACACGTTCTTATAATAGCATATGGGATTAATTAATCATATGGTATTGGAAGCAAATTTCCCAAAACGTCGATGCAGTGTAACTAAATGTAGTTGTGTTGATTTACTCATTGAAATAGATTAAGACATGAAACACATTAAAACATGAAATCTGTTTTTTTTTTTTTTTAGGTAATGATGAGGTAAAGCGTGGGATTCTTCTCATGTTGTTTGGAGGTGTTCCTAAAACCACCATGGAGGGCACATCTCTGAGAGGAGATATCAACGTCTGCATCGTGGGAGATCCCAGCACAGCCAAGAGCCAGTTCCTGAAGTAAGACTTGTTTATCTTGTAAATCAAGAGCACTGTTAACAGACTATACTAATGTAATTATTCTTGAACACAAATCAGTATTTCTAGAGTTTAACATGTAAAGGAAATAAGGTGTAATATACTGACATTGGAGAAATGTTTAACATTTCCTTCCGAATTGTGTATAAAAAGGATTACTTACCATTATGTATTAGTTCTCACGGTTTGGCTGTTATTTAGGCATGTTGAGGAGTTCAGTCCCCGTGCGGTCTACACCAGCGGTAAAGCCTCCAGTGCGGCCGGTCTCACAGCTGCTGTAGTGAGAGACGAGGAGTCACACGAGTTTGTCATTGAAGCCGGAGCACTCATGTTGGCTGACAATGTGAGTCTATCTTTACAAAAGATTTGTGTAAACCCCCTGTACATCCAAGTCAATCTCTATTGATTTGATATTGTTGTCCATAGGGTGTTTGCTGCATTGATGAGTTTGACAAGATGGAAATGAGAGACCAAGTAGCCATCCACGAGGCCATGGAGCAACAGACCATCTCCATCACCAAAGCAGGGGTCAAGGTGAGAGTCACAGATTAAAATGCAGGTTTATAGGTCACATATTAGCTTATTAATGATCATCAGTGCATTTGGGACATATTTCTACTAGCAGATAACGCTTTATTTTCCAGCTGTTGAAGGGTTACTTCACTCCAAAATTAAATTTTTATCAATAATTATTACCCCCATGTTGTTAAACACAATTTAAGATCATTTGGATGCAAACCGGGACGCTTGTGACTGTCCTATTGACTGCTAAGTAAATGATATAAATTGTATTCCAAAGATGAACAAAGCTTGTACAGGTTTGGAAAAAATGTTGTGTTGGAGTGACCCTTTAACGTTAACTAATAACCTCACCAACTGCATTTACATAAATACTGGCCAAGAAAGGCATTTTGCATTAACTTTGAGAATACTTGACTGTTTTTTCGACAATGCAACACTGCATTGTCAATGAGACCGCAATAAAGATGATAATCTAGATATCTACAGGTTTATCATGTATATACTTCTTCCATAAAAGACTAATTTTGTCAAATTGTAGGCCACTCTGAATGCTCGCACATCCATCTTGGCTGCAGCAAACCCAGTGAGCGGACGTTACGACCGCTCCAAATCTCTCAAGCAGAACATCAACCTGACAGCACCTATCATGTCACGTTTTGATCTCTTCTTCATCCTGGTTGACGACTGCAATGAGGTATGAGCATGTGTGTTATGTCCAACAATGCAACAGCATATGGATTGGAGACAGAATGCTGTTAGACTCTTAAATTCCTCTATCTTTTATTTCAGGTCACAGATTATGCCATTGCCAGGCGTATAGTGGATCTCCACTCCAGGATAGAGAATTCTGTCGATCGTGTCTACAGTCTAGATGAGATTCGCAGATACCTGCTGTTTGCTCGCCAATTCAAACCAAAGGTGAGTGACAGGATGACTCCTCTTCATTCTTTCTGATGTTATTCCTGGCTGAAATAGGGAATGGTCACAAACTATTTAGAAGCACATGTACACTTAATGCAAGCAGGTGTATGCTTGAAGAGGTTTGTTGTTTTGCATTTGATTCAGATCTACACACCTGGACACTTTGGTTACAATTTTTAGAGGACCAGTATTTGGCACCACCGGGTTATAATGTCACAATTTCTTATCCGTGTGGTATCAGATCTCAAAGGAGTCTGAGGAATTCATTGTGGAGCAGTACAAGCGTCTGAGACAGCGGGACGGCTCCGGAGTCACCAAATCAGCTTGGAGGATCACAGTCCGCCAGCTGGAAAGCTTGATTCGTCTGTCTGAGAGCATGGCGAGGATGCACTGTTGTGATGAGGTGTGTGATGACGGGGGTGCTCGGTGGCTCCATTGCGTCACCGAGCTTCCGATTTAGACCTGCCCAATAAATCCTGCCCACGAAAATGGTGAAAAACTGTTTAACGGTATAACTCCACCATTAAGTAATAAATAGTTATCAGTATTTGTAACATGTTTCAGCAATGCATTTCTAACATTTTTAATGTGTTTACAAACAATTCTCAAAATTGACTTTACACAGTGTTTAAATGTATAGTTTTGCTGCTGAACACAATTGAGAGGTGTACGTTACCACTTTGGATGTGCATTACTTTTTAATAATTCTACAGCATGTCACCAATTATTACTTACTTCTGTCTTTCAGGTTCAGCCAAAGCATGTCAAAGAGGCTTTCAGGCTGCTGAACAAGTCTATTATTCGGGTCGAGACTCCTGATATTAATCTGGACCAGGAGGAAGAGGAGGCCTTGGAGGATGAAGACGATGGCAATCAGATGAATGGTACAGTCATTTCTAGACATGTAAACACTTCATCCAGCTGCTAATTAAAGGAATTTTGATAAATCTATAAATCTACGATACATTTTGATAGTCTAGTACAACATTTCTCAACTGGGGTCCCCAATGTTTTAGAGTTATTATTCTTACTTAAAGGTAGATAAATAGTGCACCCAAAAATGAAAAGTCTGTCATCATTTACTTATACTAATCCAAACCTGTATGACATATATTTTTCTCTGGAGCACAAAAAATATTTTGAAGAATGATGGGAACCGAAACTGCTTTGCTATCAGCATTTCACAGGATAACTAAATGATGACTTTTCATTTTTGGGTGTACCTTTAAAATACAATATATAAAATTGATACAGTTTATAGCGTATTTTATTACAACTGAAGAACCACTGTACATTTAAATGTAGACTTGAATATTGTTTTTAACAAAGAGGGTCAAAAAAAAGTATGACTGTTTCAAACATACTTGTTTGTTTTCTTGCTGTTTTTAGGCCATGATGCACCTAACGGTGTGAATGGAGATGTTAATGGAGAAGTGAACGGTCACGAGCATACAAATGGTATAAACGGTCACGGGGTCAATGGTGACACCGGCAAACCCTCACTGCGACTGTCATTTGCAGAGTATAAACGCATTTCTAACCTGTTGGTGCTACATCTGCGTCACGCTGAGGAAGGTGAGCACTCTGTACAAGTCTTAATAAAACTGTCTTTTCAGCAATTATTATGCAGTTTTAACACAACCTACGACACAACAAGCTCAGACAACACAACACAGCCCACAGGAATCTAATTTACATTGTGCCATTTCTCCTAGCTGAGGACGAGACTGCGCTTAAAAAGAGTGAAGTAGTCAATTGGTATCTGAAGGAAATCGAATCAGAGATCGATTCAGAAATGGAACTCGTCAATAAGAAGGCAGTGATAGAGAAAATTATCTACAGACTGGTTCACTATGTAAGGAAACATTTTCATGTGATTTCAATCTCTCTGTGTAAGCTGTATGTGAAGTGTTTTAACAAACAATTTCTTTTCTTTCATCTTCATCAGGATTATATTTTGATTGAGCTGTCACAGTCTGGGCTGAAAGGATCAGCTGAGTCCAGTGGAACAGAATCCCAGGAGGAAGATGTTACGCTGGTGGTCAACCCCAACTACACATTTGATGACTAAACATTTTGCTCTTTACATTTCTTGTTGTATTAACTCAACATAAGAGTTGTTATTTGAGATGGTATCCAGGAAGTGGTGGTGTGACTCTTCAGTCCCTTCACTTTTTGTACATTTTTAGCTTTTCCCCCACAATGTTTTTGCATTGCTTCATAAGGATGATTATTACTCATTTCTCATTTTTACAAGGATTTGTGACCTTGCAAAAAATCTCTTTGTAAATATGTGTTTTTGTTTTTATTCTAGTGTTTTAGAATATTTTAGAATGTTAGTGATATGCATAAAGTGTTTTGCATAAATAGTTTATCAGGTTTTGTTAAATGCTGTCAAAGTTTAACGTCAATATAAGTTGTGTTCATTATGCAATAAATAATGTTTATCTGCTCAAAAACATGTTTTAATTCATGTTTGGAAATCACTTATGTTCTTGGCGGTAGAAATCTTGTGTTTAAATACCTATTATTATATATTCATAAAAACAAAATTAAGTAAAATTGCAGATAAATATATATTTTTAAAACTTAAAAAGAAGGTATTTTCAGTAATGACTAAAATTATTTTGTTCAAATGAATTGAATATGCTCGCTAAAATGTGCGTCATAGTGCGCCACAAAGTCACGTGAACGTGCTTCTGTTCTGTTCCTCCTTACACAACAAAGATGGCGGCGCCCTGTAGGAACATAATGAGCTCGACTTTGCAAGGTAGATAAACGTGAACATATGATTAAATAATTTGTTTTATAATCCATGATACATCTGAATGAACTGACTGTGCATTATTACCTTACTAATGAAATAATTTAAAGTTACTGACTTGAGTTGCTTGCCAGGCACAGATTCATGCAGAAATAATTGACTGTAACGTTACTGGCATTTATTTTTTTTTTGCAAAGAGCCGTTCAAGATAAATATGGCTAATAAGAGGTCTGGGAATGTAAAGTAATCGTGATTTTTAGAATCTCACATAGATTATGACTGAGGAAATATATGAATAATGAAGTGATATTACATGAACAAAATGTTGTTATGCCGAAAATCAGAATAAAATGTGGCTAAACAATAGGCCTCTTGTAATCTCAGCCATGCTGATGCACTGCTTGTGTACAACACCTGTTCAATAAACAAGAAGTTAATATTAAGAAACTTGCATTTTAGACAGAACACAACTACAAACTATACCAGAGCAGAATCAATCGTGCGTCTTCGAGCATCACACAGCAATTGTGTTTTGCTCCTGAATGAATCAATAGGTTTCAAATAAGTCAATTATTCAATCACTAAATAAAGACAGTGACGTCGTCACCTACTGGCATTAATAAGAAGCGCTAAAATGTAGACTAAGGATGAAATTGAGTTTGATTCCCATGGTTTTGGATTAAAGCGTCTGCCAAGTGCAAATGTAAATATTAGCATTATCCATATCTATATTGATATGCTTATATCTACAGTAATATGTGCTAGCATGTTATGCAGATGATAACCCGCATCACTACGCATACCTGCTTACCTGAACAGACACTTCGTCTTCATATAGATAACTCTACTTTCTTAATAGCACTGCATTTCATTTTTATTTTATATCTTCTTGTTCATAAAACCTTCTATTCATGAACTACAGTAGTCAACATCTGAAGTGGTTCAAAACCTTTCATTAAAGTTGTCCTAAAACCAAATACATTCTAGAAAATAAATGTTGACATTTTTTTTCAGGTTTGTACAAGTTAACAAATAGGACATTGTGGATTGGATCTCGCTATGAGCAAAGAGTTGCTCATCCCAGACTGCAGGATAATGTTTTGCTCAGCAGATCTCTATACTGTGGACATTACACTTTGCAAACCATCACCAAGACAGAGTCTCCAAACGTCATGAACACACAGAAAGCAGCAGATCCTGAAAACAAGACCAACCAACAAAAGAAAGAGGAAGAAGAAGAGGAAGAGGAAGATAACAGTCCTGAGTACATCCCCAAAAGAAAGGCTAAAAATCCAATGATGAAAGTTGGATATGCATGGTAAGTACTGCCAGAATAAATCAGTGTTGATAAGTACTTCTGACCACTGACACTGAGATGCTTTCTTCTAGGATGATCGGCATGCCTGCTGGAATCATTGGCTTTATTCTGGCAAAGAGACAGGTGGACAAGAACCGACTCAAGCAGCTGAAAATCAGACAGAGAATGAAGAAAGCCAATGAGGGAGAATATGAGAGCGGGCGATATAAAGCAGGCACCAGGATGCAGTGAAGGCTGCATTAGTAAAAATGACTCTATTGTGCTAGAGAATGGCTTCATTGTGCACATAATCGTTGGGTTGCCATGGAAACAGTGAACTGAGCAGGATATAACAAAGACATTGCTGAAAGCAAGCATTTATGATGGTGTCTCTTTTGATTTTAAGGATGAGGAGATGATTGATTTCATTGCTGTCTGTTTGAAATGTTTAATATATATGATGCAGTCTTCACCCGGCCTGTTCATAAGCATAAAGAAAACCACTAGTAACTATTAAAATCAATTTAATAATACTCAAGTGTTCTTTTTATCATGATTACCCTTACAATAACGATTACATATCAGAACTAAATTGCTGTCCAACATGTGGCATGAGAACATTGTAACAGAAAATAGTTTATTTTGTTTATACAATTCAAATCTATGACAATCCGTTTATATGCATTTAACACTTTTTATGACTACTTATTCATGGTTTATCTTTGAGGGCACAAAGGAAAGGCACCATTGTACATCACATAATCTGTGGCATTTAGTTAAATGTAGTATGAAACTCATCAAGAAAAGCTAAAGATTTGTAGACTTTTAAATTGTATATAAAGATGTCTGTGTGATAAATACTCTAAATTCAACTAAAATACAGTTTAAGCTATACCGTCCAAACACAAGTAATATCTATAGTAAATGCCGCAAATCCAAGTCTATACAGTAGAAAATGGCATAATACAGATACACTTCTAATAGACAGCTTCCATTACAAAATAATGGCTATATAATACCACTCTTATATAATGGCTATATAATACCACCCTTACCAGCTGTTTTATCAGTATGAAGCTAGATCTCTTTTACAAGTACTGTATTATTTGAATACATGTTTGTTAGGTCTGGATTGAGAAGACAAAAAACAGAAAAGGTCCATCAGCTAGCTTGAAGCTTCTATCTCTCTGCATATCCGATAATTTGCAGGAGGAAGATGAAGATCTGGACAATGTCAACATAGAGGGAGAGAGCCGCAAACACATACTCCTCTGGCCCGATGGAGAGCTTCCTGTTTCCGATGAGCAGCTGGGTATGATAGGCCAGAAACTAATCATTTGAAAACACACAAATGCAAGGAAGTATTAGGATCGGATGAGTAAGCAGTTTTGCCACGCAGGACTATTTCAAGAAGTGATGAACTGAAAATTTGATGCCGTTAATAGACATACCAGAGTGAATGCAATGGCCCCTATTGCTGCGTAGAGCATGTGAAGCCATGGAATCTGAAAGGAAAAATTAATAAAGTCAGGTAAATGATGATCAGATGCAAACACAAAATGCAAAGTCATGCTTACGTATTTGAATGAGAGCACGATAGCCGTGATGATGCCAGTCACAAACACTACGATTCCGAGGACACAGAAAAAACCTGAACATTTCGTGAAATCCACCTATAAAAGAACAGAAAAGCACGGTAACATACACCGACACAATCATGTAAAGTCAAGGTGATGGTGTACAAATTATGTGTGTAGCCCACCTTAGTCTGGAAGCAGAACACGGTCACCGCAACAGACACGAGAACAGTGATGCCCAGGGCCAGGAAAACCGCCTTAGTGCTGTAATAACTACAAACAAAAAATGCAATATTCATAATTCTGGATTATTATGAGCTAAATAACTACTATCCAGATGTTTTGTAATTTTCGTAAAATACGTACATGTTTGTCTATATATATGTAGCAAGGTTGCATTTACTTGATATATACAGTAATACATAGAAAGCTGACAAACAGCATTTTTGTTCAATACATTTTTCCAGGTACATTCTGAATAAATTTATGCAATTCTTTGAAAAAAATTAATATAATATTAATATATATATATATAAATACAGTATATATTTCAAATATACTTACATAATTGTAATTCTTTATATTCATATAATTTATGTAAATATATGTTCATTCATTCATTCATTCATTAATATATTCAAATATAAGCCTGTGTATTTATATACATAAATCACATACAGTACACAGTACACAAATATATTATGTAAAAATATATATATATTTTAGATGTTTTTAATTGTGATACATTTTTTAAAAGCATATAAATAAGCAGGTTAATATCATGGCAGTTATTTTAAAACACATCAACAGTACGAATAATTAAATGGGGTGGGAACAAAACCACTCTATCATTGTAAACTAAATTGACAAAGGTGTCGTCGAGTAAACAGAGGGTTTACAGGACATTCATTAAAAACTGTGTCAACAGTCTTGAGACTCATGCCATTTACCCATTTCCCCACCCACTGTATCTCACCACTGACATACATATAGTGTGACACGTCTCACCTTGCTATATTTCCAGTCATGAACGATAAGGCCAGTGTCTAAAAATAAGAAAAATAAGCAATGTTTTTTAAAGACTTCATCATCCCTGATACTTTGCATACAGCATTGCATGTAAAAACAGCATTCTTCATAACAGGTTTGGCCACACTTAATTCCTTCAGAATGACTCAAAATCTTCCAACTCACAAAAATGCTTAACAGGATCAGGTTCCATGGGAAACGCCTCCTAAAATGGGTGAAAAAGGACTGGGCTATATTCACTGGTTCACATTACAACTTGTGTTTACAGTGGCTCGTTTAATGAGGGCTTTAATTTTTAGATTGAATTATTTTCGTTACAGTGTAACATTACTAAACCATGAGCAGTACAAGATATCGCCATCTGATCTGTTTATTATTAGGCTGATTCAGAAAATGGGCCAAACATCTCACCTGGGTCCCTGACAGCAAACCAATACCATGTGTGTGACAAAATAGACAGCACTGGAAAAAAAAAAGTCAAGAGTCATTCACATTGTGACATTTGCATGTAATGTTGCGAATATGAAGTATTCTGTATTGCAAATGAATAAACATCTTATTCTTACTATGAAACCCAGTAAATGGCTGGATTTTTCCTCACAAAATCTCCAACAGGTTCCCTGTGTGAATAAAAACTAATTAAAGTTTGATGACAAAGTCTACCTAAACAAGCAGAGACTATATTTATCCTTTATTTTGTGTGAAAATAACCACACCCCCCCTAACACTCACACAAACGTGAAAATAGCCACGACGGTAGCTGTGACCAGAAGCTGAGCAGCGAGAATCAGATAAACCTGCAAGACACAAAGAACATTTTTATAAACTCATGACCATATTCATTACTCGCACAAAAATCCATTAATCTGAAATAGCAACTAAGTAGCATTACCATAAACCTCGTTTAATTTGAAGTAAGATTATGCAGATGACAGAAGAATGATTCCTTACTTTTCGTATAAAAGTGTGACGGACGCTAATATCGTCGAATCCTCCTGTTGTGGTAAATCCTTCATTATCACCTGTAACAATCATATTTTTGGTGAAAACTTCATCTCCTGAAAGTGCTATTTGCAGAATGGAGAGTATGAATGACCTAATTCACATCAGTATAAATGTGTAAATTCATCATCGTATAACTGTGAGTTTCTTCAACGTTGAGCACTTTGATCTTAAAATACAAAAACACTTCATACAAATATGAGCATTACATGTTTAAGCAATGCTAACTGAAACAGAGTCAAATAATCCTAACATCTCTTGTGTGACAATGATTTTTATCCGTTTTTTTAAATAACACTGTCCCACAGTTCATTTCCAGTAGTAAACATACTACTTACACTATTTATACTACAAGTGTAATAGAATAGTGCATAAGCACGCGATTTGGGATGCATCCATAGTGGAGATTTGAATGACTTTCAAAAAAAAGTGCACAAATTAAATAAGTTTGAAAGCTTATTTAAGTTCACAAAGCCTAAAGTGTATATAAGGGATAATGTGCAATCCAAATAAGCCTTGGTCTCACCCTGAAAGGATGAGATAATGGCCGTTGGCTATACATTTTCTCTCTACTTGGCAAATGAAAAAGTAAATGGACATTTAAATGGTTTCATTACATTACAAGAAAGAGACCATGGAATGATATAAGAGACATGAAAGTACTACAGATATACCCTTAGGTAAACAGTTGCCAGGAACAACAGTAAATTATAGCCTATATAAGTGTCATTAGAATTAGACTGCTGCGACTGACCAATCAGAATCAAGTATTCCAGAGAGACATCTTATGAATCACTACATCACTGGCCTATCAACACTAATCAGGTTAGAGCTAGGCTATAAGGCACTGCATTAAGAAAAATGCTGACTTAAAGCGGACTTGAGTTAAAATTCAATTCAGTGGCCTGCATATGATCTGCTAAAATTACATTTCCTGAACAATGGATGGTTTACGCAATGAACCAGATCTGGAGCTGATCTAGAGGCCATAAAATATTGTTCTCTAGAAACATGGACACTGTGTAAGAGTAAAAAGCTGAGGATTTACTAGAAATAGTCTTACCTAAATTTGGAGGAATGACAGGGATGACAGGCATAGTTGGTGGGGGGTATCCCGCAGGCTGGCCTCTGTATGGTTCATTGGGTTGTGGGTATGGAGGCTGTCCCCCGTATGCATTGAAGCCATATGGGGGGGCAGAAGGGTACCCCCCTCCTCCAGGCTGAGGGTTAGAAAGTAGCCGCGAATCATCGTGACCCGGAGGGAAATCTGATCTTGACATGCTGCTTTATCTCCTGTTGGGTACATGAGATACCATAATGACCATATGTGCTACTAAAGTGCAGAAAATACCCAAGATCAAATCAGACTTGCTCCAAAACAATGCATTTACCTTTTACTCTTTCTTTAGGAGCAAGTGCTACCCGTGATTACCAAGAAGATTTGTTTGGTTGATCTGCTTTTTCTAAATATTCTCCCATCCAGCCCTAAAATATACATTCAAATAACCCGACAATCCAAGAAGTGTTTGAAATGTAAACACCTTCTTCAGCTAAACCGTAGAACATTTATACTTTGATCCATTCACCCCATGATCTGTCAATTATTGAACACAATCTATAACTTTTTAAGTTTAAGATGATATTCTTTAGTATTATAATTGTTTTTAAGCAGGAAAACATATTCATCATCCAGCTCTAAATGAGCTTCCCGTTTCATGGGATACATGCATACTCTCTCAGCGCTTTTCAATACTAACAAAGCAGTTCACTCTGTTGTCACTAATTGCTTATTCTAGATTGCAGTGACTCGTGAAATCCCTGTAGAAATCCATTAAAATTTAAAAAATATATATTTTAAATGTAATTTGGAATAGTAAGTAATTTTAGAATGATTGTTTAAAAAGTAAAAGCAGCAAAAATTCTGTTGAATCGTTAAATCGATGGTTTAAAAAAAAAAAAGAACAACAACTGAAAGAGGTAAGGAATTAATTATATAATCATATTATAATATTATTACCCATAACTGTTTAACAAATGTGTGTAAATAATTATAATACTATATAGTTGTTATAAATGCCAGTGATGTTTAAGAAATATAAAAATACCTACAGTACAGTACTGTACAGAAAAATACACTAAAGGCCATGTGTGATTATTCTTGTAATATTAAGTGATAAAGTGTTTTTGTAATAAATTCACTATTCCAAAATATCAACCTAATTAAATGTATCAGTGATGTTACTGGTTCTCAACTGTTCTAAAATTATTGCTCTACAATTTAGTTAATGAAGTGGGTAAAAAAAGCAGATAACAATTAATATAACACAGCAAGCGTGAGAATTTCAGCACTGACAAGTTTCATTTTTTTCTTAAACAATCGAGAAGGAAATGTACAATGATCTTAATAATTAAGGACAACATTTCTGCAAGAGCCCTAAACTTAGAATATCCTTCCTGCCTCTTCCCAGCAAGATGTATGATGTTGCAAACAAAAGATAAGTGGACATAAATTCACTTTGCGCCTGCACGTCTACACTTTGAAAGCCTTGCTTTCCATTTTTAATCTTTACAATGACGTTAAACAATATGAGCTTACAATAGTTTGGATCTTTTCTGAAAAACCCCAGCTTGAAACACCAAAGCTTCAAATATTATGGTACCATTTTTTACTCTCACAGTACTGACCAAAGCAAAAAAAAAAAAAAAAAAAAGCGCACTAACCACACTTTAAACAGTCTTCCTGGAAACAACCAACAAGACACAGCCCATGAAAAGCCTTGCAGTGAGTGCTGTGAATGCACCCGGTTTTTCCTCACCGACTACATTTTCCTATGCTCAGGTTAGGAAGTGAGATTTTGAAATCTCAATGATACTTTTATATTAACGTGTTAAGAGATAACTTCCTGTTATCAAACAGATGAAAAGCAGCTCACGCAGGACCACACAGTGAGGTCAACAAAAACATGTCTCTTGCATCTGCTGTGGAAAATCTTATGCAACCCATTGAAAGTGAATCATTTTAGGAAAGTTATCCTGAGAAAAGGCGTTTCTGCATTTCAAATTCAGGAAGGAGTGACTGTCAAATTATCTTTAGAGAGCTATTAAATTAGCCTAAGCCATAAGCTGTTACTAAATTAACCAACCTTTTCCAGGATATATCTCAGAACTCCATGAACAATATAAAAACAGGTTTAATATCAGTTTTTACTTTCAAACTAAGCACATGTAAGTATTTTTGCACGTGTATACCTCTATGGTATGTAGGCTGATTTCAATGTTTACAAAAGCATGGAGAGTGCCCTGTAATTCAATCCAGACTGGAAAAGAATGTCTCCTTTCTTGTATCAGTTCAACACTGCCAGCATGACTCAAACAAGCCTGCCACACACTGTTACATCACTATGTACTCTGCTAGCAACCTATTATATTTAAAGTGGAAAATAAATGACACTTTCATTTCCCTACTGGTCTACACTAGTACTTGAAATAGGCCGAATAGTTATGTAACTAGCCATATACAAATACTTGCTGTGCTAAAGCAGATAAAGTTAGTTTTACAGTTGCTCTTTGTTTTTGGGGCTTTTTTCTCTTGACAGGGTTTTTATATTATATACTGAATAGAAAATTTGGTTAATGCAATTGATCTGTAAAACAGGTTGTGTTTCCATATCTAGTAACGTTAAGTTGCCTTCTTCGACATGTTCATTGTGTGTGATGTTTAGGTAACGTTATCTCAAGAGTATTTGACACAAAGCCACAAACTGCGGTGTTCCAAGGGGGCATTTTAGAAAAGTGTGATCTTCCTCCCATATTCCTCCATTATCTTTAAATATAGCCTAGAAGCCATTTATGTATTTAAATACAGGCCAAAAGTCACAACTGTACTGTACAGCTGTTGAACATGTTCACATTTTTGGCCTCACGAGTCCCCCCTCGCAAATATTTACCACGGTTACCGTAGTTTCCGACAAAATGACAAGTCCTAGTTATTTTACTACTTTAAAAGCATATTAATCAATCCATGTAAAAAAAACTGTCAACCTTATGCCTTACAAGAGCACGCGATGGTAAAAAAAAAATCTTACCACGCGCTGTCTGAAATCCAGAAACTTCACACGATCGGCGTTGAAGCTTAGAGAAAGAAATATCTGGTGATATAATCCTTCAAACGTAGCCTTTTTTTTAATAAAAACTCAGGAGTTGACGCACTGATCCACCTTCTCGTGTTCAACTAGTGTACAGCCAGCAGTTAGTCAGTCAGTCGATGACGTTTAGTGCTCAAGATGCTTACAAGCCAGCAGGTGGAGTCAGCCTGAAACATATTGCTTGTAACTAAAACATAATTCTTTGAACAAATAAGATAACCATAAGATAGCTGTTACACAAGTATAGTTATGCTTTGGCTCTGAGGGAAGTCAAAACGACACCTAATACAATATTGTCTATCCGCTCTCTTGACGTAACAGTTCACTAAAAACACACGCTCGTCAAAAGTCGTCTGTCGAGGTGTGGTGGTGGTGAGCTAGACACACCCAGCCTGCATATTTGTATCCTTATAACAAGCTGGGGTGTGTGCACTGCTCGTTCGGACGCTTTTGTTTTCTTACACCAGGTGGTGCTGAATTGCATTTAATACAAAACGTCTATTTACTAAATGAAGTGTAAGATCTAACGTTAGAGACAAACACAGCGAATAGGCATAGGATTACAAGTATAAGCTAAAAACTAGTGGCGGCTAGTGTAAAATTTGTAGCATTTTGTAAAAAAGTTGTATGATTGTGTATATGTGTGTGTGTTTCCCTCATAATTCCCAAATTATGTATACAATGCAACACCACAAAGTGAGTGTGAGAAAAAAAATACATGTAATTTGTTTAGAGCATTGGTCTCAAACTCAATTTCTGGAGGGCCACAGCTTTGCAGTTTCCCTGCGTCTCAGTGTGCATACTACCACCCTATCTTCCCTAAATATTATTGAAAAGTACTAATATCATACAGAATTTAGGATGGATAGTATGGACATTGGGATGCAGACAATAGTTCCAACCAGCTCCATACCTGCATGGAAGTTTTTAGTATTTCTGAAGAATATGATTAGCTGGATCAGGTGTGTTTGATCAGGGTTGAAGCAAAATTTGCTCCAGGTGTGTCCAACCCTGCTCCTGGCGATTTACTGTCCTGCAAATGAAAATAAAAGGCAGGTGTGTTATTAACAAAACAAATAAAAACATATAGAATTTGTCAAATATTGATCTGACAACTCAACAGTTCATCTATTGGAGTTTTGATGAAAACACGTTTCTTCAGCAAGTATCTATTATAAAACACTTGCCAAACATGTGACCAAACTGAAATGTGCTAATGTCAAAAATATATATATATATTTTTTTTTGCACATTAATAATGGTCTAATAAGGTACAGCTCTTATGTGGCTGTTCACAGAGTGCTGGATCAAAGCATATTGAATGCAAAGTTAACTGAAAGGAAGAAAGTGGGTAGGGAAAAGGTGCTCAAGCAACATGTATGAACCACAAGCTTGAGAATACTGCCACGCAAGCACTTGGGAGAGCTTCACAGGGCCTGAAGCTGGAGTTAGCACGTCAAAAGTCACCCCGCTCAGATGTTTTGGGCTACCAAACAACTTCTGAAACAGAAACGTCAGAAGCATCTTACCTGGGTTAAGGAGAAAAATAACTATTGCTCAGTCATCCAAAGCCCTTCAAATAAAAGTACATTTTGAATTTCATTTGGAAATCATAACCTGGAGTTTGGATCAAGTCAGTGATGATTTGGTGTGCTGTGACCTCTGCTCTTCTTTCCATTGTTTTATCAAGTCCAAAATCAATGCACTTGTCTATCAGGAGATCAGGCCCACACAGCCACTTCCGAGTGGTTCACTCACCATGATATGCTGTGCTTGATGCCAACATGCCCAGTGTTGCGAACTATTTCCAATGAAAAGTAACTAAAGCCTGCCCGAAAAGTAGCTAAATGTTGCCACATGACATCACACACTAATTTGCACATCAGTGACGTCATCACGTAATATCACCCAACTCAAAACTACATCTTTATGTAGTATACAAAAAAAATGTTTTCTAAAACTGACTGGCCATCTAAGCAAAAACATTTGAAATATGTCTATTTAGATTTGTATGAAAAATATAGTTGACTTTTTGTAAAAGTAATACAAACACTTTTTGATAAGAATTTTTTTATTTTTGAATATAACACTGATAATACATTAT
>JAUCMS010000105.1:5150944-5163408 GCA_032357445.1 Enteromius radiatus
TGACGCACTGACGTAATGAATATGCAAATTGACGTATGACGTCATCTAGCGACTTTTCAAGCTGGATTTAGCTACTTTCTATTGAAAAAAGTTGGCAACATTGAAGGAAACCAGAGATGCTAATAAGTTTGAACGCAAAACGCGTCTATTCCGCACTAAAAAAATTCTGTTTATTCTGATATTTGTAATAGCGTTAGCAAAGTAGCTCCTGTTTGTTTGACATCTGCTGAAGGACTGAACAGTTGAAACTCAATATACAATTCAGGTAACTTAAAAAGAAGAAAAGTCGCGAATAAGGTTAGATGAAATAATTAAAGTTTATTTAAAACTTGATGGGATCTCAAAGATCCATGTAATAGAAATATTTATGTGCAATGTTTTGAACTATTGTTGGAATTGTCTCTTGCTTTATCTGGACATTATAAGACACACATGGAGGAGATTGAATCAACACAGAATGAAACAGAAGAACTGAAAGCTTCAGTTAATGCAGTGGAGTTTATTTACAGCATTGGTAAGCTATTAAACTTGATTATGATTTTGTAAGTGACATTACTTCTAAAGTGTGGCTGCCTGTCAAATATGCTATTTTAGGGTTAGGCAGCATCTGTTAATGACATCCAAGGTGTAAACTCTAAAATTTGAACATCTGATTTTCCGTGATAACTTATTTGGGATAAAGCATGAAGCATTGAAAACTATATAAATGTCTTTATTTGAAATGTGTTGAAGCTTATTCATAAGTCCTTTTAGATCCTTAAAAACGGTAATCACCGTAAATGAATCTTTAGTCAAAACTAACAGTATATGATACCAATTAGGTCCGCAATAATCTTTTGCTGTCATTTGTAGCACCCAAGGATCTGGACCAGTGTTTGTTCGCAGATTCACTTGTGACAGTGTCAGATTCAGGCCGGGAGCTTGGAGACTTCTCTGTGAGTGTCACCAAGGCGAGCTACAACGAGGAGCTATGTTATCTGCTCCATGCCAACAGTCATGGAACGATTGATGACGTTCCTTGTGGTACATCCATTATAGGTCAGCTTACATTATATAAGGATCATTTCCTTCTCTTTATTGTATGTTAGGCAGAAGACATCTGAGTCATTTCAGTCAAAGATGTTAAACTCTGTATTTGTTTTCTTACATGTTACCAGCCTACATATCCAAAAATCTTGAAATACTGGAAGAGAATCATCATGAATATGTAAAGGTAAAAGTCTTTTCTAAAGTAAAGTTTATGAAAAGCATGAGGATAAGTTCCCTTCAATACTTGCTAACCAACAGATTCAGTGAAATAAACTATTAATGTAATAATCAAAACTGCAATGTAAAGCCATCCAATTGTAAATATTCCAGTTAGAAAAGCAGACTGTGGACCGGAAAGTACATCTTGTTAAACAGGATGATCAGCTAGTGGTAAACAGAATCATCTCAGAGAAAGAGGTGAGTGTTGTGCTTCACAACATATGTTGAATGCATTTTTTTCCATTTGTGCCCGCAGAAAAAAATAAAATAAAAAAATGCACATTAATGTATGCATTAGTGTCTGACCATGTATTCCAAATGTATTCAGGTGATTAATTTTTATTGAACGTTTTAATGACGGTTTTGCATCAATAATAAGAAAGTCTCATCTTTCGTTCCTTAGGGAGTAAAGACACAAACCCACACATTTCCACTGAGCTCTTTGCAGGGTTTTGTGTCTGAAGGATCAAACTTAATGATCCTGCGTATACTTGCTCGGCAGAAGACTGTTCCAGAAAACATGACATTCCTGTCATTTGATGCAGATACTGTGCTTTCTAAGTCAGTTTATGTAAGTGCAGTGGGATAACTGCTTCTATTTCAACCATTGGATGTTATTTAAAAATCAATGTGAACAGATGATCTCAGATGATGTGTTTTTATTTATTTTTTACTGTTTGCTTTAGAGAGCACTTGAGTGCAAGAAGCAAATGATTGGGGAAGAGTTAGTCGATCTCTTTGGGATTGAAAGGACTGTGTCTTCTGCAAAGGACTCCTCAGGAACTTGGCATTGCTATTTCTTGCCTGATGGGTAGAATACACTCTTAATTTTTTTGCTAGAAGCCAAAACTGATCTGTTTCTCATAACAGTGTGTCTACACTGGAAGAAAGTGTCATCACGGAAGTGACAAATCTCACAGTAAAATAATGACTCATTGTGACTCAAAGGTCAAATGTTTTACAATTTTTGCTTTGTTGCTTCCATGTGAAGACATCCTCAAGCTATTGGAATGCAAGTGATAATTTTCCATTGCTTTATGACAAATGCCTGTACGAAAAAGTATGTGTATTCAGAGTTTTGAACATTAACTTTTCCTAAAATATTTTGCATTTAGGCATCTAGCAAGCAGAGTGCAGTTGGGCTCACCTGCAATTATGAAGCTCCTGCATTTGCCCTTTTTGCTCGATGGAGGTTTGAAGACTTTATCACTATGCATTATGCTCCTTTGTGACGGAATTAAACTTTATAGTCAAAAATAAAGTAAAAGTAAAAAGTTTTTGCTTTTATTTTCAGTGGAGAAAGACCAGATTCCTGTGTTTGAGAAGAAGCCACTCATTTGGGAGGAAGACATGGAGCTTTACTCAAAGTTTCTTGACAGAAAGGTGCTTTTAATGGAGCTTTTAATTGATGTCATATATTACTCAAGAATATTGCAAAAATATCCTGAACATATAATTTCTCAATAATTACAAGTGGCAAATAATTTCTACCTGAAATGTTTTTTAAATGATTTTCAAACAAAGAACACATACAATAGGATAAATGTCACTTGAAAAATGAGCAAATTTGTGACTCATTTCCACTCGTTCATGACACAGGAGGAACTCAAAGCAGACTACTCGTCCTATGTCAGACAACACCCTGAGCTAAAGGTTTTATTGGCAGACTTCCTGCAATTCCTGCTGTTGAGGAAACCTCAAGATGTCTTCTCTTTTGCTCGTGACTTCTTTGCTCCCTTTGCATCCCAAAGTCCTCCAGGAAAGTCCCACGAAGACTTTCCATAGGAACACTAACCAAGTGTTTTATGTAGAAGAGATTGAAAATAAAAGTTTTTCTAGTAGAGCTTTAGTATAATGATTTAATGCTCTGTTTTTATTTGGTTCCTCTGGATGACCAGCTGTTTATTTGAGAGATAGTAATTTATAAAGCTTTACAGTGATAAAGAAATTTTGCCCAGAATATTTGTCCATACAAAAGAACAGTAGGCCTAAACATTCTAGTGTGTCAAGTATTAGAGCCTTGACTTTTTATATAACTATTTTATTTGATCATTTTAAATGCAGAAAATGTTTCTATTCATAAATTCATAAATATACACATAAAATATAGCATACTTAAAATATATACTCTTATTTATGTTTTTCTTAACCAAACTGTATTTCTTCACAAGTTCTTATCTAACTTCCTGTTGAAAACGAAAAGCTTCAGAGGCTGAAACTGAAAGTAAAGCTGTGTGGAAACGTAGTAGCTTTAGCATGTCGCTCAGACTCTCTTGATTTTGTTTTCTACGACAGTTTACCATTTATTTCGATTGAATGCTGTAAATATAAAGGTAAGATGAGTTTTGATCTTTCTATTTAATTTTCATGACTGTTCGTCGTAACCTATTTCGGTTAAGAAGTTTGTCATAGAAAGTAACTAGCATTCGACTCGCTGAACAAAATGTAAGTTAACGTTAGCTTATTTGACGCCGAACTTTTTAAAGTAATGACGGTAATGCCTTAAAAGTGTGATTTGATACACATCTAAAATATTGTATACATTTTATACATTCCGTGTAATGGCCCAGGTAGCAAAAATAGTAGTTCTAAAAACTATCGAATTTAAAATACGTAAAGAAACACGTCAAACAAATAAAACTGGCCAAAAATGCCTTTGTTACATGGAAAGATTGTCACAAGGTTATATCCAAAACTGTTTTTTAATCAAAAGTGGTTGAATATGTAGTTTTGTATACTGCGTTCAAATACCTAGTTATATTTGTGAATTCTGTCCTAAACTAAAATTCCAAAGTAATTTGTTAATATTATTATTTGTATACAATAAAACGCACTCTGGAAATATATCATGAGCTTCCTAAACGCCATGTTCTCAGGACACGGATATTTTTCGTATTGGGTTGGGCAAGTAGTAACATGTTCTACTGAACTTATGGTTGCCAAAGAAAGGGCTTTCTCATTGTTTAAGTAGTTTTCATTGAGTCTTTGTTCAACATAATGCTACAGAATATGGATCCTCAGAAGTTTCTCCAGATTGATGAGGACTTGACAAGTAGTGATGTGGACAGGCTGAAGTTTTTGTGTATGGACCTTATTTCCAAAAAACGATTGGAGTCAGTGACTGATGCCAAAGATCTGTTCCAACGACTGGATGAGCTAGCACTGCTTGATGACAGTTTACTCGTCCCAGAGCTTCTGTTCACAATTGGACGCCATGATTTGCTGCTTAACAAGCTGGAAATATCCAAAGAACAAGTGGAATCTAGCAAAGGTGTCTCAGCCTACAGGTATGAAGAAAACGCAAACTAACTGTAGATTATCATGATTAAAAATCTCCATTTAAGCTGATGGAGCACACACTGACATGCTAAACTAGATAAACTAGTTGTCAACATTATCAATATCACATCGTTTTCTTAGAAAGGGGTCGTTGTATTGTGCTTACTGTACTGTGAATACTGTGTACTGAGGCTTTGTCTCACTCTACTCATCACAGAAAACTGCTACTTCATTTATCTGATAATATGACAGAAGAAAACCTTCGTTCAGTGAAGTTTCTTGTGGAACTTCCAAAGGCAAAATTAGAAACGTCTGCTGTGAGTTGTATTGTTTTGAGTCATGAAGTAATAATGTTAATGCAGATTACATGCAAATATGCATCATTGTGAAAATGGAATATGAAGTTGCTACCTTGACTAGCTTTGTAAAATGCATTATTCTTTTAAGAATGTGACTATTATGGTTTGCACTTTAACCTGCTGTTACAAAACATATTTTATGTGAATCATGCAGACATTACTAGATGTTATGGTTGAGATGGAAAAGCTGCAGAAGCTTGGAAAAGACAACCTGGATGAACTTCACCATATTCTATACCAATGTGACAAACAGCTGGCCTGCATGGTAGAGGAATACATGGCCAAGGAACAAGGTTATTGCTAATATCAAATCAGTTATCTACTACTTAATTATCAACTTTCTCAGTATTCCAAACATAAACAGCTTTATTTTAATTTTTTATTTTGTCCAATAGGAGGCAGACTTCCTCTATGGAAAGTGTCTGGTAATTCGCAAGTTTCATTTCCTGATGTAAGTATGACAAATTCATTAAGATGCATTTGAACACATCATTTTCACATAGTATGACCCAAATCTTTCATATGTGGATTTATATGTAATGTTTAGGGAAAAAAGAATGAAAAACTGCTGTTACTTTACTCATCCTCAGGCCATCCAAGATAGGTGATTTTTTTTTTCAGTAAAGAAGATTTTTATCTGAGACCATGGTCTTCGGTGATTCACTAATTGCAGTCAGCTACTGGCACTTGGACTGTTAAAAAAAGAATATCAGGAAACTCAAAATGAAAATCAGTGGCTCCTGGTGGTCTGTGTAAGAAACTGAATATTATTAACAATTTAATGTCAATGTAAATAGACCACGATTTCAGCTGCAAATATTCTTTACTGTTCTATTGATGAAACACCCCCCTACATCTTCCATGGCCTGAGGGGCAGTAAATTAACTGCAGATTTTCATTTATGGGCGAACTATTTTTTAAAATCTATTTCCATCTGTGTTTCATATTCATGTGACCCAACAGAGTACCAAATTGCTATTTTTGTTGGAACATGTAAAACCCTTGAAAATGAAATTTGTCAAATATTTGAATGTATTAATTATTTTATCATTGATTTCTAAATGTTTTAATTGGTTTGATAGTGATTATCCACTACACGTTTTTAATGTAGTCTGGGTCGTATTTTCTTTTGCTTAGTTTCATTCTTGATTTTTAAGCATGAGGCCATGCTTAAAAATTGGCATTGTCCTAATTTGGCTGCTTCAACCAAGTAGCAGGTAAATTTGAGTCAAAATGCCACAGAATTAGACATATAGCCAGGAAGCTTGGTTTCACGTACAGCCCCAAATCAGAAAAAGTTGGGACAGTATGGAAAACGCAAATAAAAAAAGAAATTGGGTAATTTCCCAATTTACTTTCACTTGTATTTCATTGCAGACAATATGAACACAAAATATTTCAGCTGTCAACTTAATTTCATTTGTAAACATCCTTTGCTGTCATTCAGACCTGCAACACATTCCAAAAAAGGTTGGCACAGGAGCAATTTAGGGCTAGTAATCAGGTAAATTGGTTAAATAATCATGTGATTTGTAAATAAGGGGATTGTAATTATGATTTGGTACAAAAGCAGCATCCAAGAAAGGTCTAGTCCTTTAAGAGCAAAGATGGGCTGAGGATCGCCAGTTTGCCAACAAATCCAAGCCTAAGCTGAACAATCATGGTCTCCGATCCCTCAGGCGGCACAGCATCAAGAATCGTCATTCATCTATAAGCAATATCACCACACGGACTCAGGACTACTTTGGCAAACCTTTGTCAAGTACCACAAATACATGGTTACATCCACAAATGCCAGTTAAGACTGTACTATGCCAAAAGGAAGCCCTGTGTTAACAGAAGCGCTGTCAACTCCCGGAAGCATCCGGGATGGACCATCACACAGTGGAAACATGTACTGTGGTCAGATGAAAAATGGATGCCGTGTGCTCTGGACTAAAGAAGAAAAGGATCATCCAGACTGTTACCAGCAACAAGTCTAAAAGCCAGGGTCTGTCATGGTATAGGGTTGTGTCAGTGCCCTTGGCAAAGGTAGCTTGCACTTCTGTAATGGCAACATTAATGCTGAAAAGTACACAGATTTTGGAGCACAATATGCTGCCTTCAAGAAGACACCATGCATATTTCAACAAGATAATGCAAAGCCACATTCTGCGCACATTACAAAGTCCTGGCTGTGGAAGAATGGGATGCAGGTACTTGACTGGCTGCCTGCCTGCAGTCCCGACCTGTCTCCAATAGAGAATGTGTGGCGCATTTTGTTTGCAGGAAGAATGGGACAAAATTACACCTTAAACACTTTATCACTTCAGTTCCTAAACGTCTTTTATGTGTTATGAAAAGGAATGGCAACATTACAAAGTGGTAAATGCTTTACTGTTCCAACTTTTTTAAAAAATGTGTTGTAAGAACAAAAATTAGATTTTTTTTTTTTTTTTCCCCAAAAAAACTATAAAAATCACGAGGAACCCATTTAAATGATGTGCTGCTGTATTGTCTCCAATGAAATACAAGTCAAAGTAAATTTAGAATTTGTTTCTTTTTTTTTGCGTTTTCTATCCTGTCCTTTCTTTCTGATTTTGGGGTTGTAGTTAGAACTTGTAAACCTGTTACATTTGCTTTCCAAATTAAATTAACTACTATTTTTCCCTTGCTGGAATTTTTTTTGTGGTCACAACACTAGCTTTTATGTAAATGAGCATTCTCAAAATGTCTTTAAAATACCAGTTCTTTTTGTTTATAATAGTTGTAGCCACATTTCAACTCGCAGTACAGTGTTTTTTGACAAAACATTTTAAATGATAAAATATACTGCAAGCCAAACCAGCAGAAACCACACAAGTCAACTCCATCGCACGCATTGGTGCATCTGAGACATATTAGAATGCTATATGGATATAGTCTCGTTTTAAAGATAACCTAATCTAAAACATGCGATTGCACAATTCTTCTCTCGGTACAGGGAGTGCTTATAACACTAAAGTTGACTTAACAGTCATTTAAAAACCTTTAATCAGTTATCTTGACTACAAAACTTTGAGAGATTATTATTGAATGTCTGTTCTTTTGAAATAAGAACATTTAAAAAAGTTTTTCCACATTATCAGCCTGTATCTTAAAATGGAACGTTGCGATTTCTGACTCATTTTGCCAGATCGGGTCACATATTACATTTCATTCTTAATAGTATTTCATTGTTACATCATCTTGTAGTTGAATGTTCTAAATAACTATTTGAATTTATAGTTTCTATAGAAGTTACAAACAATAACATACACGCTAATCACAAAAAGTGTTTTTAATTTTCATAACATTGCTGCTGTGATGAACATTATTATTATTAATGATATTCTGTTAATGAGATTTTTGTGTGTGTACTGGCTGTTTGGGAAGTGTTATGTAAATCTTTCTTTGCATTCATGTAGAATGAGGAATATTATGATCTTCATCAGCGACCTCTTGGATACTGTTTAATCATCAATAACTACAACTTTACAGAATGTTCAAAATTGTCCAACCGGACAGGAACTGATAAGGACAGAGGTATTTCAGGAAATGCATTTGCATCTTATATGCAGTTATTAAAAATGTGCTTCTGAATTAACACGCTCTCTCTCTGTTTCTGTAGATGACCTTAGCAGAGTGTTCGGCAAAATGCACTTTGAGGTTGACGTTCGGAATGATCTGACAGCTTTAAAAATGAAGCAGGTGATAACGGACTTTGCAAAGAAGGATCATACTCATATGGGTGCATTTGTCTGCTGTGTCCTCTCGCATGGAGAGAAGGGCACAGTGTTGGGTGTAGATGGTGGAGGGGTTGAAATCCGTGATCTCACAGTGCCTATTGGTCAATGCCATACACTAGCATCCAAGCCCAAGCTATTCTTCATTCAAGCCTGCCAAGGAAATCGGGGTCAAAATGGTGTTTTAACAGCGGATGCACCAGGAAATGCTGCAAAGGAAGACCAATATGAAGAAGATGCTTATAATCCTGCAATTCGCTATATTCCTATAGAAGCTGATATGCTCATTGGAATGGCCACAGTAGAGCACTACCAGTCTTTCCGCCACACTATAAAGGGGTCTATCTATATCCAGGAGCTTTGTAATCAGTTGGAGAAATGCTGCCCCAGGTGAGCTCAAGAAGAGACCGTCACGTCTTGAATGAAAGATAAATGTTGGTGGGTTTGTAGAAATTCATGTTTCTGTTAAATATGATGCACATGACCATGTGATGCAGTAAGGATGGGTGAATTTACTTTGCAGTTAACCTTTAGTTTCCACCAGTTTGACCCAGTATTTATTTTACACCACCATTCAAATGTTCGGGGTCAGTTTTTTTGTTTTGTTTTGTTTGATGGTTTGATGTAGGTGGGTTCATAGAGTTATGTTCTTGTCTGCTTTTTTGACAGAAATGAGGATATCTTGTCCATCCTGACAAAAGTAAACCATGAAGTGAGTTTAAAAATGCTGAGGGGCTTCAAGCAGATGCCTGAGCCTCGATATACCCTCACCAAGAAGGTGTTCCTGCCCATGGACTGAAGCTTCTGATTGACATCTGTGTGACTGGATTCATGCTGGAGAAGTTTCCGTTATTCCATTACTCGATGGACTCGATTAATACAAGAACATTCACTCTACATTCAAATTGATCTTGTTGTCTTTCAGCGAGTTTGATATTAGTTATTAAATAGGATTTTCAGTCATTTTTTATATTACTGCATTATTTTAGCATATAATAGCATAATGTTTTGAAACAATGTCATTCTTCACCCTCTCTCTGACCCTGTTATGTGTTATGTTTTTTTTTTCTATTACATTTTTAACTGCAAAATGTTCTTCTGTTAAATGGAAATGCATAAGCACAAGAAACAAAAAACTGGATAGTTTCTTACAATAATGTTCAGTGCTTTTCTTAGAATTACCTCAAGAACCATGATCTCCTTAAACTATAAGTGAAATAAAATGTAAATGCATTGAAATTAACATCAAGGATCTTCTCTTTCATTTCTTTCACATCTTTCTAAAACTTCACATTCCTATACATTATGCAATACTGTACCATTTGTGTTCTTAAGTAGGTGACTGTGGCATATCAAGAGTTATTTTGTGATTTGCATATGAGATTATTGTAGTGTTTTATAAGAATATTGTATGTATGGATGACACAAGATTATTGTTAATGTATTTAGACTTTAATTTACCTTATTCAGAATGTACTTATTCTTATCTTGTGTACTTGAAGCTTAAAGCTTTTTAGAGATAGGCCTATTTGCAGTTGATTGTGTTCGGCCCAAAATGTTTGGGGGCTGGGGGTGATGGTGACAATATGCTAGCAAGCTGTTGGGACATGAATTTTCAGCTGTGTAGCCCACTAACACAGCCAAGTAGCTGGAGTCAGATGCAGAGAGAGATCTTGTACAGTTGGTGTATGAGGCCTTACAGGCCACGGTGTCTCTTGAAGAACTCAAGCGAGAGCCTGCAGCAGATCCACTGTTCGTTACCTTCAGCACCTACATTCAGGACGGCTGGCCAGCTAAGGTGAGCACTCACCTGACACCAGGATTGGGTAAGAGGAATAAATTGAGCTCTTTCCTGTCTGAGCCTCTCCAGGTCAAACGGCAGCTTGGGCCAGTCACTCTTGAGCTAGCTAATGGATCCCGCTGGCATACCAGTTGTCTTCAAAGAGAGCCTACTACCTCAACCGACCTATGATCCCCATTCTGCCGCCACTAAATCTGGATCCTGATGTAGTCACTGGACAGGAAGGGAGAACCAAATCCTGTCAGAGCCCACAATCTGAAGATGCCCCTATGACACCTTGCCATTGAGGACAAGGGCACATCCTACACATTTCCAGGACTTTGAAGCTACGTTTCATACTTAAGCTTGGTGGGAGGGGGGGAAATGTTGTGGTTGCCAACCAGTTCTTCATCATTGTTATCAGTTGTAGTAATACTGTCATGAAGTTGACATGGTTTTAGTATATGTGGATGTACATTACTGGCCCATGACCTCCAAAGGTAATATAGGAATTGATCGATTTGAACTTTTCAGGTTTATTTTCAACCTTTTACATTCAGAGACATCTGTTGACCACCTGTTGTGTGGGTATCCTGCCTCATTTCATCTCATGGTCACTCTACAGTCATATGAGGGAAGAAGGGATCGGCCAAATCTAAAATATAAAAGAATGAAATATACAAAAGACTGGAACAAAGCCATTTACTACAGTTTAATTAAAATAAATATAAATCATTTTACAATTTTATTTCTAATGGGTGGTCCAAGGTCAATAGGTCATACCCCTCAGGGTAAAAGGGCATCAATCACAAAAAAATTGACAGGTAATAGAGCATAGTGACAACTACTGCGACTTGTTGCAATGATGTATACACTTTTAATAAGCCTCATCATAGAATGTACCCCTAATCCTGTTGGTCTGCAGTTCTGCTGAGTGGTTTTCAATTATAGCTCCATGGAGCTTTGTGTTTGTGTTGTTTTACTATCATTCTCTGTTGTTTAAACTTCTAAAATGTAACTTAATGATCACCATACTTCTACCTAATTTGACATAGTTTGTTTTTTAATCTAAACCGCTAGTGCTGCGTTAGCTTTCCATTGGCCTATTAGCTTGTTATTTGTGTCTACCATTTCTTTTCTCATTCTCTCGCTCCATTTTCACACAAGTTCAAACAACTGTGTTAATTCGGAATCATTCAACAATTATGGTAATTCATGGCTTCTTCTGCTTTTATTGTCATTGGCACTGTTAGCCACATGTATAGCGTAGCCTTCTTCGTCAGCAGTGAGGGATTCACATGTAACAAATGCAGGGAAATAGTTTCAGTGACAGAGAAGATTTCAGAACTAGAGAGACACATCCAAAATTTAATTGTAAGAATGTGAGGGTCTTAGGGCTTTTGGTAACGACTAACTCAGCAGGTCCTGTACATTATTCTAATAATTCATAATCCTAAACCCAAAGTCCATACTTTTGTTACGTAAAGCATTGACTGTCGAAGTCAAAAGTATAGAAGTTTCCACAGAGCTCACCTCAGTTTGTCCTTGTATGAAGTGTGCATAGAGCAGCCACAAAGGGGCGCTCATGAGCACCCTTCTGAAATCTAAAATGATGAATGGGACACACTGGTCTCATGGACTTAATGAATACATGCACACAGCACCCACTTTAAGTCCGCAAACGCACATGAATTGTGCCATTAAGGACAATGCCATATAGTTGCGAGACAAAACACCACTCTTCAGTTCTGATCAAAACATTAAAACGTTCTCCCCACGGAGTATCCTGATGAAACGGTCCTTATTATTGTCAATTCTATTGTATTTAAGGGTTAAAAACAAACAAACAACAACAGATACAATGCAGATTATAGCATTGTTTTCAGTGTTTCTCAAAAGTAAAAATCATCTAGAGTGACTTATTATGTTTATAATTATGTTAATGATAAATCCCTATTGGTATCTGTACTTGTTACTGTATGTACAGTCCCTGACAAAAGTCTTGTCGCTTGTGTACAAATTGACCTCAAGTGCCGCTGAAATATATTTCTAATC
>JAUCMS010000105.1:5174827-5187814 GCA_032357445.1 Enteromius radiatus
GTATATACAAATATATTATGTAAAGAAAAACTTTTATTTTGGATGCGATTAATCATTGCCCAGCACTAATATAAATATAACATTTCTGTATTTGAATTTTTTCCATCAGTTTTAACATGAACTAAGAAACTAAATCTAATGCATATTTATATTTATACATAAAGAAACAGGTTAGATTTTGTAATTGAACTTAATATGTGTTTGTGTTTTAAATATATTTGCACAATAACCAGGTTTAATAAATTTATCATCAATTGACTTAATTACATATTGCTTATTCCACACCATATTTTTAGCTAATGTACATTTATGTTGAATTTATTACGATTGTCAAATAAGTGGATGTTTTAAATACTTTAGTAATCTAATAAATGTAAATAGGTAATAATAAACTATAGCATGATTTTATAAGTGCATATGTATTATCAGTTTCATTTAGATATGAAAAAAAAAGTGTCTTGCTTGATTTATTTTGTCTTGTTTTCAGCCAAAATATCTAATAATTCTTAAATCAAGAAGAATAGTAAACATTGTAGGCTTGTTTTCAGAAAAATCAAAAAAGGGTTTTACTTGAAACGAGCAAAAAATCTTGTTTTAAGGAAAAACTTGCTTAATGTTTTTTTTTTTTACTGAAAACAAGACATTCTTGTTTTAAGAGATATTTTGGCTGGATACAAAGACAGAAACATTTAAGCTTGAAAAGCATTTTTTTTTTGCAGTGGTTTACTGGTTTATATTAAATCTGTTTAATTTTAAGCAGATTCAAGAGATGAGCAGGAACTTATAACAGGTTCTTTAATAGTTTTTTATTTGTCTTTGTCACAGATATTAACTCTGAGGGACAGAGATCAGCTCAGAATTGACTTTCGTTCTCATTCAGACCTTCAGCCAGAACATGATGACAGCATTAGTGAAAACGACTGGACTCAACCTGAGTGTTTAAAACCTCAAGACAGCTCCAGTGGAGAAGAGCAGGTTCAGGAGGGGAGAGAAGCATATGAGGAAGAGAACATAGAAGTGGATGAGGACACTCTTTATGAAGTATCAGAAGACATCTCCACAAACCTGGATGACATGGAAGAGGATGTCCATACAGCTTCAGGGCAGCAAGAGGAAGTTGAGGAGGAGGGGCTACAGGGGGAAAAGGAGGAGCTACTGCATAAAAGACTATATCGATCCATGTCTGATTTAGCTCTGGAAGAGCACTCAGACTCAGATGACTCAAAGATGGACGAAGAAGAGGAACTTTGTGAGCTTGTACAGCGACTTCGAAATGAGCTTTCTCTATATACAGCCACAGGTTCGTTTCATCATTTTTTATAATACTTGTTTATAATTAGTAACATATCCAAAAGCATCCAACAAATGCTTTTAAGAAATGTCAACCAAGTATTTGAAATATTCAGTACATTTATATTTTTGTGGCCGATTTTTGTTTTCTGTTCATCAGGTTTGGTCAGTCTGAAGAAAGAAAAACTAATGACGGCAGCAGAGGGAGTCAGAGATTCTGTTTCTCATCTTGTCACTTCTGTGAAGACCACATAAAACTTTTCCTTACCTGGAACCAACACAAGCCAATTTCCATCACAAGGTTAATCATAACAGCAGATGATGGTTGAAAATTCAAAATGTAATAAAATCTAAAAATAAATAGGTTTTCACTATTTATATGAAATGAGACATAGGTAATATTAGAGAGGCACTGATACTGACATTCAGATGACACAGAATAGGCAATAATTATATTCTTGTTAATATGAAAACATTTTCATTTAATTGGTCAGTTTTTGGTGACATTGCATGGTCAAATTATTTGCATAATTATTTCTCACTGTCCAGGAGAAGAGTGTATAACACCTAATATACAGTAGAAGTGTTTGCTTTGATTTGGGTCTTGCAGGGTTTATTTTTTGAGATAATGACCAGGTGACCCTTAATTATAGCCCATAACTTAGCAATATTATAGACCATTGCAATTTTGTTGAAAAATATCAAATCACGGACAAATCCACATAAAAAACATAATTCAGAAATCTAATATCAAGCAATAAATGATACCATTCATGCCTAGTTAATGTGTGGTTTTATAATGAATTTATATGCAGTTTTGTAATTTTTTAATACTAGACAATTTTTGATGTTTTATAACAGTATGTTGGACAATAAAACACCATAATTTGTTACGAGTTCTGTTTTTACAGTTTGTCCTTTAGTTTCTACTAAGGGACAAACTGAATGTACTAAAAGAAAGACTTCAAAATTAGAAAGCTCTCAGTTGAAATTTTTTGTCAAGTTTTTTTATTATCATTCTTTGTAGTTTTGGCAATGTTTCCATGGGAACATGAGATGGCTGTAAAAGGGTTCAGGGTTTAGAAGATGAGTTCAAAAACCTGATGTTGTAGATCAATGATGGTATAGAAAACCCCCCTCTCTTTCCGCTCTTTTTCCATTGGCATAGGCCCAAACTAGAGCTCTCTCTACTGAAACAGCTCCGTTCTATTAATAATATCATTTTAATATCACAAGCGCCTCAATTATGCTGTCCCACACAGATGACAATGACATTTTCATTTTCAGAAGCTGAGATTTTCATAGAAACATTCATTTTAAGTAATCAGAAGCTTATTATAATGTCAAACATAGATGGCCGAGCATATAAAAGACTGCCTTATTAATAATCCGCTAGCTTGAGATCGATTTCATTGTTAGTCTCAGTTGAGAATTCTTTACCAAACCGTAGGGTTTGTGCAATGTTTCCCCTTTGCATAGTAAGTAAATGTTAACTGTTTTTCCTTTGACATGCAGATACCTTGAAAAGCGCAGCAGGCTGTGTGGGCTCCGCCCCCAGTGCAGTTACATCATGCAGCTCTCTGATTGGCCAGTGATGGCATTCAGGTCAGGGCAGACCTACAGGGCCCAGCCAGTTTTTAATAGTTTTTTTTTCTTTTTTTGTTTTTTTTTTTGTGTTTTCAAGGGGAACAGTAATTGATGTCATTAGGCATATATATAACAGTGGTGATTTCATCATGCAGCAGTATACGCCGCTGGCCAAATGAATAGATTTTTTTTTTTTTAGTCTTTTGTTTGGGTTTCTTTGTTTCATTAATACTACAGAAAATGCCTGCAATTATAACATGCTGAAATAACAAAAATAAGTTATGCCTTGAAATGTCTGTCTGATATGGGTCCCTCTCTTAGTACTTGGTCATTCGAAACACATAGATGTGTTACCAACCTACTGGAACTACTCATACTTTTTTTGTTTTTTTGGAAATAACAATATGTTTGTCTTGCATTGGTGTCCCTCCTCTGCCATGCGAGGTCCACAGCTGAAGCTGGTCATGCCTGGGTCAGAACCGGAGGTTCGGGGCGTGTAAACGTGAAGTCATGCCCCGATGAGTGGTACCATCCACTACCAGTTATCAGGGTTGCTAAACGGCTCAGTGTGGATGCTCAGGGCCAGAGGGGCAAAGGAACGGGGGCAGCGCTAGAGAAGCAGTTCTACGTGACTTTGGATGAAAAATGTTCGACCGTTCGGTCCCTTTGTTCTCTCGCTTTCTGTCCTTTTTATTCAAGTAACGCCAACGCCGTCGGCAGCGGCGTCAGCAGCAGGAGATGGTACAGTCCGGCGGGTTCTGACAGAACCCAGGGGCACACTAGGCAAGGATGCAGTTCTCTTAGCCTCTTTAGATGGCACTGGCGTTAGGGTCATATCGTCTTTTCTTGACATTTCTTGGTGATGAGGACAAACAGTACAAAACAAACGAGAGGGGGGTTAGTGCAGGCAATGCCAGAGACATCAACATATAATTGGCTGCCCATCTTGCCGCCTTAACCCGCAGCAACCACGTGGGTAGTCGTATATTTAGCTTCTTGATCAGTTCAAATCATTTGTTGAAAGCTACCCGTAGCGTTTAGCCGCTGTTGGGTTGCGGCGGGAAAAAACGGCTGTCCTTGGCAGCGACACGGAGAGACACAGAGTGTCCCTCCGTTGACTGTGGGTGAGTATGTGTTAGAAAGACAACGAGGGATGTGGAAAGAGAACATTACCTCCTGGGAGAAAACACGGACATATACATAGAATACAGCAAGAAAGAGTGTACAACATCGAGGGTCAGAGAAGGACGTCACACCCACAACATGAACGACGACGATACCACCAGGAACAACAAGAAAGGCAACAAGAACTGCAACAACACCAACAACAACAGGGGTTTGACACAACCTCCCCGTAGCGTGGCTTGATGTGGGGCATCCCAGCAGTTTAACATGCACCTGTCCATAGAAAGGTTAGGTGGGAGACGCCACTATCGCTGTGTAGGGGGGTGACTGGGGTAGCATGCAGGTGCAGTGCAGCGCGTGTGTCTGTACCAGGTCTCTGTGAAGCAGGCAGTAAAGGCAGCGGTGCCGGGCGAGTCCGGGTGGGGGGTGAGGGCTCTTGCTCTGTTCTAGGTTTTCAGGGGGGCCCAGGGCCTTCCGGGAGATAAGAGGGCGTGGCAGCCAGCCATGGCACAAAGGCTGCCTACGACACAACCTCCACCCCTCTCCGCTCAAACTCTCACCCTTTCAGACAACGGAGGGGGGATTGAGAGAGAGATCACGGCGAGGAGAGCGGGTCAGAAAGTCGTCATCCCTACCCAACCCATCCACCCAACCCCCAACAACCCACCCCGCTTCTCAAAGCAAGGAAAACAACAAACACCCCTCCCCTCCCCTCCCTTCACTTGAGGTGAGCCCAGCCTTTGTGCGATGCTCTGATAGCACTCCGCTTTAGCTCTGGCTTGGTGCCAGTCTGCATGCAAACTCTAAATGGGCTCAGTCAAGATGCTATGTGCAAACAAGCATGCTGCGGTGAGCTAAGTTCTCTTGGATGATCTCCAGATCTCAAAGCTATAGCTTCCCAGAACTTGCTCCTAGTTGGGTCTACACTAGCCATTAGTAAGTTGCTAATCTATATTTAGATACTGTTATTCAACCAAATGCATCTGCTCTCAATATGTTTAATGCTACACCCATTGACTGGAATTTTTAAAGCTACACTATGTAACTTTTGCCCCTCTAGCAGTTAAAGCAAAATACCTTATTCTGGATCATTTTTTTTTGGTGGGTAGTACTCTGGTTCTGCTGTTCCGCACATACTTCCACACAATAAACCAATAAGCAATTAAAAAAATATAGACGTTTGAAAATACATCTTATGAGCAGGCATAAAAAGGTTTTATAAGGAACTCCAGGTATTAAGACTTGTATGGTTTGATACAACATAAATGGTGTCTCTTACTGAACTATTAGTAAAAAATCCTTGAAAAATTCATATCAATTTATACACATTTTGGACCGTGGGGGGCAGCATTATTTTGATGATATGAAATTCAACACAACTCGGAACACACAACAAAATAAAATAAAATACTGATATGATATGATACCACAATGTGCGGCTTTAAATTACATAACATGGCAACAAGAGGAAGTCTTCACTGCTTTCCTAGCGATAAGAAGCGGAGAAAATAATGGGAAGACAATAAAACTTTTCCAAGTTTTGCTGGTCACAGAGTGCAATCATTTGACATTGTCAAAGTAATAGCGCCCCCCATAGTCCAGATAAGTTAAAACGGTGGCTAGCTGACTAGTATGCTATCTAAAAGACCAAATTAGTAACTGGTTTAGAGACTGGCATTGTTAGCAACATAAATATTGTTTTGTGAATCAAGTCAATGCACATCAAATGCACAAACCTATTTCTGGAAAGCTAAGCTAGCATTGATGGACACCGTCACGTTCATTTTAATCACAAACTCTTTTCGAGGTTCCTTTGTTATGGTCTGACCTTTTTAAATGTTATTTATAGGTATACGATGTATAGATGCACAGATGAATGACTGAACAGTTTCCCGTGAAATCTCTCCTCAGCGCTTCACAATATAGTAATTCAAATTAAGGCAAAATTTGTTAAAAGAGTTTGTTAGATGTATTTATGCTGCACTTAAACAACAACAGAAAAGTTACATAGTGTAGTTTTAAGTAAGCATACAATGTTACTTTCTCCAAAAGTTCCCACTTAACTACATTGCATTTATAATATTATATACGCTTTTAATGTTTGCATGTAGTTAGCAAAAAAAGGCTACACATTATTATTCTCTTTGATACTGATGTTAATTCATAACTGTCATTAAACATCTTGCTCAGTATCCATTTTACCATTTTGCTCGCATGCATGTCAAGCGACGGGCCAGACTGCACGAGGTTCTGCTACAGTCTACAGAGCGCTAAACCAACTGGGTTACATGTCTAGACCTAGATTAAAGCTTTAATTTAGTGGTTTAAAGATGTAGCCGGATGATTTTAGTGGCCAATTTTCAACAACTAAACATTTAGCTAGCATGTGCTAATGAGCTAACCTACCATCTGCTGTCGCCTGTAAACAACGTATTAGCATACATAAGAAACTGTTATATTTTAGTAACTTACAATTATATTTTGCTAAAGAAAAAACTACAAACTACACGTATCATCCCTTAGCATTCTATCATAGCATGTAGCTAAGAATTTGGCACTTTAAATGATGACCTAGTTTTGGTATCTGTTGTCTGTAGCAGAAGCCCAGGCCCTTGTGTATGTGTGAATGTGAGTGTGTAGTGGTAAGTGTTGTGTGCATGTTTGCAAAAGTGTGTGTGAGAGTGTGTATGTTTAAGTGTGAGTGAGCCTGTTCCAGGCTGGCAGGCAATAGGAAGCATGCGGTGCAGCTCTTACTTAAATCCCCATCCCGTCCCCCCCAGCACTATGGCTGCCATCAGGATGGCCCCTGCGATGGAGCCTATGATAAGGTTGGTGGCGCTAGGACCTGTAGAAGGGCATGATGGGAGAGAAACATGACGTAAGCTGCAGGGGGCACCTGCACAGCATGCAGGATTTACACATCAAATGGTGGACTTCACTTGTGTTATACACTCTTTCAGTCATGTGTTTACTCAGGATGGGAATCCGTAGGGTAGATTACGCTCAACTCACCCTTGATAGCATAGTGTGTGTGTGTTTGTGGGATGTTATTGGACATGGGTGTGGAGACATTAGGGGCTATAGATTTTGGCACAGGGGAGTAATCAAAGATGTAGGCCTATTGTAAAGTAAGATCTTAAAGCACCGAGGTGTTTCGAACTACGCTACCAATACAGGACTGACGAAAGCAAATGCACAGACTCGCACACAAAGACACACACACACACACACACAAAGAAACGTTAACCCACAGACACACTCATGGTGAACTTTCACCAACTCACACACACACACATCGGACCTAGTTAGAGTGGAATATTTAGCTCAGCTCAGAAAATGGGCCAGTTCTGAGGGGATTTTGTGTCAGTTAAAAGACGCTACGGCATCTTATGTCAATGTCAGTCCAAGTCATCTCATGTTTTTCCACCTTTCTCGTCTTGCTCTTCGTTCTTGATCCGCTTTTCTCGCTTTGAAACTTTTGTTCTGTGTTAATGCCCCACATGGACCAGAAAGGGAAGCACCGCAACACTCCATTAACACAGGGTGAGAATAAAAATATCCATGATAATAGCAGCCAAGGGAGAGGAGAAAATAAGAGATATATCAATCAGTCCAATTACACAAACAAAAATTACAAGGCACCATCACATTCAACACAACGGACAAAGCCACTGGGAGAACATGTACACACAACCGCACGTACACGCGCACACACAGGGGATCACAGGATCTCCCTCTTGCTGGGGGAGTGGCATTAAAGGGTTAAGAGGTGCTTACTCTATTCCCCACCCTGTGCCTCCAAAAATCACCCCCAGGGCCAGAATGGTCCCTGCCACTGCCCCTATCAGCCTGTTTGTGGCCACGCTCACTGTGCAGAGGAAATAGGGGTGATTCAGCAGAGAAAATGTCACTCAAGGCCCCATTTTTTTTTAATTGTACACGTAATAGTGTTTGTGAGAGTCTTGCGAGTTGGAAAAGTCACAATATCAAAATGGGCACCTACAAAAAGCAGTGATCTTTGGAAGTGGCTCTGCATGGGATTGGAGTTAAGGTGTGTATGCATTTGAGGATTAGGGTGTAAGTTCTTTGTATGTATATGGCAAAGTTTTTTTTAGTTTTAAAGAGGTAAGAGAGGTCACGAACCCTTGGGACCTGGGTCCTCGATGACAGGTGGCTCTTTTGGGGGGTCGTGCATGCTGCAGTCAGTCCCTGCCCATGTAGCGTCACAGGTGCAGGTTGCTTCATTATTGCACACCTGAAAGAGTAGGACAGTGATGATAAAGGTAGGCCTGTAGGTCTCGGCTTAATATTTATAGAATAGCTAGTTTAACTAAAAAGTATTTCTAAATTTGAATTTTGACTTACTAATCTGATTTAAATTGGAAATGTTTCTCTTCAGGTTTTATGAATACTTCAATGTTAAAATATCACACATACAATTTACAACTGATGACAGTTTTTTTACGCTACAATAAAATATGCATACTATTAGTCAACATTTGGTTTTGGTTGTAATGTTTAGAAAAAAAAATGCTAATCAAAATAATTAGCAATACTTTTAATTAATATTTTGAAATAACAGTATTATTTAATAACTTTTTTTTTTTTAGATATTTAACTTATAAATCATACACTTATATATAAAAATAGTTTTAATCATTTGTAATAACTTAATATTAATATATTTTTTTTTACTTTATTACATATATGGTTGTGCCATATCTTTATTACAATATAGTGGAAACTCTTATACTTTTTACAGGACTTTTACAGGATGAGTTCAAACCAACACTATTTATGTGATATCTTTTAGAAATTTCCTGCCACTTTTAATAAATTTAACACACATTTGCTGAATTTAACTTCTGACTGACCCCAAACTTTCGAATGTCAGTGTAGCTGCCTTTATATTTTAAGAAGGAGATCACTCACAAGGGGAATGTCATATTTGAGCATTTCAGCTTTTTTTTTGTTTTTTTACCAATTTCAATATCCACTCTTCAAAACTCAGCCTCACAGGCAGCCTATGTGTCTGATTGACTAGTTTACTGATTAGCAATGTGTAGCAGATTTAAACACAATTACAACTCGTCCCACTTCTTATAGATATTGGATACCCATGACAATGTGTTATTATTAATTGTTATAGAATAGATTGTCATTCCTCTGGATATAAACAGAATGCAGGGGATGAATTCAACCCCTGACGTTAAAATTATGGATTAAAGTTGTAAGTGGATTTGAGTGGATTTCTAGCTTTGGTGGGTTGGAAAAGTGAATTATTTTCAAGGCTGACTGTGGTGTGAAATCCATCTTAGCAGAAGAGAGTGTCAGATGGGGCTCACTCACGCCGTGAGAAGAGCAGACTCGGCCACCTGGGCCAGATGGACAGGCTGTGAGGTTCAGGGAGGAGATGGGTAGACATTTCCGTTCAAGGCACATCATAGAGGGGCCACACGGCGTACCATCTTCCACATACCCTAGATTAGTGTCATCATCCAACAGCACGTGTCCCCCACTACAGAGGACAAAGAAAGTATTTCAAGAGTTTCATTAAAATACATTAGATATATATTGGCAAGGATCCAGGAACAGACCTGCAGTCCACCAGTCGCCCCTGATGGTTAAACGTGGTGGGAGTGACGTCTCCTTTCAGGGTCCCGATCCTTGGGATTCTCCCAATGTTAGTGCACAGTAGGTACCCGCAGAACACATCACTGTAAATCCACAGGATTTGGAAAAGTATTAGAGATGATTATGTATTCATGACTAGACGGTAACCTTTGTTCTGCAAATTTCATTGTGGGATTCACGTATAGATTTTTACAGGATTTATTGCTAAAGCAAGCATTTGCTGCTGCTTCTCATTTCTATACACCCACAAAGATCAAGTTGTTGCCAATATTATCAGTTACTTCTGATAACACATCATGTGAGTACATGTAACACAAATAAATAATACACATTCCAATCACTGGTAATGGTAAAGATTGGGTTTATCAACTGGAGGTTTTCCAAAATAGGGGTTCATAAGAGAATTGCAGGAGGATGAGGTGATATAAAGCTTTTAATTCATTCAGTTTCAGCAGGAGAAATTTTAGACGTTTTCATATAAGATTAGATAAATAGACAATGGACCACAAAACCTTAAGTCGCTGAGGTATACTTGTAGCAATAGCCAAATATACATTGTATGGGTCTGAGTGATTGATATTTTATGCCAAAATCATTAGAATATCAAGTAAAGATCATGTTCCATGAGAATATATTGTAAATTCCTTATCGTATATATCGTAATTTGTTTCTGATCAGTAATATGCATGGCTAAGAACTTCATTTGGACAACTTTAAAGGCGATTTCCTCAATAATTTCGATTTTTTTGCATCCTCAAATTCCAGATTTTTAAATAGTTGTATCTCAGCCAAATATTGTCCGAAAAAATTCTGAATGTATAGTACTGTGCAAAAGTCTTAGGCCACTAATATTTTCATCAACAAAAAATGGTTTTAAGATGGTTATTTCTATCTTTTGCAGTAGAGTGTCAGTCAGAAATATCAGTTTACATTTCCAAACATTATTTTTGTCATTAATTGTAATACTGCACTGAGATTATTGTCTAAACAAGGAGTCTGACAACAGCCAGTTCTCCACACAGAGATCTGATCTGATCATCATCCAGTCTGTCTGGAATGACATGAAGTAACAGAACAAACTGAGACAGACTAAATCCAGAACAACTGTGGAAACGTTTATTATTTTTACACGAGTGTCTAAAACTTTGAACTGTACCGTAGCTGTTACCAAGTGTGACTCACTGTTTGCTGCAGGGCACCCATTTGTCTCCGTCTCTCCCACAGTTCCCTTTTTCTGTCCCCTCTGTATTTAACTTCTCGTAGCAGTGCTTCTCTGACCCTCCAGCCTCTGAGAGAAGAGAAATGGACAGAAAGAATGAAGGGTGTGAGAGAAAAAAAGAGGAAACACAAGCGATCATTACTGAAAGACAGAGTGGGTGGATTGCAGTTATTTTAAAGCGCTGTCTTTGGCAAGAACAGTTGAAGCAATCTGAAGGCATCAGCATCACTCACTTGGACCCCAGATGTATTTGCACTGACTGTCCCGGGTCTTACATTCACCGCTGTAACAGCGACCCTGGAAGAGTAGTAAACCATTTGTAGAGGGTTTGCTCAAAAATAGTCTAAATCTTGGTCTTCAGTGTATTTAAATTGCTTTATATAGCTGACCTGATTGAGCTGACAAGAGTAGCCATCTTGCTTATGAAGATTAGGGGGGCACTGTAAAAATAACAAAGTCATTTAACAAAACAGTGTTTTTACTATTTAGATCAGTTTTACTATTTTATTTATGATATTTACTAAGATTTACTTTTAGTTACTGGATAGTGGCTGACTATCAAAGTTACACCTTCAGCCCAGCATAATTTTTAGAAGTGTTAAAACTGCAGACAGGCTGTCATTTAGCGAATAACATGCCTTCTGTTATGGCAGATAGTGAAGCTTGGGGGTGTACTGTGTGAAACACCATCATCCCTGTGATTGTCATGTAGAAACTGTAGCATCTTTTGAATCAATTAGTGGCCTATTGTCAGAAAACTGTGCCATTTGTGCCCTACTGTTACTACAGATATTATTTACAAGAAGAATCATGTACAGGACATTTTTTTTTTATCAAACTAACCCTCACTTTAATTTGTATAACGCAAGAAAATAAAATAAAAATAATCATTTAATTAGTATGTTTTTCAAGGGATGTCAGAAAATATGCTACAATAATGTACTATATAATTGAGTTCAATAATATTTCCCTTTAAAAATGTTGCAATATTTCTAATGTCACATTTAAATTGCTGACATAAAAAACAGAATAGAACTGAAAGAAATAGCAACCTGTCCTGAGTCTCCTGAACAAGTCTCTGATATGTCACAATCATTCACAGCATATCGACAGCTGTATCCGCGAGGGTAGAACTGAAAAAGGTGCAGGGACACAGATTGAGAGAAACAACTGTTCAGTTCATTATAAGATACTCAGTAGCAGAGGATAGAGGAAATTATGATGAATAGTGAGGGAAAAGCAAAGAGTCTTACCAGGCATGTGCCGTTGCAGCAGGGGCCATCACTGCAGTGCGCTCCATTAGACAAAGAACATTTTTTACAGCAGTCTTTATAGCACTCCTGCATACCCGGTTCAAAATGTGCACACAGACCAAAAATGGTTAGCAAAATACTATGTTTTGCTATTATCTCTATTGAAGCATGATTTACGTAAAAAAAAGAAGAAATGCTTACCATTCGGGCCCCACAGTCACACTCCTCTCCCACTTCTACATAACCATTCCCGCATTCTGTAGCCTCAAAGAGCTGCCAACACAAAGCACTAGTTTATCCAGGATCAAGTCTAAAATATGATGACTGTAAGCACTTGATTTTTGTTTGATGTCAATGACGGTCCGTCACAATACACGCAAGAACCGATGACATTTGATGTCTCTGACATCAAACCCGCTTCAATTTCAGTTTTCTGTTGAAGACCCTTGTTTTTTGTGGGCGCATAGATCCATAAATAGATTAGTTGGAAAGCAAGATCCCAAAATAGCACAAACACATAGCATACGTTAATAAATAGAAGTGCACTCCAAGAAAACAGGATTTATAAGAGAATAACATTTGGAATAGAGGTGATACCTCCATTGTCTCTTTAAAACAAAACTGTTCACCCAAAATTTGTTAAAATTTCAGGCCATGCAAGATTTAGACAGATTTGCTCACAAGTGAATCCTTTGCAGTTAATGGGTGCCGTCAGAATAAGAGTTTAAACAGCTAATATAAACATAACGATAATCCACACACCTCCTGTAACGAAGCGGACAGAGACGTGAGGTAAAGTAAATATATTTATTTGCAGGAAGCAGGGTTGACAACGAAGGAATGGCAGGTAATGAAACTAAAGCAATGCATTCAAAGTCT
>JAUCMS010000105.1:5192967-5215852 GCA_032357445.1 Enteromius radiatus
CGCAAATAAAATCGCAATCGCAATATTCGTTCAAAAAATCGCAATATGATTATTTTGTCCATATTGCACAGCCCTAGTATCTTGCAAAAAAAATGTGCTGCATACTCATTTTATGTATGCAAGACTTGTTCATGTAAAGGAATATGTGCAGAAATAATTCTTTCTGTAAGTTGGCAACCTCTAACCCATCTTCTGTGACTTTCAAAACTTTGAAAGAGCAGCTGAAGACACGGCTCTTCCGCAAGCACTTAGCCACGCCACAACCAAAGCACTTACTTCAAAAAATACTTTCTCCTCTTGTCAGCGTTTTACTTTCGCTCTAGCTTGTTTCCTAATCTAGCTTTCTACTAAAACTGGTATTGCATCCTGAGAATACTGTTGGCTACATGACAAATTGCTTGTGATGTTTCTCATTTGAATTTGCTTCGGATAAAAGCATCTGCTAAATAAATTTATTTGCAAAAACAAATTTCAAAAATCATGTTTTTTTATGATGTTATCATGTTTTTATTGTGTTAGTTAGCTGTAATTTTTAACCCAATCAAAATAACCCAACTACTATTTGATTTAGATTAATTGGAAAGCACAATAAAGGTAAAAAAAAAAGGTAATCTGTTTGAAATATCGTAAAAAAGGCTATATAAATAAACTATTTAAAAGATATCTAAAATATCCAGTTTTTTAACTGTTCAAAAAAAAAATCTTGGTTATTAGAATGTTTAAGACAACATTAAGCGAATGTTATATTTGATCAATTTAGCAAACATTCTGGTTGTTCTGTGCACCATCTGAAACTAATGAATATTGATGTTTAAAAATAGTTCCATTAGCGATGAATAAATAATGCTGCTGTGCTGACATTTTGAGAACATTGTTAAAGAACAAATATTACATTCATGTTACTGGAAGTATGCTTGTCGATAACTTAGAGAACCCTGCCAAAATGTTAGTCAAAGTTGGGATGCCATAGGCTAATACTTAAATTAATGCAGTATTGACAGTTTTAACACAGCACAGTTCAGGCAATATTTAAGCCACAATAGAGATGACCTAATAAACTAAACTTGTGAGATAAATGAAAAATCCCCCTAATTCGAAATCTGCATGCACAAATGAACTCAAATATACATATCCATTTTCTGTTCAAATGTGATATTTGAACAATGCACAACTAAACAAGAGAAATTCTGTGTTTTTGAAACCAAATCTGTATTTTACTACTAAGACACTTACTTGTTCAAAGTAAGGTCTAAAGTGAATGTGATGCCAAAGGCGTCCAGCTGGAAACTTGCTTGGGCCAGGTGGACATCCTGTGGTCAGGGAGATAAACAGAGGCTCATTAACACTTCACAAAACAAACATATGTTACTATATCAAACCTGCCAGCAAAGCCTGCAAATGTTATTCAGAAATTCTTTTTGTGCAAATGTCATTTCTGCAGACACATTAAATCGCATTCACAGCGAGCAAATCTCTCTAAGTGCATCTATAGATAAAACATCTGCTCTAGAGCATCATAAATCACAAAGCTGTGCTGTTTTACAGCAAAAATACTGCACCGGCAAAAGTAAAGTGAAAGTGTGTGCACAATGCAATCCCACAACGACTGTTCTGTACGGGGAGTGGGGGGAGGTGAAAACTGCTTCTTTTGCGAAAATTGCGTTAGATTTGTGAGGGAGGGCCGATGAACCTGGATCAGCTCGGAGAATTTGGACATACTGCAGCATTCCCAGCAGCTCCTAGCGGTTCGAGTGTTGAAGATCTGACTTTGGTGGGGGCTAAAATATGCGGAGCTGGGGATCTTTACACTGCAAGACAGCCCACGTCTCACCTGTCCGTCACCGGCCTGGTTCCTCGCCCGAGTGTCCAGGTCATGATCCGTGCTCTCCGAATCCTCGTTCAGGTAGTAGATGAGCCGGGAGGGATATGTGACGGTGACCTCGTGCTCTCCGTTTTTTCTTCCAGTGGAATTGGCCGGTGCTGTCGCTTCTCGCGGGGTCTCAGACACGTGCTGATCCCTGAGATCCTCATTCTGTACGGAGCTGGAAACTGCAGGACAGGAGGAAACTGTTTACTGCTTTACAGTCTTCGTCTCGGAGAGGGATCCCGTCAATTATATATGAACGTGTGCCAGCAGTTGCAGCCCTGTGATGCTGCAGAGAAGCTGCGCACAGATCTCCCTTATGCAGATCTCAGGGTATCGAACGGAGGCACTACGGCTGATAACCAAATAAAACACTGAAATCTGATCACACATTCAAGACAAGAGGGCGAGACGTGATACATGTTAATGGCAGAAGAGAAATAAGAGATTCTTATTGGCAAAACATAACCGTATCAGTTTTTTTTTCCTCAACTTTATCAGCTGCATCTTTGGACATCTGATATCTGAATTGTAAAAGCTTTAGATGGGCATCATGTCAGCTAATAATAATCCATTGTCATGGTAATCGAATTAAGATTCAGCGCGCCTCACTAAGTCCTTACCATGTTCCCATACGGCACCACAGTAATGGGGCTGTCAACCCATACAGAGGCCTTCAAAAGCTTTTACCCCCCTCTGCATAGATTGACACGTATAAACGGCCGTAAACACAGTTAAGTAATGGAGGCGGCTCAATCAAAGCCTACACAGGGAACCTGCGTATTTAACTGGGATTTCCTACCGCAACAAAAGGCGCTGGAAAAACACCTTGCACTAATACCAACGTATCGTAGAGCAAATAAGACGTTGTATTATGTAAATAATAAAAGTTACGCAAGATCAACATTGCACTTACCCGTTGACGCTGAGGCGATAGAAGATGGCACGGAAATAAATATGCTAGCGAGCAGACACAGATGGAATATCAGACGCATGATTCATATTTGAAGACTAAATAAAATGTCATTAGCGCGTCAATTTACAGCGAGCGTCGCAGTCCATTATTACGAGAGCGATTTTGGTGCGTATCCCGCGGGAAGAGGGGGAAATCCTTCATGCAGCATCGGAGACTGAGGGGTGGGTAGCACGGTTGGGATGCTGAGGGGTGGGGAGGACTGGGAAGACGGCGAAGGGGTGGCAGCTCGGATGGATGGAAGGCGGTGGCCAAGCAGCTCATATCGTAAAGGAAGCCAATGCGATTGCGCAGTGCATCTTCTGCTGCGCTGACGCGTCAACCATCCTCACTTTGTACACTCGCCAGCACATTCATTCTGGCTAATTGGAGATTGACCATTTACTTCTCAATACACTGAGACAACTAGAATGAGTGTGCACTAGCTCTGAAATAAAAACTAAGGTCTTTTATAGGTAAATAGAGACATTGGTTCTGCAGTTAATTGAAAGGATATCTATGTCAGCCCACATGGACAGACCGACTAAATGTTTACATGTTAAAGAAATAATTACGCTTTTTTTCAGTCGCTATTTGTACACGTTTTATATTTAAATATACATGTTAAATAAGCTCATTGCTGCCTTACTTTAAATTTGTTCTATTGCGTTTATACATTTTCTTTCAACCCATACCACTAAGGGATACAATCTATTATTTAATGCTGCTTTTTACATAATTTGTATATAGACCCTAATACTTTTTTTGTACGTTTTGCTCTCTGTGAATTGGTTTATTATGTGTTTACTGACACATGAAGTGTTGGCCATGTCACTCTGAAAACACATTTGTATTTAATTTCTTCTCCAGCCATATAGGAGAGAGAAGTCAATGAACCAACCTCACTATAAACTATTTTGTAGCATCTGCCCACTTTCATAGAATATCGCAAACCTTCACTAAAGCTGCAGGGTTCTTAAGATGCTTTGATCTCAACAACCATTTTGCAAAGTTTTAGTGCAATAATATATACACAAAAAAGATGTACCTTTATCTCTGCAGTGGGAGCAAAAACAGTGTAAAAGGCCTATAAAGGCATTTGTATTGTGTGTTTGAGAGAGAGAATGAATGGCTGATTCCCAAAGAGCACATTCGCTTATTGTGTAGGCTGTGTATTGCTGACTTCAGCAATTTTTGCATTTGTAGATTTGCTATTTTTAAGACGATTTAATAGTGCCAAACCCCATTGTGAAAAACATGCTATAATATATCATCAGCAAAGACAAAAATATTCATTATAAATTTAATTTACAACCATCAACCTTTGAGAAAATACCCATTATAAACTTAAAAAATAGACTCATTACAAGTTAAAAAAATGCTTATGACAATTAAACAAACATTTAGAGACAAGAATGAACTTCAGCTAGAAACAGTCTGCTGAAATTCAACTGTGCAAAACTATACAGCATTTAACAGAAGACAGCTTATGCTCATGGCTGGTGTCTAATAACGTTCAGTCTGCTATATGTACAGTGGCGGTCCTCCCCCTCACTCTCTTCTGCTGACTGGCACTGAGCATTGTATTTATTTTTTTAGAAGAGGATGTAATAACCGGCTGAATCGCCAGTTTAGAGGAAGCCGATGATCTAAGTGAGGACCTAGCAGGCCTCTTGTTTCTGGGAGATGTCCTACATTCTGCAGATATATGGGAGCCAACAGTTTGCTGGAGATTGCCTTGTGATTTTGCTTTGCGCTGTTGTTTGGGTGACTTCCTCTTGGTCCTGTAAGGGGGTACTGGTGGTCTCTTGGCTGGAGTCAAAGAACCAGCCCTCCGTGAGCTACGTCTGATTGGTGTTTGGTCAACTGGCATTTGTTGGCGGCGTTCCTCTTGTTCCAGTCCTCCAACCTTATAGGAACTTCCCACACAAGAGTGAGAGAGTGCTTTGGAAGAATCATCCACATGGGTAGATGGTGTGAGGTGTCCGAGGAGGAAACAACTGCTGCTTGAGATAGAGGAGCGTGTGAATAAGGCTCTTCGGCTGCTAGACATAGAAGAACCAGGTTCTGAGGGGCCACCGCTATCTAGAATGGAGTCTGAGGTGGAGGTACATAGATCAACCATGCTGCTCCTACCACGAGCTTTCCGAGAGCCTCCTGATGACTGCCCCTGCCTCTCCTTATTAATATCCGGGCTAAGGCTACGGAAAAGCTGTCGGACATGTGAAAGAGATTTGGAATTAGAGGCTGAAGACATGCCTTTTGGTGGACTCTTCAAGATCCTATTGGTCAACGGGTCATAGAACTTAAGAGGTGTCTTTTTGTATTTGTACTTCAGGCCAACGTCACTATCACATGACTTTCGTTTCCTCCCTGCTTTCTTAATAGGGGTAGGCTTGGAGATTCCCTGACCCCCATCTGGGGAAGAAAGCACATAGACAATGGTTTTGGGCTGTAGAGGACTCATTATCTTGCAGTAAGAAGCTGGAAGCTTCAAAGCACAGAGTCTGGTCTTCATGTCAGGGGTCTTTTCAGGGCTGGGGCACTGCTGGGGCTCTTCACTGTGCACTGAGGGGAATGTTTCTTGTGACGATTTTCGCCGCACCACAGGGCAGCTAAGAGGGATGGTCTGTGTACTGTGGCTTACCTTTACCACTTGGCAACGTGATGCAAGTCTGTAAATTTTTTGCCTAGTTTTCTTCAACAAAATAGCGGAATGTTTGGGGTCTTCTTCACTGTGATCCATGAGTGGCAAGATGTCTGTGGGCCCCCATCCAGTGTTATCTGCCTCCTCATTTTTGTCCTGCTTCTTTTTCTTTCTCCTTTTTTTGCTGTGCTTCCCAAACCTAGCTAATGATTCGCTGTCAAAATAGCAACGGAACTGGCCTTGTTGGAATTCTTTTACTATGGAGTCTATCTTCATGTCATCTTCAAACTTCACCTGTGTCATTGTTTTGCCAACAAAAGACTGTGGTATGTGGGGAAGATCAGGAAACACCTTCTCAGCAGAACTCTCCATGTTTTCCTCAGGCATTTCCACAGTGTTTAAGGCTGTGTCCAGCTGAGTCTGGTATCCTTGGTCTTCAAGATTTATATGCACTTCCAGTAACTCAGCTAAATTTTTTTCTTCAGCCTTTGACTTTCCCAAGGCCATCTGTATTGCATTGTCCCATTCTTCACTGCCTTTGGATTGACTCATAGACTGAGGACTAAGAATGAAGCTAACGTCATCCTCCCGCCAATCGACATTGAGACTGCGGCCATAACAGTATTTTTCAATAACCTCCTCTATCACATCTCGAATCTGGTCAGATAGATGACTAAATGTCTGTTCCCTATGGGGGCCTTTCCAAGGTGGCAGTGCTGAAATCCACACTGTGGACTCTTCAGCCACTGTTTGAAAGGTTGAAGGCTGGTCCTTCGAGGTAATGCACTTTGCAGCTGGTGGGGCACGGGATGCTGTAATGGAGTCACTTCCCTCTTTATCCCTATTGGTCTTCTTGTGCGCTTTTCTGTGTTCAACAGCTCCAGTCTTGGTGATTGGTGGACCCTCTAAAGCACAGGGACGTCCAGAAGGGTTTGTTTGTAAACTCTGTCTCTGAACAGGTAGTGTCAATTGTGATGTATTCGGTTTGTCATTGGCAGAGCTGCCACTAGTCCTGTGCAAAAAACCCTGTGTGGGGGAGTACTTGTCAGGTGGAGGTGGTTCAGGCACCATTTTTCCTTTTTGGGAGGTTGCTTGTATGTGTGTAGATGCAGTAAGATCAGTCATCACTGCTGCTGGAGCTGAGGCTGCAATTTGCAGCATTTCACAGGACTCTTCATCAGAGGTAGGCATCTCTTCACGTGTCCCAACAGAGACACCATCATCATCTGATCCACAGTATACCTCTGAGAGCACCTCCTTTGGGATGAGTGGGGAGGTTAGCGAAGGTAGATCAGCATGAGTAGGCCTACAGAGAAAAAGAAGTGTTAAAAACAGCAAATAAACACTTTTTTTTTTAATTCACAAAACTCAAGGTATGCAGTATGTTGTAGGAACATTTTAACAAAGCTAAATAAGAAATCTGATCTGGATAGCATACTGTGTATCACTATAGCGATGAGGATGATGCTGAAGAACATCCTGGAGGAATCTCTCTAACAAACTTCCAGAAGATACATTAGCTCTAGCAGCTCGTACCACTTCTCTATGTTGGGAACTCAAGATGTGCTGCAGAATACAAGAAGTTGTTTACAAAAAAGCCATAATAATTCAAAATGTTATAATATTAATAATTATAAACAGATCTGATTATCAATATTGATCAATATTGATTATATTGACTACAACAATAATTCAAAAAGGAGGAATGACGGAGAGTTACATGCCTGTTCCACACTACTGTACAGAACTTGACAGCAGCTGCAGTAACCCTGTCTTTGGGAGCTGGATGGACCAGCAACAGGCTCTTCTCCTCTACTAGTCCTTTAGATGGGGTAAATAGGAAGTTTTGATATATATTTGTTTTAAATTTGTAATATAAATACATCATGAGATGGATAATGGACTGTTGCAAATTTATTTTGACAACTCACCTGCCGGACATGTCAGCTGGATGCCTCTCTGCTTCTACAACACATAACAAAACATTTACATGCATTCTCTGAAACAGTGCTTCTTAGTTAGTTTTGCCTCAAGACACAGATGTTACATTAGACAACAGTGGTGACGCAAGAAAATACAAATTGAATGATCTTTCACATGTTAAAAATATCTTTAGAACATTTAAATTCTTCTTATTTATTAAATATCTTCTGGCAATAATTACAAATTAAGAATCTTCATCTTTATTTATGCATATTTTTTGTAGTTTGGTTAATTTTTTTTTAACCTCTTTTTTAGTGTTGTTCAAGATAAGGACATGTGCCACAACCTGTCAATGTTGGCATTTGGCTGACTAGATTTCTAACAAATGACACATCAATTTGTGCTAAAATGCTGTAGAGTTTGGAGGCATATCATTTTACATCAACAACATACACAAAGAAGGGTTTTCATCTCTCTTTTAAAAGTTCTTAATTAAAATTATTCTAACAGTGTATATTATTTAATTATTTTTTTTATATTTTAGTCCCTCCAGGCTCTCCAGTGCTCAATGAGTTAAGAAAAAAACTAAAATATAAAAACTGCCTTACTTTTAGCAGAGGACTGTGGTCTCTCCTCCAAGGGCATGGTGCTGTCTATAACAATCCTACAAACACAGAATAAGAGAGAGTTGTATGGTGTATCATTGTATATAGGTATAGGTCAGACATTCAGAACCATGCCACTGTTTATACAATTTTAATATGCATTTACAGTGTTCTCTTGCAAATCCACTTCATTTTTCCACTTATATTTTATCTTTCTTGCTCTGGGCCTTAAACATATTTTCACTGATATGCAATTACTGACTTATGCTGTATTGTTGTATATTTTATAAATAAAATTAGAATTAAGGAATAGACTATATGAAAAAAAAAAAACCATTTCAACAAACAGGCAACACAAAATAAATAAAATATACTAAATATATACTCACCTACATGGAGGAGAGGATGACTATAGGCTAAATGTTTCCGTGTCACATCACCGCGTAGATGTGTACAGCCACTTGTGGTAAGTTAAAAGTCGCATCTAAATATATGGGGTATAACGTTATATAGCAGAATTAATAAACGCGTAAAAGTCTCTTGTGAGTCACTTGCTTATTACTGTAACGTTACTTGTATAATACGAGCTGATACGAAAAATATATTACTAAAACACTAAGTATTTTAAATCAGTTTTGATACTTTAATGCATGCATATAATGAACTTGTCATTAATTTAAAGTGTGTTTACGGTCAAGCTTTAACTACTCATAAATTAATAGTCATATATGTACCGGCCTGCACACACAAACACGGCCATTTAAACAGCGCGTCCCATTATTACCACATAAATACACTTTAACGTAAAACGTATTCGAAAATGCTTACATTTTGCACTGTTTCAGACTATCCGCACTGTTTGGGAACACACAAACTGTAGTTGAAGCTAGCCAGCTATGCTAGTTCACTTAGCAAGCTAGTGACACTTAGCATGACAACGTGGACAGCAGGACCGCGACATGGTAAATATTGACTTATTTATGAGCTACAAAATACATGAACAAAATGTAGCTGCAGTCTTCATCGTGCGGTCACCCGATTATAGATGTTATTCCACTTAGATCCCATCGGTATCCGTATTTAGCTTAGGTCTGCTCGTGGAGTGACGTAAGAGTAAAGCGCGGGAATCCGCCCACTAGAAAAGTCTGAGGCGCAATTTAATCAATGGGCTGTAAACTCAACCCGAGAAAAAGACCTTTATAGAAAACAAAAATCTAATTGCAAGTATCATTGTGTGATGGTAACATTATAAATGTATATTAAACTGGACTAGTTCCCACAGTCATGCTAAACCAGACAATATATTTAACAAACAAAAAAAAAGCCATTGAAATCAATCTGTTAATTATTCTGTTCTCATTTAAACATATGCTACAAGTAGAAATATAGACAGAAACTAGACTAACATATACATATGTGAGAATATAAAAAGGAACATTCATGACATATTTAACATTTTCAATTAGAAGCAACGCAGAACAATTTTTCACATAAAGTAAACCACATCCAAAGGTGCATTTGAAGTGCTTTTATTGGATTAATGCTTTGTACTGTGGAGTTTTAGATCTTGTTGAAGGCTGCCACATCCATGGACTGTACATAGTCCTCAAAGGCTGTGATCAGTTCTTCCAGCTGGTCTGTTCCAACTTTATCATCCTCCACAACACAGGCAATCTGCAGCTTCTTGATGCCATAGCCTACAGGCAACAGCTTAGCTGTACCGAAATCAGGTGACAATTAGTCCACTGAAATACAAAATTATGGACAAAACTTTGACTTGAATGCACTAGATTTTGACTTACACTGTCCCCAGACTAAACCGTCCAACTGAATGCTGCGGACACACTCCTCAAGCTTGGCCATGTCAGTTTCGTCATCCCAGGGCTTGACATCCAACAGGATGGAAGACTTGGCGATAAGTGCAGGCTCTGCTCAGACATTAAAGAGACAAGTCAATGGTAAACCAAACACAGGAATCCAATCATCACTATTAAATGACTAGTGAATATCAGGCAAAAAAAAAAAATGAATGTCAATCACATCATTCAGCCGAAAGATGGTAATATGAAGTCATCACTAAACTAGTCACAATGTCAAAAGTTTGGAACAATTAGAATTTCAGTATTTTAAAACAAGTCTGTGCTCAACATTTGGATTTGGAGGAAAAATGAATAAATATGTATACAATTTGTTTATATATAAAGCAATTGGTTTATTGTTGGTGTCTAATGATTCAAATATGCTGATTTCTTGGTGTTAAAAATAGTTCTCTTTTTTGTGGAAAGCATGATGCATTACATTTAAAAAGTTATTTGGGTAAGAAAAAAAAAAAAAAAAAAAACACCACACACACACACAACGGCTTCGACAAAACAAAAGATTAAGCAGCAGAAACATAGATATGAACTATAATTCATAACACAACACCAAATCAGCACGAGAGAATGATTTCTGACTTCTTTGGAGAGCATAAAAGACTTGACAAAACTGTACATCTAAGTTATTACAAACTTTTGACTAGTACTGTGCATTTAAGAGATAATTAATACATACTCTTTGCCTTCTTTGCATTGTATGCTGCAAGCCTCTCCTCTTTGATCTTTTTGGATTCCTCATCCTATAAAGAAAGATCCATGATCAGGTTTATGATCAAACAGAGCAACTGCATGGTCATTTTTTTTTACTAACTGGCTTTCAGATAGAAAAAGGTGTCAATCACAACATCAGCCGAAAGATGGTGAGAAAAATCATCATTTGACCAGACAATTCTGTCAAAAAACATCATTCCTTCTGCTCCTGAACTCACCTCTTCCTCATCAGAACCGAACAGATCAATGTCATCATCGTCTTCATCAGCCGCTGCAGGAGCTGCTGCAGTTGTGTCCTCCACACCAGCAGGGCCGTACTGACCAAGAGGCTTCTTCACACCTGGAAGGCTAAAGGTAAAGAAAGGAGAGTGAATCCTTGTTACTGCATAAAAGCGCCTAATAGTCTGAGAACTCCCAGCCAAATCAGGATTTTTAAAGATTGTGCATCAGTCACTCAGGCGAAAGATGGTGATAGGATAATCATCATATATTGGTGGAACTACCTGCAAAACATGACATATTATAAACAAGTTTAAAACTACCTGCCCTTCTCCTTCTGGTAAGACTTGATGTGGTTGTACCAGCGCAAAGCATGGCAGAGGTCAGCTGAGGGGGCGCCAGACAGGGCATCAAACACTGCAATATCAGCCTGAGAGGGCACATACCTGTTAAAAATAAATAAAAGGGAAGCATATTGAGCCATCAAATGTGTAGTGAGGCTGGTGTTTTCTCCATGAGTAATAGGAATTTATGATTGGATTAAATTATATAATTCCATTACTTTACTACACAGTACAGACCCTAACGTTACAATATTTAATAGAACATACATTTGCCATACTGTTTATAGCTACGAAAATAAATAACAATGGCCTCTGGCATTTATAAGTGCATACAAAAATATTTTAGCATTGTAGCATAAGAAAGGGACAATCACAAGTTGTTACAAGCCAACTAAGAAGACTAGACAAATAAAGTCTTAAAATAGCTTACCCCTCGATGTAACTTTTGTTTGCCAGAAACTCATTCAGGACCTTGAGTCCAGCGGGTGTTTTGAGATCACCAAAGCCCATTGTTATAAGTTACCGGTGAGACCTCGTGTATAGACGTGGAACCCTGAGCTTGGAGGAAGAGCGAAGGAACGAGAAAAGAACGTGAGATGGTCTTTATACCGCTGACGACATGACTCCGCCCACTCTTGACACATTTTGCAAAAACATACAAAAACAGAACATTTCTGAAAGCAATTTGCCATAAGCATGGAAAGCTTAAATTTTATAGACAATAAAGACGGCACGAAAATCATCTCCTGTTTTTTCACAGATACCAACAACCGTGTTGACTGGTTGGCTTTTAACATGAAATAAGAGAAGGAAACGACCGCTTTTATGAGGGGAAATGACGACGAATGAATGTAAAAGGTCAACGACAAGCGTTAGATTAATAATATAAAATTGATATAATATATTAATTTATTCTAACATATGTGTATGAATTTCCTATATTATAGAACAATCTTGCTTAATAAAATGTTTTAGTCTTTTTTTCAAAGATTAATGTGCATCGGCTACTTCCGTCATCTCCGAAATCTCCCGAGTACACATTCATAACTGAACCTACGGCTGTAACGCTGTTCTGGTCTAGAAGGCCAAATAGCGTCAAGGTAAGAATTAAAGATGGTGTTTTGTGTAGATCAAAATGTAAAGGGTATATTGTTTGGATATTTACTCTGTGTATAACGGCTGGGATTATAAATGCATGCGAAACATGGGTAATTTAGGGTAACGTTCTCCCTGTCCTTGAGTAATCAGCAGTGCTAGCCTGCTAACCAGTGTGTGTAGATGGTAATGTCAACAGTATTAGTTTAACATTTTAAGCGTTTGAGCTACTTTCCCCTTACAGTGAAACACTCAGATACATTTAAAATTGGTTGTTTTATAAATATTGTGCTTCATGCTTTTTTTTAAGAGTAGAAACATGTTTATGGGTGCTACAAAGGTAAATGATTTGTTGTGCTTGCTGTCTGCAATATGCAGAAAATTAAATAAAAAGAATTTTTAATTAATACTGTCAACTGTAAATCTGTTGATATGATCAGATGAGTATATTCCGTCTGTTTCTTTACAGTGTTCTTGTGTTTCAAAGTAGAGTGGCATATTTATCCATTGTTAACCTAGATACTATTCATTAAATACTGGGGATCAACATGTTACGTGTGCTTCTAATCACCTGGCATTTTCTTCTACAGCGACATGTTGCGTTTGCCAGCAGTAAGTCGGGCTTTGGCAGGTGCTGCCCATTCCAAGGGCTCCATTGCCACCAATAACAATGGTAATTTGCATTCTTCAAAATCAAGTGTAATGCCCTTCTTTAAGAATACTAAGCAATTGAACTGACTTGTCAGTAATTTTCTAACACTGCCTTGTTTTTACAACAGTGCTGACTTCAGTCCGGGCTTCAAGCAATATGGTTGAAGTGTTTGTAGATGGAAAACCTGTCATGGTGGAGCCAGGGACCACTGTTCTTCAGGTGATAATGCAGTGACCATTTCCTTTTATTCATTCCTTGTAAAATTATACATCCCATGTAATATGTTGACATTCCTCATGTGTTTAGGCTTGTGAGAAAGTAGGTGTGCAGATTCCTCGTTTCTGCTATCATGATCGTCTGTCAGTGGCTGGTAACTGCCGCATGTGTCTGGTGGAAATTGAGAAAGCACCAAAGGTAACCTATTGACTTACGCTATGATTATAACACCACTATCACACATTATTGATCAAAATACATGACAAGTTTTTGTATAGCCACTTTTTAAAAATATGTATTTCACCAACAGCCTGTTGCAGCATGTGCTATGCCTGTTATGAAGGGGTGGAACATTTTGACCAACTCGGAGAAAACACGGAAAGCCAGGTTTGAGTTGTTTCTTGCTTTACTAATAATGTTGGTGCATCACATTACATAGAGTGCATTAATCAATTTGCAATTCTTCTTGGGTCTCTGATAGAGAGGGAGTAATGGAGTTCCTGCTTTCCAACCACCCTCTTGACTGCCCAATCTGTGATCAGGGGGGAGAGTGCGATCTTCAGGTAAAAAAAAAAAGTTTACAGCAATTTAATAGAATTTAATTTAATAGAATTTAATAGAACTTGAGTATGCACTCAAGAATGGAAATGATCTCTAATGCAGTTTTTACCTATCTTGATGTTGTGCTGGATATATAGGACCAATCGATGATGTTTGGTGCTGACAGAAGCCGTTTTACAGAAGGGAAGAGAGCAGTTGAAGATAAGAACATCGGTCCACTTGTTAAAACAATCATGACCCGCTGTATACAATGCACACGTTGTGTTCGGTGAGTTGGAGGTTTATTAAACTGAAAGGTACATAAATTCATAAAATGTATGTTATGTAGGCCCCAACAAGATTTTTTTTTCTGATGACCCAGTTGGATTAGTAGTTTATCTGCTTGCCCTGTGGATGCTTTTTCTGGATCCTCCACCAAAAATTACATTGAATTATTATTTTATTGTAGTTTAATACGAAGCATTAAATCATTGTATTTTTTTTGTATGTTTTACATTCACAATAAAATGCAAAAGAATTTGCAATAGCTACTGTATAAAATCGTGTAAATTTTTGATGTAACACGGTGAAAAGCATACTAATAACTTTTTTTTTTTGGTACCTGTTGTTGTTACCTTCAGGATCAGACACTTCTTCAGTGTTAAAGAAATTGCAATAGCAATTCATCAAATATAAAGATATTTTCATGACTTCACAGTTTTGCCAGTGAAGTTGCTGGTGTAGAGGACTTGGGAACCACAGGACGTGGTAACGACATGCAGATTGGTACCTATGTTGAGAAGATGTTCATGTCTGAATTGTCCGGCAATGTGATTGACTTGTGTCCTGTTGGAGCACTGACGTCCAAACCTTACGCCTTCACTGCACGACCCTGGGAGACCAGGTATAATCCTGAGAGATTATTGTTCTTCTGTTTTAATTTATTCTGCCTTTTTAATAGTGGATTACATGTTGAATTTGTGTCCTTTCTGGTTTTTGAATATGCTTTTCTAATGTGTCTACAGAAAGACTGAATCTATTGATGTACTGGATGCTGTTGGCTCCAACATTGTGGTGAGCACCAGGGGTGGTGAGGTCATGAGAATTCTACCCCGTCTGAACGAGGAAGTCAATGAAGAATGGATATCTGACAAGACCAGGTGAGCACATAAGCTCTTAAGATACGAAAACATTCTCCTTCAATTGACACAAACTCATCTCTGTCTCTGGCTCACCGTCTCTAAGGTTTGCATATGATGGGCTGAAGAGGCAGCGCCTGACTCAGCCAATGGTGAAGGATGCCAGTGGACAACTGGTAGCCACCACCTGGGAGGATGTTCTTACACGTGCAGCTGGAGCAGTGAGTGATTGCATATGAGAGACCAGAACCAGAATCAACCGGCTTTGTCATTTAAAGACAACAGATTTCAATGGTTGTGCTTTGTGTTTTTAGCTCCAGGGAGTTCAGGGTTCTGAGGTAGCAGGTATTGCTGGTGGGATGGTAGATGCTGAAGCACTTGTGGCTCTGAAGGACCTACTGAACAGGCTGGACAGTGACGCCCTCTGCACTGAGGAGATCTTTCCAATGGCAGGTGCCGGGTAAGTACTCATCTGATCAGACTTACCTTTCTTGAGACTCAAATGAGATTGAAATCAGGACAGACAGCAGTCATATCATATCATCTTTACATAGTAATGTTTGAAGTACCATAACTTTTAACTACTAATAATTACATGAAAACCAGTGTCATTGCTCATATCATGGGTTCGATTTATTATATTTTTCTTCTTCTTCATTACATAGCTTTAAGTAAATAACTTTTGTATCATTATCAGCCTAGTGACCATATTTCAGCAACTACATTGCAATGCATGTAAACATGTTCTTTTTTTTTCCCTAAATGATACTACTTCTGATCATGTTAGTATCAATCTTGATGTATTGATTAGCCTGAATGGATATTTCACCCAGAAATTTAAATTGTCATTATTTTCCCACTCTTATGTTGTCCTGAAGGTTCAATCCATCAAACCTTTCAAGCTTCTAAAAGTTCATAAAACCTATCCATATAAATCAAGATGTTTAATCCAGGTCTTGAAAGTATTTCTTGGTGAACATATTTAATTCCGGCTTTTATTCACATATGAATATACAGTCAAGTGCAGATCATCTTTACTTGATTGAGAACAAACCTTATTGGTGCTTGTGAACACTCAAACATGCTGGTGTGACATGCAAGAACAAAACTTAATTGTCAAGCAAGAATTAGATGTCTCTGAAAGTCTAATGTGAAAAAAGTAGAAAATATTAGTAATAAATGACAATTTTTGTTTCAGTCTTACTATTAAAAGATTACATTTTTGGTCTTTTGTCTCCTTAGAGCTGACCTGCGCTCCAATTACCTCTTGAACAGCCGGATCGCTGGCATTGAGGAGTGTGACCTTCTGCTTTTGGTTGGAACAAACCCACGATATGAGGCTCCTCTCTTCAATGCACGTGTTCGTAAGAGGTATAACCATTGTATAATCTGTTTGCAACATTAGTTGACCAGGTGTAATTTTACTCCACCACACCGTTTTCATTATCTTCATCTCTCAGTTGGCTGCATAATGAGCTCCAGGTGGCAATGGTTGGTCATAAGGTAGACCTGAGCTACTCTTACAACCATTTGGGTGAAACCACACAAGTTCTGCAGGAAATCGCTGCTGGAACACATCCGTTCTGCAAGGTAGCATTTAATAGCAGTGTTGAAGTTTATTTGAAGCTTTAAACCCCCATTTACACTAGTGCATTTTCGTTTTTAAAACTGCAATTTAGAATGAAAATGATCCTCGTTTCCGCTCCATTTCCGAAACAATCACTGTTTACACTACACAACCTAAAACAGGTACAAATCACAAACTAATACGAGGGCTGCAGCATTTTCAAAAGTTGTAAAATGAAAATGCACTAGTGTAAATGGGGCCTAAGTCATTTGTTTATAAGCAGGATGTCAATTTTAATGATTTTTGTATTTCAGGACTTAGCCCAGGCCAAAAAGCCTGTTGTAGTGGTGGGTAGCTCTGCGCTCCAGAGGGAGGATGGGGCAGCCATCTTTAAGGCTGTTTCCACAATTGCACAAAATTCTCGGGCCAGCAGTGGTGTTGAGGAGGGATGGAAGGTGCTCAATGTACTACACAGGTCAGCTACTGCCATAAGCCTGTTAATTCCTGTTCTGTGGTTCTCTGTGATTTAAAGAATTGTGAATTTTACCTTTTTTTTTTTTTTTTTTTTGTTATTTGTCAAACCATATCATAATCATGTCTGTGACTTCAGGGTGGCCAGTCAAGTGGCAGCCCTGGACTTGGGTTACAAACCTGGTGTTGATGCCATCCGGAAGAACCCTCCCAAAATACTGTTTCTCCTAGGAGCCGATGCTGGTTGCATCACCAGAGCTGATCTTCCCAAAGATAGCTTTATCATCTACCAGGGTCAGTAAACATACTTAGATGTTTTGCATGCTATAGAGTTTGTGTCTATAACACAATCTAAAGGCCCCAATAAACTAACGAACTGGACAAAAATTAGGACAAAACTTTACTTCTAAGCAAACCACAACAAACAATTTTGCTGTGAGTATATTGGGACCTTAATGGTAATGCATCCAAATATATTATTTTGGGTTTAATATCAGTACATGCTTATCAGGTCACCATGGAGATGTAGGTGCAGTCATGGCTGATGTCATCTTGCCTGGTGCTGCATACACCGAAAAGAATGGCACATACGTCAACACAGAGGGCCGTGCTCAGCAGACCAGAGTGGCAGTCACTGCTCCTGGTATGGCACGTGAGGACTGGAAGATTTTGCGTGCTATTTCTGAGGTACGCTTTTAAAACCTGGTCTTTAACAATGTATACTATTGTACATATACATTTGCTGAGCTCTGTATTTAGAATAAAATCTCATGTTTTTGTTTGCCCAGCTGGCTGGAGTCACACTGCCGTATGACACAGTGGATGAGGTAAGAACAAGGCTGGAAGAGGTCTCTCCTAACCTGGTGAGATATGATGATGTAGAGGAAGCCAATTACTTCAAACAGGCCCATGAGCTTTCAAAGGTTAGTGGTATTTATTCAATTTCTGTAACTTTGTGTTGGAAGTATGCACTACTAAAGCAGTTCAGTAATGTCCTCTTGTTCTTTTTAGGCTGTGAATCAGTCATTGCTTGCAGCTCCTCTTGTCCCTCCTCAGCTCACAGTGAAGGATTTCTACATGACAGGTAGAGTAACAATTATATTTGGTTAGTTTCACAAGTTCTGTGCGAATAGAATGCTGTAACCAATTGTATGTCTTCGAACCTGTAGTTTACCATTGCCTTCAATTGTCTTCCTCTACAGACCCCATCAGCAGAGCCTCTCAGACAATGGCCAAGTGTGTGAAAGCTGTGACCGAGGGAGCAGCAGCAGTTGATGAGCCCTCAATTTGTTAAACTCCTTCAGGCATACCAATCTATCCATATTAATATGAACAGAAGTAGTCATCGTTAAGTACATGTACAAACACATACCTGGATTTCAGCATACTTGCTGTTTGTCTCTCGTCTCTTGCATAGTCAGACTTCACCAGAGCAGTAAAAAAGTGTGAAATTTAATCTTGCTCCTATTTAATAGGCTTTGACGGGTGTTGTAAAGTTTTCATTCCCATGATTGGCTGAATGAGGTCTGCTTTGTTTTGAAAAGCTCTTATGATAAATAAAAATGTATTATATCAATATACTATTGTCATCGCTGGTATAACAAGCAAGGGCTTGGGTTAATTTAGAATCTAGGATGGAAGTGTAAGAAGAAAAAAAAACATCTTCATTATTTTTTTTTTAATAATGATGTTGGATTAAGTGCAACAAAGTCTGTTTACTCTAAAATTATACATTTAATTTTACAAAATTATATTTGATGAGTTCATTTTAAATTTGATTCATTATGTTCTTAAATTACATTAAATAGCAGAGTAACTGATTATTAAGTTCATGATCATGAGTTAGTTTATTGATAACTTTTCACATGCCCTAAAGTCTGTAAGGCCAATGTATACATTTTACAACTATGTCTGGACCATCGTGACATCACTGAAGAAGAGTGATAGGGGGCAACCTTAGTCACTTCAAAATCTCTTTACCCCCAATAACACCTGCTTCAGAGTTTATATCACAAGCCTTGTCGCCTTGATAACATTTATTGACAGCGGGGAAGGAAAACTATGATTGACAAGAATGTTATCTTCGCACGTGAGATTGCACTGAATTTGAAGTCGGTGATGTCATTCCAGGCATGGATGAGACGCGTGAGAGGAGGCTGTCGGAAAAGACTTTGGGGGAGATCCCTCAAACTTAAAATCAATGACTGCGGCTTAAATGAAACCTCCCGCTGGTCTCAACACTTCTGACAGCCGGGCACTCAAACGTTTAATCTATATTCTGTGTTTGCGAGATCTGTCATCTTTCTAAAAGCCGACAATGAACATACAAAGTTGAATTCCAAAATGGTTGCAGAGGTTGTTGTTGCACAGTTGGCTGTTGTCATGTCCCCCCAGTGCCTGTAGTTGTGCTGTAAGAAGCCTCGCATCCGATGACTAAACCAACACCCCTTCTCCTTGTGTACGGCTAGTTTTATTTCTAAAATCGACAAAGATATGCCAGTAGGATTCGTGTAAAATTATATCCACGCGTTAAAAAACTAAATCTGCTAGCGTAAAGCGTCAAGGTAGAGGCGGAAAATCCCCGTTGAAAGTAATAGCCGTCGACCGTATGAAAAGATCAGCGTAGCTTGTTTAGCACAGGCCGCAGCGATCGGGGACTGAGCGGCTGCCGGAAAGCAACGGACTCAAGCAAAGGCGGAAGCCCGCTTATCACGCACTGCAAGGCGGGTGCCTCGGTACTCGACTCGGGGGATTCGGGAGGTTTCACAGGCCAACGGTAACTAAGAATTGCGCACAAATAATGGGATACTTGCCGTCAGAATGTGTATCTGATATCTGTTTTTCTTGCAATATTATTACAACCTAAACCCGTGAAACTAATCAAAAATGTCCTGATAAATAATACCGCAAACTTAAAAATATCTCCGGTTGTCGACAATGCGTATTTTCGTTTGACAGGTTATTTTGGTTATTATCGGTCCCGAGTCTCTCTCGCGCTTTAACAAATATTCCGACGACAGTTACAAAGTTTCAAAATGCGTTCGCAATATTTGAACGACGGAGCAAAGAAATAGATTCTGCCGCGGTGATTTTGGCTGTATCTTCCGTAAAAAGAATTAAATTGTTACTTCAGGCGCTACACCCAACTTGCTCAATCCTTGCCTCAAAAGTAACTGATAGTGCTGCCCAAGTACATGATAGAGTAGTAGGCGGGTTGTCCACCGTCCCCTTGCGTTTTCAAAGTTGCTTTGCATGTCAAACGTATTGTACTCTGCCCAAACACTTTTACGAGCCATCGTTTTTGATTTAGTGCTTCACCTGCTAAAAGCTCTGCTTACACCAGCTGTTTTTATTTTTCATGTGTCATTGATTGCTTAAAACAGGGGCTACTTTTCATGCTTCCTGTCTCTTTAATATTTAATGGTTTGAGCTGTTTATGCTGAACAGCCTACATACTGCATGCTTTGATGAGTGCTTTGAAATGCAGAGTTCAGATTTGTTCGATGTTAGAGGTGACTGCAACATATATTGAAAGCTACTTTAAAATCAGTGTGACTTGACCTGCAGATAAGCAAGCTTGTCATTATTATATCCAAGCTTTTATTATAGCTATTTTAATGTTTCAGTATAGGTACATCAAATTTGTAGTTTCATGTACATTGGTTCTTATGTACTATAAGGAAGCACAATAATAATGGAAGAGCTGAGAGCTTTGATTTCTGTGCTCTACAAATGTCAGCTATCATTATGTCTCTGCAGCCTATACAGTTTAGGGCAGCTGCAGTGTCAATGGTAGCTGTCTGCAATTGAGATTAATAAAATAAATATTAGCCTACAGGAAATACATTATAATACATTACAAGACTTTAAATCTGAACAGATTTTATAGTACTAGGCACCTTTTCGACTTTGTAAATGGCTACAGAGAAAAACTTAGCACTGAATATCACTGAGGATCACCCTATACCTCAGAGCACAACAAACATGTTTGATATCTTGAGTTTGTACTATATGTATATATATATATATATTTATAAATATGTGGATAGCATTTATATAAATGTAAAATCTAATTACAATTGTAAATGCAAGGCATTTCCAATTTTGAGTAAAAAACCATGAATTGAATAGCTGTTGTTCCTGCACTTCAAAAGAAGCAGAAATTACTTCACAATTTTGTCTCATACACATACTGTTTTTTTTTCATCAGCTGATGTTCCGGAGAGTTCCAGCCCTGGGATGTATGAAGGCAAACACATCCACTACTCGGAGGTGGACCGCAAGCCTCTGTGTTCATATAGCCCAAAGCTTTGCAAGCAACGGCGGCTCAATGGTTATGCTTTCTGCATCCGTCATGTGCTTGAGGACCGGACCGCTCCTTTCAGGCAGTGCGAATATGTAGCCAAGTACAATAGCCAGCGCTGCACCAATCCCATACCTAAGGCTCATGAACGAAAGTAGGTTTTTTGATCAACAAATGTTCAATAATGTGTATGTTTACAGAATACTGAAAAAAAAAAATCTTGTTTTTCTTTTAGGTATTGTAATAGTCACCTTCAGGTTATGGGAGTCCTCCCCAAGAAGGAGCGAAAGAAGAAACAAGATACAATAGAGTCTCTGGCCCTCAACATTACCGTTCCATCCCTGGCTCTAAAGACTCACAACGGGCTTGAGCTTTTACCTCCATCTCCACCACCCTCCCTGGCGTGCCTCATCCCCTCAGATCCCTTTGCCTTTTGCAGGAGTGAAAAAATGTTAAAATCAAGTGGAACATTCCTGAAGAAGCCACAAGAAAGCCAAACTCTGAACCATAAGCAAAAACAGCAAGATCACAGTGTGGATCCAAACCATCTCAGAACCTCTTCTCTATCAACAACTCTTCCACGTCCTTGCCTCCCTCCTCCCCAGACTGGAAGAACCACACAAACACCCAAAGTTCTCTCCTCCCCTCACGCAGAAATCTCACAATCCCCTGCAGTCCGTTCAGGTTTGTTCAAAACCTCATCGACTCTTCAGGACAGCCGCCAGGGCTCAATAGAAACGGCTCCAGCTGATAATAACATTAAACTGGACTTTAATCATGCATTTGACAAAAAAGTTGTCCCTGCAGCTTCAGGGACAGCACCAAGCCGTGATGACATACATAGACGTTTAATAAAAATGCACTCAGTTGCCATGCAACAAAAAGCTCCATGCTTGCAGAAGTTCAATAGATTGATGGACCAACACAGGGGGAGGTACCAAGATCTGAACCCACATTTAGGTAGGTAATTTGTGACTTGAGATATTGACATTTATTTGAGTTTTAGCTTGATTTCATGGCAACTTGCGTTCTAGGGCTTGACTGGTCAGAAGACAGCGAAGAGGAAGATGGAGACGTGGGGAAATTAATGTCATATCAGTGCCAGAGACTACAAGAAAAGCACTTTGAAGAAAGGTACAGTCCAAATACAAAGATCACTAATCTCAAATCAATATTTGTGTTCTCCATTCTCACAAATGGGAAAAACATGGACCTTCAATGAAGGCTTAAATGTTTTAAGGTAATATTTAGAAGATCAGATCAACACAACAGTATTCCAGAAATTCCAGGTTTCAAGAGCTTCATTTATTTTTATTTTTTTGCTTTTTCAGTTACTCATTATTTACTGGATAATGAATAAAGCTACACTATTAACATCTGGCCCTCTAGCAAAAAAACCCAAAAAACAAAAAGAAATAAAATGGCATGCTTCATGCATTGCAGAACATTGTGTTAGTTGTGCTTTGGCTCTGTTCCTCTGCGCAATTGAATGTGGTTTGAGGCACACAGCAGGACATCTAATTGTTTATATCAGAACAGATTAACAATTAAATATCAGAGTAATTGTTTCTTGTTTGTTGTGCAAATCTTTCCCGACATCTCTAAAATATAAATCATTATAGATGTATTTTAAATGTATTTGGGAAAAGACATAATCAATCTTAATCTTACATTGAATACATAGAGGGCCGGTTTCCCGTACAGGAATTAGATTAAGCCAGGACTAGACCTTTGCTAATTTAGGACATTTAAGAGTTTTT
>JAUCMS010000105.1:5215952-5233425 GCA_032357445.1 Enteromius radiatus
AGTTTATACAGCTCTTAACATTTATTTTAATCTAGGACTAGTCTTAATCCCTGTACGGGAAACTGGCCCTTAATGTATAAATAGTTATTAGATATTTATAGTTAAATATCATGTTAATATATCCTGTAATTGTATATATATATATATATATATATATATATATATATATAAAATATATATATTTATATTATATATTTTATAATTTACAGTTTTTTATAATATGTTAGAGCTTGGCATAATGCAACTATAAAGGTTTTATTCACTTTTTTGTTAATTTCTAGTTGTTTTAACTCCTTTTAATGCTTGTTCTGTCTTATTTTACTATCTTTATCATTTTAAGTCATCATTTTGTGGCGTATGTTTGTTTCTTCAATTCGAGAAAAAAACTTTCTTGATCTGTGACATACATAACCTAAATACAAGTTATGACAACCAGCAAACTTGTTTTTTGAACTTGAGAAGTTTCTGTTTTCATATTTCTGGCAGCGCATGAATGCTTACACTCTGTGACCCAACAGCGGATTGCAACCCACAGTTTGAAAAGTGCTGATTTAGAAAATTCTCCTTCCCATCTCACAGTGCCAGCAGTTCCCGTGCTGAGCGTTTGGCAGGCTTCTGCTCATACCTGAAACAAAAACACACACACCTTTGCAGAGAGCAGAGGGGCTTCAGGAGAGAGAGGAGATCCCAGCATGCTCTTCGTAAAGCCCTGTTGCAGGCAGCAAGAGAGGAACCTCACCACACTGCACAGATTTTTCAGGAACAATATAAAATGACCTCCACACCTTCCAGGTAAAATTGAGCACATGTGCATTAAGGGTTTAAATAAATGATACATCGATTCAATATTATCAGTAAAAGGACTAACAATACGATGTATTGCTTCAGTTCTAAAGGAGTTGCAAATATTTTTAAGATGCACATAAATTCTAGATTTGCATTTTAGAGAACACAAAAAGACTTGTCATTGTTTATCTCATTGTACAAGCTACTGATGAGCTCAAGTGATCATCTCATGTGCAACTGGATTTTATTCAGTATTTATTATTTCTATTTGTCTAAATTAGTAAAAACCTAAAATGTATTTTTAGTTGAAGATTTCCCAGTTGAGATACAGGATTTGCAGTTTTCAAAGACTTAAATTAATTATTCATATTTTGGTTTCTTTTGTGAGTTAATAAAAATGGAACAGACTGTGTAAAATATAACATTTTTAATATAGATATGTTAAGTGCAGACCTCTGAATCATATAAAATTGTAATTGTAACGTGGAAATATTTTATCAGCAATAGTATCAGTGGCAGATTTTTTTTTTTATGATGAAACACTTATGTCACTGCAAAAGCCAATAATGAGCTATTATGAGACAACTAAGATATTGCATATTTTATAATATAAAATATATTATATATATTACTATTCTTTTTAAAGAAAGTTAAATCAAATGATGTAATATTTTGATTGCGTTTTGAGCTATTATAATGTAAGTGGTTATGTATAATGGACACATCATATCTTAAAATTGGCCCTAATGAAACGTCTGATTTACACTTGACTCAGATGATTCAGTATTCTAATTTTTTGTTTTTAAATGTTTATATGTTTTGATTCCACAGCACTGCAGTACCATTGGCTGGAGATGACTCAGGGTTGTGTTTGGCTGTCGTGAAAGGTGACGACTGCAGAAATTCAGCTTTACCGTTCACCAGGCACTGCTTTCAGCGTATCCTCTCAAAGCTCTTTTTCTTTGAATTAGTTTGAAGTAAACACAAATCTACCCATAAAAATAAAAGCAAACTGCTTTCATTTCCGAACAATTTATTTGTTGCGACTTCAACAAACCATCTGCTTCGGTGATTGACTAAAGTTTGAAGATTGTCTGAGTTCCCTTTGCTGTGTCCTTAATGCCACTCTGTAGATATCCTTCAGAACCGTTCTCAGCAGCTGTTCTCAAGCTGCACCGCTCGCTTTGCAGATGGAGCTCAGTGTTCCATTCCTGTCTTTGACATCACGCACCAGACGCCACTTTGTGATGAGCATGCCAAGAAGATGGTGAGAAGCAGAAGACTAATTTATTGCGTAAAAAACTTTTGCTAGTAACTAATTTAACCATGTGTGCGCTAATGGTACTTTACAGGACAATTTCCTTCGAGGTGATATCAGCCGGAGAACGTACCACCACCACCAGCAGATTCAGCGGCACAGGCCACTGAAGAAAGCCAAGCCTCCAGCACTCACTAAGAAGCATAAAAAGAAAGGAAAGAAAGCAGCACCAAGGCGACCTCAGAAACCCATTCCTCCCGCGCAGCCTCAGGGCAACCTGGGAATGCCTTCCATCTTGTGCCTGCCCACTCAGCCCTCTGGCATAAGGTGAGAGCCAAGTGTGTTTGAATGTGTGTGTCTGTAATTGCCCATTCACACAAAGCATGATAACTAAAAAGATAACGATAACGATATTTGCATCCACACCTGCGAACGATATTGTCTGTTTATTATAAGTTCAATAGCATCTGCCCCTTTAATTCTGAAGTGCTTCATAGCAAGATTGATTCTGATTGGTTGTCAATGTTTCTATCATTCATCAGCTGGAAAAAATCGTTCTGAAAACGATTCCCAACAATATTGTTTCTCTGTCCTTGATCGTTACAGTTGTGTGGATGCTGCTATTCTTTGAGAATGACTTTTAGAACTCTTTATCGTGGGCCTTTAGTGTGCACTCATCATTTTTGTGTTTTGCAGGAGCCCTTTAACACCTGATTTAAGTGCAGATGAATTTCCAGATGACATCACTAATGACATCAGCGACATTCCACATGACCTTGAGTTGAATCAGGAGGATTTCTCAGATGTTCTTCCTCGACTCCCTGATGACCTGCAGGACTTTGATCTTTTTGAAGGTAAAATAACATTTTTTAAATTGCAATATTAAAGACATCTCTTATGGTTACCAAGGCTTTCTTTATTTGATTGACAATACAGTTAAAACAGTAATATTGTGGAATATTATTACAATTAATAATAATATTTTTAAGTAAATATTTTTACTACTGCAGTCTTTACTGTCACACAGTCATTTAGAAATCATTTTAATATGCTGATTTGTGCTCAAGAAATTTCTTAATATTAGTGTTAAAAATAGCTTAATTTTGTGGAAACCAAAATTTTTTTTTCAGGATTGTTTGATAAATTTATTTGAATTTGAAATAGAAATATTTTATAGCATTGTACATTTTAGGGACACTTTTGATCAGTTTTATGTGTGCTTTCTGAATAAAAGGCTTATGAATGGTTGTGTGTGTGTGTATATATATATATTCAAATAAAGGTTTGTTGATTTTATTTTATGGTTTGACTGCAGATAGAATAAATATGATCTCTCTTTCTGTGGGGCTGTAGAAAACACTGGCATAAAGTACCAGTTTGAGGATGGAATTTTAAGAATTGATATCTAATCAGAGAGCGTATATTTTTACCTAGCCTGTTTTGATTTATTTTTCTGGTAATTTCTGTCTACTTACTTACCTTGCTTCATTTGTCTGTTTACAGTCATTTGGTATTCTATAATTCAGCTTTGTTTGTCATAACAGGCAAGAATAGTGAGCTGTTGCCCACCTCTGAGGAAGCTGAAGAACTGGTTCGAGTTCTGCAGGCCATGGGCTCATACCCAGAATCCCTTGCATGTCTGAGCGGAATGCCCGAGCTTGGTCCTGTAGAAGCTGTAGATTGTCGAAGCATGCCTGGAGGAGTCGTGGATCTACTAAGTGGACGGCTTTCTGCTGAGACTCTGTCCAGCCTGGAGCTGGACCCCAGTCTGCTCCCCACCTCCGAAGATGCTTTCCCCCCATCACCTCCATCACCACAACCCCCTCTCACTCCTCCATCCTCTGTGGGGCATCTCACAGACAGCACATACTCACAGAGACAGCCTCATCTCCTAGCGAAGATGGATAACTCCAAAGCAGATCTGAGTGAACTGCCGCTTGGAAAGGACGAGGACATCTCTCACGGCTCTTGGGGCGTTCTCGCCCTCCCCCTCAACGATTCCTCACAATTTCACAGCCTTATTGCCTCGGATGGCCTGCTGATGTCCACAGCCCTCTCGACGCCAATGACCCCAGTGCCCTCAGCTCCCTCTCAGCCCAGTTCGGCCCTCTCCGTTTTGCCTCAGACTGTGCCCGTCACTCCCTCCACACCCGCATCCTCGTCACCAACATCCCAAACCAAGCACCTTCTACCCCCACTGTTTAACCACTGTGGGATTCCAGCAGACTTGCAGCCGCACCATAGTACACCGGCGCCACCTATGGACCAGGCCTGAACTGCAGGCAGAACCAATTTGCTACTCACAGTGTTCAGGGAACATGTTGCAGGTGATTTCCCATAACCCAAATGTCAGGGTCATTCTGTATGTCTCCTCAGTCCTCTGCATCTTTTTCCCTCACCAAGAAAGAACATCAAGCAATAAATTTCCTTGTCGGCTCAAAATAGTTGCTTTTTCCGAAAAGCAAACATAGATGGATTTTAGCCATTAATATCACTTGTATCCTTAAATGCATATTTAATATATTTATAGAGTAGCAGTCTGCACAACTAGTTTTATCGAGTGAAAATGTGTGGTACCTGGTGAAAATGTGGTTCTTGTTTAGAGGTAATGGTCAAGTTTGTCAGTGGCAAACACAAGGGGAAAGGTGTCATGGATGTATCACTATTTTGTCCCGTGTGATGATTAAAAAGCATATTGTTTTGGCAGATGGTGTTTATGTGCTTTTAGTAGCCGTTAAACTATGGGGTCTTGCTCTAAGTGTAAGTGCCTGCCATAAAAGCTGTGTAACACCTTTATAATCAGTGTATTGCAAATCAACAAAATACACATTGCGTTGTCACTGGGTAAAAATCTGTAAATGCACAAAATTTCACTCTTGGAAACATGAAAAGTGGCATTTACTCCCTGTTTTCGACAAGTAATTACCTTCTCACGTTACCGTAAAGTTAATGAGGGTGTTAAAATTCGATTCTGAGTGTTCGATGTGCTCCTGTGTAAGGCCTTTAGCTGAAGTGATGGCAGTTGTGGGAAATAAATGGTGTAAAGCTATAGTCAGTTATCTTGTTATGGCTTTTAAAGAGAGTAGTTATGATGCCTTTACCCTCATGTCATGCAGAGTCTACATTTGCATTTTTCCATTTATCTTCGTGGCAGATGCTTTCTTACCAAAGTGACTTGACAAGAAAGCCTCTTTTTATGTCCACATCAGAAAATATCTATATATCAGTATATCTAACTGACCAATATAATGAAATTGTGTTTGGGCAGTTGAGCTTTTAAAGAGAACAATGACGTATAACCTTAATTCGATATCTTTATGAAATGGATAATGATATAAAATTGTGGTTTGGTAGACTTGCCGTTGTACCAGATAATGCTGCTTTTACCAACAACAGGCATACTGACAGATATCCTTGCACACCGAGGGTCGTCTCATATACTTTTTATACTTATTCACTGAATGTATCAAGTCAACAAAAAAGTTTATTATAACCTATTAAAATGTTATGGTCCTCTTCTTTGTTCAAGGTATTTTTATGTATTGACATGTTTACTTTTGTTACTTACGTGCTTGGATGTGGGCGTGTATGTAGACAATGTGTAAGAGAAATTCTATTTGTTTTATTTGAAAATGTGTGAATTAAAACTGCTATGACCACGATTTTGTGTGCTTTCAACATCAGTTTGCAAGTTTTGTGTTGCAAAGAAGACACTGATAGCAGTACAAGACTCCAATAGCTGTATATGTAAGTCGTATATGTAAAACTAAAAACAGAGATGACTCATAACGTTTAGGACTTTTGGCTGGCTTTCTAAAGAGATTACAATGGCAAACCAGAAGCCGTTAAATTGTAATATAAAAGCTGATTTACGCCGGACTTCTACCTTGTAAACGACAATATTACTTGTAAAATAAACGGCAGAGGGCGCCAAAGGAATTCTAATGTGATCCAGTATTTTGCAGTGAGAATATTAGTGATAGTGATTCATTTCAGTGACTCGAGTCTTTTGAATGCGTTAACCAAAAAGATTTGTTTGTTCAGTGCAGATTATATTATATCGTAATATCAAACGATATGGCTTTTTGTCTGTTTAATGGTTTCCTCAATAAATACGCTTATAATTAGAACCGAAACGAGTCTTATAAACGAGTATATTAAAATACGCACGTCTACAAATACATTATGAAATACCAGAAGTTACCACAATTTTAGTGATTCATTTTGCCATCTTTCACATTACACAAAATGAATGCCGTTTAATTCGTGAAAGAAATGTACTTCGTTCGGGTCCTTTTCTGAACTCCTTGTTCAGTTTTGTTCTTATTCTCGTTTATAGACTGTTTCAACGACAACTACATAAACAAACGTTACTGCGCACGCGTGCTTTTGTGCCCCTAACGTAACTTCCGGTAAACATCAAAATAGAATCAATAACAACAGCTAAGCTCTTCTAGAGTAGATTTTTTTTATAACAAGCAAAATATGTTCGCTGCGTAAATCAGACGGATTTATTAAAAATGCAGACTCATTCTCAGCCAGCAGGAGTTGCTTTAAGTACCAGAAACGAGAGGTTTCCCCGGTGATGGCTGTAAACAAAGCAGTTCTGAGCTTACAAACGCTGCCTTATTTGCAGGATTAAATGAAAATGACATTTTCTAAAGTCAGTCTTCCGTCAGAAAGACTCACGCGGCACGCCTCGGTTTGATTTTTAAACGTGCATTACGTGATTGTAGCCGGCGCTGCTAACAAGACCAATAAACAAACACAGACCGGAAGTTCACTTAGGTCCAGGCGCGTGCGTCCGATGAAAGCGTCACCGAGTTCAGTCATCGGGCAAACCATTAAAATGCTGCTGAACAGTTCTAATCGAATGCTCCTTGATTTTGAAGTGTAAATGCGAGCCTGTTTAGAATCAGAAATAAATGCCGGAATCGCTAATCATTCAATCAGGTTTTTCACGCATAACAAGAAAAAATAGACTACATAATCATAAAAGCATATTAAAAGTATATATAGGGACTCGTTTTTGACCAATAGGGAGGCAGTAGGCTGGAAACGATCTTAGATCGATTCGTTCAAAACTACGCACTCGTTCACAACAGAAAGCAAAACGCGGCATTTTGTGCATCTTCCCTCAGCTCGAAACTAGCATGCACATGTAACATGAAACAAGCGTTTAAAGATGACGATACTGCTCATAATGACAAAGCTGATGCAAATCTATTTTCCTTCGTCGCACCGCTAAGAGGGGCGCGAGGATGCTCCTCCGCGCGAGCCCGGGGCTCTGGCGTTACCTAGCAACGGCTCCCATACTGTACTCCCGCTCCAAGTGCCTGGCTGGCTTCAACTCTGGCGCTGTTTCTATTTCTGTTGTAGCGTTGCAGTCGCCGTCTGCTAAAACATTCATAGCACAGTCCTCTTAGCATGTGGCTTGTGCGGTAATGTTTCAGTTTGAAGCACTACCCTACCCAACGCGCCGCAGAGTGATACTGACAAATGGCGCGTCAACTGATGGGTGACAGACCAGTTAATCATGGGCTGCCGTCTCCAGGGACGGGCTGATTGAGTCTGATGTAATGGATGTTATTATGGCCAGTGACATGACAACTGCGACCTCGTGAACGGACGTCTTTCCCACATAACAATTGTTAAAGCAGGTGCCGAAAATGTGATTTCTCTCACGCTTTTGGTACGGCGAACGAGCAGAGCCAAAGAGGGAGGGAGAGGATCGAGAGACTGGCAGAATGAAATGGCAGTTGCATAAACTGTCACAGTGATGAGATCTTATCATTATGGCTCCAGATACGCCAGGGCTGCCGTTAGGCCGTGACAAGGTTTAACGCCCACATGATTCCACATGAACAGCTTCTACAAGCGCAATCGTGTGTAAGTATCAAAGTGGCCTAGTGCACAATGGTGCATCGAACGTATTTGTTAGCGTCAAGGCCTCTTGACCCGCAGGCACCGAGCTAAACTGGTGGAGCGAACACATTTCACAATGCCTTAAAAATTGGATCGTCCTTTACACCCACACGGTTCTTTCAGTCCAATAACCAAATGTTTTTTTAGCTGTTCATCAGCCTCTTCGTTTCTCTTGTTATAGCCTACGTGTGGGCTCCCGTCTTGTGAGTTGCTAATATTTTGATTAGACCTTTTTTAGAAAACTCTGAACTGTAACCTTTCTAATAAGCTACATTTAAAGTGATAGTCCACCTGTCACGCTTCAAACCTGTATTATGTTTAAGATAAGAAAAATGTGGAAAAATGTTGGTAACCACACAGTTTTGATAGGCGTCCCCACTGAATTCCATTAAGCTATAAGGACAAAAAATACAATTAAAGTTGTTAAAAACTGATACTTGGTTGCCAGCTTTATAGAAAATATCTTCATTCTAAAACTATTGCAATGTTATGGATCACTGCAAATTGTGTCTAATACACTATGAATAATGTCAACATTATTTTGTGTATTCAGAGGAGTTATTGATCTATTTAGAGCTTGGATCTGATTGCAAAAACAATTGATTTTTTTATTCTGACATAAATCGAGGGTTGACTCCCAAGGTTAGCATTCTGCAGAAGATTTATTCAATAATATTTAACTAATTTGTTGTCAGAATAAATCAAATTTAGAGATCAATTGCTCACCAGTTTATTACCTGCCCTAGTAAGTCAGTACACTCAGTGTAGTCCCATCTGAACAAAACCATCTTCATATTCATGGCGTAAAAGATGTCATATTTTTGTGACTATTGTCATAACATTTCACTATTAATTTAACTAAAACTTTTTCTCTACAAAATGTAGTATGTGTTACAAAAAAAAACCAAAAACGACGACTTTAAAAAAAATCCAAAAGTGGGATTTCACAGTGGTGTTATTGAAAAAAAACATTTTGGGTTCCTCAAGCACCATTCAGTGAACATTTCTTAAAAGAAGAATATGTAGTGTGAAGAATACTGTTGTAATCTAAATAGTATTTTGTCATTAATTACTCACCCTCGTGTCATTTCAAACCCCTAAGTTCACAGAAGACAAATTAAGATATTTTTGATAAAGTCCCAGTTTTTTTGACCCATAGACAGAAACGCAACTCCCACATTCAAGGCCCAGAGAAGTACAAGGACATCTGTAAAATAGTCCGTGTGACATCAATGGTTCAACCTTCATTTTATGAAGCTACTAGAATACTTTTTTGTGCACTTCATGAACTCTTTTTGTAATTTATATTATCTTCTGTAATTGTATCAATGTCAGTTCAAGTGTTTGTGTTCGTAGTGACATTGCTTTCAAAAAGTTGCTTAAAACGTTCTCTGTTACTTCATCTGTCACACAGAGAATTTTATTTTTGCTCAAGATTAAAAAATAATCATCTTCATTGATTCCACACCCTGGCAGCACTAGATCTTTTATCAGTCTTTTTTTTTTATTGACAGTTCTCTTTAAAAATGCGTGTCTGTATACCTAATCATCCCCTTTCTGTACTTCTACAGAACAATGACATGTTAAATAGAATGGATGATCTACCACGAACTGTCTGAAGTGCATCACCCGGATACAACAAGCTGGTAAATGGCACACTTCTTCTGTAACACACCTCAGAACAGACAGTCTCTGCAGGGAACATCCACACGAACAGAGCGTTCTGTTCTTACAACTTGATGCTGCCCTCACATCCATCCGGCCCTTAAGTCATTATTTATCTGTGGAAAATGCCATCCTGTGCCAACCTCAAGAGTTCCACAAGGAAAGTGGCCCTGGACAGGACCATTTTTGCCTTGTGTAAATTAAGTTGCTATTGAACTGGGAAGATTAAAGATGCATGCAAACCAGTAAACAGTTGTCTCAGACGACTGGAGATTCGTACCACCTTCTAAACAGCAAAGATTTGATCGAGAGGTTGTTAAAGGATTTGCCTTTGTTTATCTATAATTAACGAGTAAGGGTGTTTCTCCATCTACTCCATCATCAAAGCAGTTCATTTTAAATGAGAGTGATTTAATTTTCGCCATCGGAGAGCAGAAACAATTTAGGAACTCATTAATGGTTATTTGAAAGTACATTAACTTAGCTAATCTCATATAGGATGGGATTAGATCACTAAGTATGGAACTGATGAAATGAAATAAGGAGCGTTTGACATCAGGCTGCAGGGGAAAATAAATTAAAAAGGACGGAAGGTTCTGAGAGCTCTCTGAAGAGATGAGCAGGTCACAGCAATAATGCTCTTTAAGCAGAGCAGGTTGACCTTCACAAACCCCTTCTTTTCATCTGAATCTGACATTTAGTGACAAGATAATATTCTCTCTGAATTTCGCCAGCTCCCTTTCAAACACACACAGACACACGCGTTTTTATAATTAGCTTCCTGCTGATAGAAGTTCAGGATATTGGTCCCCTGTGGAGAGGTAATGTGTTAATGTTTCTTAGGGAAGTCGCATCGAGGGATTCATTTACCGGTGAACTGCTTGGAGCCCCTGCAGCTTGTATATCTAACATAGCTCTCACGCAATGTTTCTTTCACACTTCACACCCCCATTTTATTTTGTTGTGAAAGTGTCTTTATTGGATGCAAGCTAGTCTCACGTAGCCAGACCTTCAGAATTCCTAGCAGCTTTCTTTGGCCAAGGCCCGCCCATAAGGCCGTTTGACCGACATGTCAAGCAACCAATCACAGTTTGTTTCGTTCAGCGTCACGTTTCAAGGACAGACCGGCGTGCAACAAGTCAGGCAGCATAGAAAATCAAAGAAGCAGAAGAAAACAAGCAGTAAGTCATTGATCTGTTCGTGCACGTATAACAACAATGGCGCCTGCATTACCACATCTGTTTAAAACACAGAGAAACGTATCCAGACTTTGTTCAGAGACCTTCAAAGCATCTAAAACCAACCAACACAGATTATTTCGTGGACACGACTCTAAAGACAAAGCTGAATTTACTATTGTGCTGGCGGAGTTTGTTGGCGTTCTTCATGACACAAGTTTGGCGATCTTCACGTCTTGCTAATGAGGTACAATAGTGTTTCCTTCGGGAAAAATATCTCTTTTTGTCTCCACTAAGTGCCTCAAACAAAACTCCTGGACATCTCTTAAAGAGTCTATGCTGTGAAACTCGCATGTTTGAGAATTCAACGTTTAGCTGATCTTGATAAATGCTCATTGTCACTCATGTAAACACGTTTTTCTTCCGCAATCACACGTCTGCGCTTTGTTTCCCGGCGGACCGAAAATAAACACGACACTCGCGTACTCGGAAATCCGCTAAAATTCAACCAATCAGATGACGACTTTGACGTTCCTGAAGTGTTTCCAGTCAAGTGTACCATATACATCAGACATTTAGCCAACGTTCCGTGTCTGAGGCTGAGACTAGATGCAAGCTGACTTTTGCAGTTTACTATGTTTTGCATAGCCACCGGGGTACATGGAAAGGACAAACCTGCCCATTTGTTACATAAAAAGCTTTATTATTCAACTTAAGCGTAATAAATAATAAATCATTATAAATAAATGAAAGCTCACGTGACCTTTTACAAGGCAGACGTCTGTGTTTATTTTTTTGTGGCGCTTGCCTGTTACATTAAATTTGAATGAGAAGTCAGTTTTTTTAGCATGTGGTAAAGTTTTCTGTTATTACAAACCACAATGATGAATAAAAAGCAGGCAAACCTTTTCTTTTCTAAATTTAGCTTTCTCTGTGCAGAAAATGGATCTTCTTTCATTGAAATAGAACAGAATTTTCAGGGCATTTGAAGCAATCTAACACCTCCAAAGAGCAACATTTGGGCTGCAAGCTGCCAGTCATCCTCACAGCTGGGTCAAACCAGATCAAACTGCTTTATTTGTGGGGAAGACCTCTGCCAATACCAATGAGCTTATATGCGTCGAACATGGGCAAGTCCACCCATAGCTTTGATTCATTTCGGACTTATTTCGCGATGATGGATCAGGTGGAGGTTTATCCTTCAGTAGTTTCTTTTTATAATAGACTTATTACACATCACAACACATTTATTACAGTATTATAAACCACTCCAACTGCCATTCTAATATTCATCAGAAGTAGAATAGAATGTATTGAGAGAAACACAATTAGAAAACTGGAAAACCATTAAACGCTAACATAACATAAGGTACATAACATAAGATTTTTCCAGTCAGAAGTTCCACTGCAATTTAGAATCTTATTGCTTCGTTTTTCAAACACAAGAGTTAAACAAAGCCATAACAATGTTGACAAGGTCTTATCTATAAAGAATATTAAAACAAATATACACATCCATTGTGCTATTTACTGTCTTAGATGGGCGTCCACCCCCACTTTATCCATTGTACCCATTGCAATACTCAAGTCATTCAGGTCAGGAAAATATTTGAACATTTCAACTACGTTTAAACTTCTAAATGGAGAACAGCAGAAAACAATCATTGACAAAACATCATATATGTCAGAGCCAAATGTGAAATACTGTGAGAAAAAAACTTGTTCTGCCACAAATAGCTCATAAAAGCTTTCCAGACTAGTTGTCTACGATGGTTGGTATTTTACATTTGGCTCTTTATATTTAAGGCTTATTCTTTGACGTGAGATAATCTGGCTTGATCATGAAATGATAGATCATGCAATAGATTAAAAAAAACAAGAACAAAACCTGAGTCGGTTCATCCCAAAATTTGTTACATTTCCATAAATGCACAGCGCTCCTTTCTTGAAGTCTAAAGACCACAGTAACTAATCTCTCATTGTGTTATTGTGTACCGCATTAACCAATCCACTGGTAAAAAAAACTAACAAAACAAAACTAATTGCTTACTCAGGTTTGGCTTCTTTAGAAACATTAGTTACCATATAGATTATGCCAGTGAACACTGACATTGCATTCTGATCATTAGATAGATATTCTATTGTAAGATATACATAATATAGGCAAGCCCTCAGAACAATTTTGGCTATTAGGCTAATATAAAAGATATACTGAATAGTTGTTAAATAGTGTTGTTATATTATCTGCAATTAGATGTTGAAAATGAATTCTCCTTTCATGCTGTTTGTGGTAAAAACATGCCAGATTGTGCAGAGGATTAGCATTAATCTAATATTTTATCCATATATGAATTGCTATAAGTATAGAATGTCCCTTTTACTTAATTTCAATTTCAGAGAAGGTAAATGGGCAAAACGTGTATACATATAGAAGTCTGTTCATTTCAAACTCAAGCCCGTGAACCTCTCTGAATTCATTTTTCTCAGTTTGGGTGGCAGATGACCATCCATTCGTCCTCCGATTCCGACTCCACCCACCCCGACCCCTCCTGCCAACCTTTGCAGTTTCGGCGGCAGATCTGTCACCGATTGGCTGATATGTTCACCCCCGCCCACCAAGCCCAGCTTGGGAGCCAGTCTGTCCTCATTGGAGCTCAGCACACCACTGATTGGCTGAAGCCTCTCTTCTGCCACGCCCGGAGCCGAACTGATTCGCTGGAGTTTGACAGGCAGGTCCCCCAGGTTGTAGGTGATCTCCGAACTCATGCGCAGAAGCTTGCGGGGCATTCCATCCCGGATGGGGACCTCCCGTCCCGTAAGCTTCTGAAGTTTGGCAGGCAGTTTAGTGGTTGGCATGGGGGTTGCTATATTAATGGAGGCAGTTTCTGCATCGCTCTGAAGTTCCAGGCCTTCGAGAGTGCCGCTGCCCTCTGTCACCCCACCTGCGCTCTGGCACAGAGACGGTGCCGTCAGCGGCGAGGACAGGAGCAAACTCTCCTCTTGTTCTTTAACGCTGTGCGGAGGTGTGGGAACCTCAAAAGTGCCATGAAACTGCGAATAGTCGACCTTGAAGAATCCCTCCTCCAGAGAAATTACCGGGAAGAATCGGTGACCCCACAAAACCTCATCCTCCGTGTACGAAGTACGAGCCTGGCATGTCATACCTAGGATAATACAAGAAACAAATGAATTTAATGAATGAAACAAAGTGCGAGCAAAGACGACGGTGCAGCTCATTAATAAGAATCTACATCAAGTTCTGTGCAACAACAAATCTGTTTCAGAGGAGTGTACTGTGCAACAATGGTTGGGTGACTAAAACTAATAGATGCATTACTGACAGCGCGCGCGCACACACACACGGGTGCATTTACTGTTGAGCAACACCCACGGGAACGTCTGTTCACGGTCCATTTGGTTGCATGAAAACAAGAGCTTTATCTGTGGGAAATTCATTAGATCTGTGTATCACCCACACCAGCGAACATCCCTCCTTAATTAAAGCGTGCAAAGCCTTCACTATAAAGAGCTCATTTTATGAACCCCCTAACAAGCGAACGGATTTGCAACACGCCGTTCTACATCAGTCAATAGCAAGGAATCTAAGATAAGACAATTGCCGACTGAAAAGCAAGAGAACCCTTGATGACACAAAAAGGGTGCATTTTTCTTGCATCTGCTCATCTCCATGTCTCCATGTAGGAGTGTGGTTCTTTGTCTACCTCTGTGCCTCAGTGCAGAAGAGGCCAGAGGAGATGAGATTTAAGATGTTTGCAGGATAGATACTGTTGAGGACTTTGTTCTATACAGGGATTTGAGCAGCTGGATGAAGGTGCTTAGAAAGCGTTGGGACCGCTGTGTCGTTCTCCTGACAGAAGGAAGCAGACGCAGTCTGAAAAAAGACGGTTGCCGAGTGCACATAATAATAAACCTCAGACCTAAATATAAAAACCCAGCAAGACAAAACATACATTATACATTTTTGAAACTCAAGATCATTCTTTTTTTTCTCACGTCGCCGCCTACGTCCATCGCACACCTACACACTCTCACATACACAAACACAGGCACGGTTATCCTCCCTTACTACAGTAAAAAAAAAAAAAAAAAAAATCCCTGCTTTCCGAGCTGACAAATTCTGGGCTTAGCAGTATAACATAATATTATTCATCTTATGAAATATTTAACAGGCTTTCTGCTGTTCACTGGGAGAGGGGAAGGTAAGGTCTCTGCCGGAGTTGAAATCCAGTCTGGCTCACCACGATTTCGGCTTACATAATCATTCCATATTCTTCCATTATGACAAATTTCATTTCTGCGTTTGAGAGGAACGTTTGCGCACATTAGCTTCCACCAGAAAAAAAAAAAAAAGGTACCGCTACACTCCAACATCTGACAGTTATGAGAACAATTTATATTTCCAAGAGGGATAATCTGTTTCTATGGTGACCGTCATCAAGTGTTCGGTTCCATTGCCACAGAGGTGCTCTGCCTGACCTGTTTCTGTCATCTCGGTCTTTCTCTCTTTCACTCGCTTCCTCTCCATCATTTTCCCCTACTCGCTCCACATTCCTTCCTGTCCATTTTAGTGTCTCTTCCTAACACACCTATAGCACTAACCATCATTATCATCACGACTGTCTCTCGACCCCTATCTCACACTCTCCCTTTCTCTCTTGTTGTCTCTCTCTCTCTGTGGTGTGAGATAACAGTAAACTCTACTATCGGGCTGCTCTGAACGGTAATTGACCATGCAGCTGGGCCCAATTCTCTCCTGTATCTCGCTGACACACAGTGTGTGGTCCTGAGGGGATGAAGCAGTGCCTCCCTTTTGATTTGCTAAGGCCTCTTGGGACGGTTGCGCCAAGCTGCCCTGTTTACTCGCACTGCTGAAAGCACAAGAAATAAAACTGGAAATCTCAAACCACAGGCCAAGAACTAAAAATAAAAAGTCAATGAATAATGCCAATACATTTTGCCTCCAAGCATAAATAGTTAATATTCAGTGCTACTCGGTATCTACTAAGACAACTGAATCTATTTGATACAATGTTATAGTATTTAATAATAGTTTAAATGAGTTTTTATTTTTAGACATTTTTCGTTTTCATTTTACGTTAACGTTTTGATTAATTATGTGTTTCTGTAATTTGTATTAGTTTTTTTTTTTTCCTTGGTTGCACTTTATTTTACATTATGTGTACTTACATGTACCTTACTGACCCAAGAAAGTACTGTTAATTTATGAGGTTATTTAGTTATTATTTAGTTACTATAATACCTATAACATGTAGCCTATATAGTATGTACATGAGGAACAGCACTGTAAAATAAAGTGCTACCTTTTTTTGGTTTTAGTTATTTTAGTGCATTAAGGTAAATTAAATTAAACTAATAATTAGCTGAAATAAAGTTTTTAAAAATCTTTCAATTTATTTGAGTTAATGTATATTTAATTTGAAGGAACAACTATAATAACCTTAATTTGGCCATTTAACAGCAGGTGTCAAGCTGGTGTATATATATATATATATATATATATATATCCTTATTGATACTTTTGAGAATTAAAATTTGTGTAAGGCACACAGACTTCAACAAATTAGTTTTTGACGAGACTTTTCTCAAGCAGTGACAGTTATAGATGTGATAGAACATTTTTGATTTGTAACAATAGGTCAATTGCTTTAAAACATACTTTTCTCAAATTGGCACTCTTGCAACAAGCATACTTTATAATGAAATTTTAAAAAATTCAAATGGGGTGAATAAATGACTTGTTGAGAATTCTTGAAACTAAGTATGTAGCCACTCAAACAATTAGTGGATCTTAAAATGAAACACTTGATAGAAATACTTAATAAATTAGGTGAAATTCAGTCTTGTGTTGTGACCTTGTATCAAGCAATGCTTTAATTATAAATCTAGTTTTACAGTCTTAATTCACCATGTTATTACCAGCATTTCTGCGTAACATACTGTTAATGAGGTCTAATGATAAAATATGTATCTCAAATGCATATTGGTTTAAATACAACTTAATTTTGTTTTTAGAATAAAAGAACAAAACATATCAATGGTCATGCAGACAAGTGCTAGTGCTTATATATCTTTAAAAATAATTATGTCAAGGTTATTACATCTTCTGAAGAAACTTGGTTCCAAACTACTAACAATTAAAAGACAAACTATAATTTAATGTGGTCTTTACTAAAATCCATTACTATTTCTAATGGCTATATTTCTGTTAGTTTGAAGTAATTTTTATGAACACATTCTGTTTTTGCTCAGTGTCAGGAATATTTGTGCTAAATTTACGAGATGCATTTTTGCAGTGTAATGTGAAAAGCTGTAAATAATTTGACAGATGTGAATGCTGGCACAGCTGTCATGTTTATCTCTGAGGGCAATGGATGGCTCTGGGCTGGTCCTTTGAGACTCCTTGGCCTTGAAGTCGCTGCCTCTCTGCTTGAAGGAAATTAATGTATTAATGTCCAAATCGTCCTCCTGCCACATTGTGAGAATCATATAGAGAAGACTGGCATTAGTTGTCACACTTGTTACTCCAGAGTGCATTTCTGTATAGCACAGGTGTCAAACTCAGTTCCTGGAGGGCCGGAGCCCTGCAGAGTTTTGTTCCAACCCTGCTCCAAAACACATA
>JAUCMS010000105.1:5233525-5255820 GCA_032357445.1 Enteromius radiatus
CAAAACACATACTATGCAGTTGTCAATTAAGCCTGAAGGACCTGATTAGTTGGATCAGGTGTGTTTAATTAGGGTTGAAGCTAAACTGTGCAGGGCTGTGGCCCTCCAGGAACTGAGTTTGACACCCCTGCTGTATAGGAACACAAACCTTACATTTTCAGCTTGAAAAAAAAAAAAAAAAACGCTATTTCCACAGTGATTGTCCAGGAAGAAAGATACAGCTCGCTGAACATACCTTTAGTGACAGCATGCTCTAATAACAGTGCTGGGGTACAAAAATGTGTAAAAAAATAGTACCTTTAGGTCTATAACAGCTTGTCGTTGAGGGAGTATGCTCGAAGACACTTCTTTTGTACCTTTTATCCCTAAAAGGTTCATTGTAGTAACGTAATCGCACATTTTACTACTCAAATGCAGCTTTTAGGGGTGGATAAGTTATCCTTTTAAGGGTACTGCATCAGTGACAAGCTGTTGTACCTCTTAAGATACAATTTTTGTACATTTTTCCTGATAGTGTGGGTTGTTATCGCAATTTGTAGCTGCCATTTAAAAGCCTATAACTGTCTATTTAATAGCTCTTAAGCTAAATTTGAAAAGTATAACAATTTATGAAACGTCAAAAATATAAAAGCCATTGTTTTTGCCAGCAGATTTATGTTGTGTCCTATTACAGAAATGCAGCTATTACCATAATTGTGAAATTGCAATTTAGTTGTCCCAAATAAATGTACTAACTATCAGGCCATTGAAAAGGTACATTATTTTGTTTCCTCATCAGAACAGATTTGGAGAAATGTAGCAATACATCATTTGTACTCCGCAGTGAATGGGTGCCGTCAGAAAGAGAGTTAAAACAGGTGATAAAACCATTACAATACTCCACAAGTAATCCATCATTTCATCAATTCTTACCTTTTGAAAAGCTGTGTGTTTGTAAAAAAACAAATCAATCACTGAGATTTTCTAACTAAAAAAAAAAAAAACTTGCAAAATCAACCACATATTTCTTTAGAAATGTTTTCACTTATAAACAGTGGTCAATCTGTGCATATTTCTCTTCTGATTCAGACAATGATTTTACTGAAGAAAGCAATATTATGAAGAGAGGACGTTAAAGACGTTAATTAATAGACTGGAGTCTCATTTTGATGGCACCCATTCACTAAAGTGGATCTATTAGTGAGCAAGTGATGTAATGCAAAATGTTTTACATAAAGAAACAAATTCATCAATTTATTAAACCAACATACAAAAACAATTATCTTACTGAGATGTAGCCATTGTGACAACTAGCCCCGGTATCCGCTATGTGAAATATGAGCTTTCATATACAGACTTTAATCCTGAAGATTAGAACCGAAGGACACAAAAACACTCACACACACATACACACATGCAGAACATATTTGGTGATGTATTCCCACATGCACATGTCATAAACCTAGCCATAATTACAGGACATAATTAAAAATGTCTAATGAATTATTTGATAAGTAGTAATTAGTATTTGATTTATGAGGCTGATAAACACAAGTTTCGTCTCCGTACTTCAAACAGCCGGTGAGACTTTACTGTATGGAGACCGCTTAAGAAGGGGCCGATTTAGTTGCTATGGAAACTGATTCACAATGGGGAGAACAGAGTGCTGACTAACTGTACATAATTCTGCTTTTTTTTCTTTTCTTTTCTTTTTTTACCCACAAATCCCTTGACTTTCTGTAGGCGGAATATTCAGATGTGCCATCAATAAAGAAGACCGGGACGGCATATATGATTTTCTTGATTATGTTAATTAAATCAAAGCATGGAAGCATGCGATTCTGAATCTAATTGAATATGTACATATACAACATGTATGCTGCAGAGATTTTCCGCTGTTGCTTGTTTGAATGCCGTTTCTTACTGTGCTGTCTTGTATATGTATGGATCGATGTGTTTGACGCTGCAGGCTAAGAAAGTAAAGGTGAGCTCGGATTTGATTGACAGGTGGCTTAATCTCTAAGCATGCCAGACTACGGAACCATGAGGCAGAGAGCAAAATGAAAGACTAACTTTGTATATCATCTCTTGCATAACACGTCTCTCTCTCGCATTTTCCATCTTTGCTGCAATAGACACCACCATTCATTCTTTTATATCATAAAAAGCCGATTTGCTCAGGCAAACTTGCTTTTGCAGACTGACTCTCTCTCTCTCTCTCTCTCACACACACACACACATCTGTAGCACATCACCCAAACACCTTCATCATGTGCACATAGTGTACTATTGCACACAAAAAAAATCCCTGACGCATAAGAAAAACATTAAAGAAAAAAAACAGGGATTTGGAAACTACACTGCATACACTGGTTTGTAAATAATGTGCATGATTTAAAATAAACATTTGTGTAATCTTTTTTTCTATTTCTTAAAAAAATGTGCACATATTAAAGATGTATAGTGTGGAAATGTGAATCTAATTTTCTGTCAGTTGTTTGACATCTGAACATATTTGCTGCTTTGTGTGTGTTTTATTAAAACTCACCGGTGGTCTCCACGATCCCTTCTAAGATAACCACAATCTCAAATTGCTCTGTTTGCATGGACCTGAGTGAGAGGTCGTAGAATGGGCTCTTGGAGTCGATCACATGGCAGATTGTCAGAGGGGACACTAAGAAAAGCTGGTCGACTCCGGTGCTGAAACCGACGTCCAGCTCAAGTTGATCCAGAGGCAAAAACTCGCCTTCAGGAGTCTGGCGGGACTGCAGGGAAAGGTAGAAAATGAGAACTACTTAGGACAAGACAGGGAGATGATGGAGTGTGAGCAAGAGGGAAAGACTGGGTCTAATGCATCTAGAGTGATTCAAAAAGGACTGTTGCATCCAAGTCGCATAAAGCGGATCAATAGCCTACTTTGTCCACTGTAGGTGAACAAATCAAATTATAGGTCTTTCTCATTCGTCTCGACTGGAGGTAATGCTTGTATTAGGTTAAAGAATGAACCTTAGCTTGAACCCTTCAAATATTCAGTGATATGCATTATTAATGAATTGACACGTTTAGATTGAAATTCATTGCATAATGCATATTTCTGCCCTGCATTTATATGTTCCTTTCCTCTTTCTTTCTCTCTCTCGCTCGCTCTCTTTTTAATTGGTTCCAGTCGCATACTCACTTTGAGTAGTTTGCAGCGTATTTGCGCGGAGACCATATGGCTGTTCCGCAGGTTCCCCACTCGGAACATCAGGGTCAGTTTGCCGTCACGCATTGAAATAGCTGCGTGCTCGCTGAACATCAGCGTCTCCGCGCGTTTCTTCGGCTGGGACATTTTGATAAACATGCAACCGATCAGAAAAGCATCCACTATAGAGCCTAGGATGGACTGGAAGAGGAAGAGAATGATGCCTTCCGGACACTTGTCCGTAATGTAGCGGTAACCGTATCCGATAGTGGCCTCGGTTTCGATGAAGAACAGAAAAGCTGAGGGAAAGTTGTACACATTGGCCACGCACGGTGTGTACTTGTCATCGTGGGCCTGGTTCAGGTCTCCGCGTATAAAGGCAATGACCCACCACATAGAAGCCATGAAGAGCCACGCCACCGTGTAGGTAAGGATGAAGATGAATAGATTCCAGCGCCATTTGAGGTCCACGAGCGTGGTGAACAGGTCCGACAGGTACCGGCTGGTTTCTCCTCCCAGGTTCCCGTGCTGGACGTTACAGCGGCCGTTCTTGTCCACAAAGCGCTGACGTTTCCTTTTCTTCTCGGGGGCTGCCTGGTTGAACCCGCCGCCGCTGGACGAAGTGGTCACCACTTGATAATCATCCCCAAATTTTTTCCGCAACGCTGACATCCTTCACGGTTAAAGTTGTCTCGGATATAGGCTGCGAGAATGCTTGGCGTGCTTGTTCCTGACAAACTGTTTTCGGTTTTCTTCACACTTCAGATGCACCAGTCTCCCGCATCTCTGGGCGGAGGATTCCAAAAAAAAAGTTATTTTTAGGGCTTACCGCAGGAGTTTGTCAATAGCAGCGCGTTGGTCTTGGGATGGAGCGATGCAAGTCTCTTTGTCTTCTCCAAATCCGCATATCTAAAAAACACTATCACTCAGCCAAGGCTGTGAAATGTGGAGAAAAATGGATGCTAGTAATTTGTAATCTCAGATTGGCTTGGCGCAGTCTAGCACTTGTGCGTTGGCACCCTCCTCCCCCTCCACCTTCATCCACTCCTCCTGTTTCCCCAGGTGTATCGCGCCAATTTGATAAGATGGTAGTTGGTAGACGCCCTAAGGATCCTGTCCAAGTTTTAACTCACCGCCTCTGCTGTTCCTCGCAGCTGGCAAGATTTGTTATCTGATTCTGTTCGTCTTCTCACTGTTCTCGGTTCCTGCGCACTGCGCGCCTCTTGCTCTCCAACTCCATCTCCAGCCCCGACAAATAAGAGAAACTTCTCCGAGAGGGTGGTGGAGATGGGAGGTGGGGGAGGGATGAACACGTGTTCTTGTGTTGGATACATCTTTTTTGCTGCGCTTGTAATATGCTTCTCTGAATAGTGCTGCATATAACGTAATCTCCGCAAGATCTTTGTTTACAGCCAATATTCCGGATGCTAATTAGAGAGGGGTCGGGGGTTGTCTGACCCCAGTCTTATTAATTAATGTCGCCAATGAAACTCAAAATAGAAAGTTAAATATCAACAGAATTTTCAGGTGTTAGTTATTAGTCGTTACAATTTGCATTATCGTGAGGAAAAAAAACCATAGCAACAGCAACTGCTTGAGTATTTTGTACAGTGAGAAATTTACATGTAAATTATACATAGCAATTTTTAGATCTGGAAGATCATTCTAACGTGCTAGAGGTGCCAAAATCGTCAATATTCTAAGCAAAAACGGACCTACTCTATACAATCTAAAAAAAAAGCTTCCAATAGGGGCTTTGGTTACACTTTATTTGAAAGTGTCCTTGTTACAGTTAAATAAAGAACATTTTGTGCAATGGAAAGGTTCTATGAATGTTAGGCTCTTTAACAACCTTTATTGTTTAGAAGAAATTATACAATCCGATCATTCTACAAACGAGAATGCAAGAATAATCTGGGATTTGAAATTAATTTGAAAACAGACCTGTGCACACTGAATGAGCCGTCAGAGCAGGTAAAGTTGTTACGTCCATTGCAAAATAGTAATAACCAGTTTGCAGATTGTTTAGCTTTATGGTTATATAATAATAATACAGTTTGAAGTACTTTTTGTATTTCAGACAGAAATTTCTGTAAACAGTCCCACCCTGAAGGTCATCTAAAATTTTGCACCAATGTACAATTTATCAGAAAATAATTCATGTCCAGACTTTAATATATTTGGCCCTTTATGTGTCAAAATGATGGATGAAGACGATACAGGTGATGAATATACTGTCACATCAGTGTCAGATAGCACAGAGGGAACAAGCTTTCTTTAACAAAACACATTCTTCATTTGATAAAGCTTCTAAAGCAAACTGTAATGACCAGGGCTTATTTATGACCCAGCCATACATGTCATATTCTTAAAGAAAAACACTCACTGCACTTCAGTCTGAAACCGTATTTGACATCTGTGTGTCCTTTTCAAACTCGGAGAGTTTCCATCTCTTCCCATTTCAAGCCGGCGGGGTGCTGGAAGATAAGGACACAATTAGTATGTTATTTTGGAGTCGTGCAAATGATTCTCAGTCTATAATGGACTGACTCTGCTGCTCTGGAAGTGTCAGCACTATCCTCAATGGAAGACTGTGACAGAATGTCATCAGCTATTATAAATGGGGATGGGTTTTTCCACAGTGGTGCCATACACTCTTAAATAAAAGTTCCAAAAGAGGGTTTTCAAAACAATGCCACTTCTCCAAAGAACCTAATATTAAACATTATTTAGTAGAGAACATTTTTTTCTTAGTACAAAGAATATTCAATGAATATAATACTGTGAAGAACCATTCACATAATGGAACATTTCAGGGAACCATCAAAGCCAAATCAAGATCCTTTATGTTGAAAGTGTAGAAGAAGCATTTTGGGTTCTCCAAAGAACATTTTAGTGAACAGTATTTAGTAGAACCATTTGTTCTTAGAATACTTAGAATAAAGAACCTTTTTTACAAAATTCCAGGGAACCATCAAAGCCAATGAAGATCCTTAATATTTAAAAGTTTAAAAGAACCATTTTAGCTTCTCCAAAGAACCTTTTTTTTTCTTAGTGCAAAGAATATCTAAAGAACATTTTTCCACTAAGAAGAACCTTTTGCATAACGGAACATTTCAGGGAACCATTAAATAACTTTTATGTTAACAGTGTAGAAGAACTATTTGGGTTCTCCAAAGAACATTTTAGTCAAAAGTAGAATTTTTTTTTCTTAGAATATTTAAAAATAAAACATGTAAAGAACCCTTTCCCACTATGCACAATCAATGAAGAACCTTAATATAGAACCATTTTGGCTTCTCCAAAGAATCATTTGTAGAGTATTTAGAATAACCTTTTTTTTCCTCTTAGTGTGAAGAATATCTAAAAAAATCTAAATAACCTTTTTCCACTGTGAAGAACATTTTGCGTAATGGAAAATCCTTGGGAATTCTGGAAAATTCGAAGCCAATAAAGAACCACTCTAGTGTAGAAGAAACATTTTTGGTTTCAGTGAACAGTCTTAAAAGACCTTTTCTTCTTAGCATATGGAATATTTTAAGTATCTGAATTCATTTACACAAGTGCGTTTTGTTTTAGTCTTTTGAAAACGATTGTGTGGCTTTCGCTCTGCGTATCCTTGACGACCGTGTAAACGATAGGGTGGGGGAACTATGATGTCAGAAACTTTTTTTTCAATTTATGAGAAAAAATAAGGAAAGGAAAGGACGTGACGTGACATGTGGCCAAGTATGGTGGCTCAGAATTTGTGCGCTGCATTTAACCCATCCAAGTGCACACACACACCTGGAGCAGTGGGCAGCCATATCGCTATCGCTGCTAGTTGGGGGAACGGTGCCTTGCTCAAGGGTCTCACCTCAGTCATGGTATTGAGGGTGGAGGCAGCGCTGGTCATTCACTCCCTCCACCTTCAATCCCTGCCGGACCTGGGACCTGCAACCTTTCGATTATAAGCCCGACTCCCTAACCATTAGACCACGGCTGTGTAAATGTTTTATTAAGTTATGTTTACAACAGGCTTTATTTTACTCAAACTTCAAAAAAAAAAAACATTATAAAAGTCAATAGGAAAATCTTGAAGGAACCCTTGGCAAATTACTCTTCTGGGTTCTGACGGCATATATATATAGTTCCCCCTCTCACCTTAACATGATCATAGTTGTACCTTTAGATATATATGTGTAGATTCCCCATTCCAAGCAGATGTAGATGTGTCCACCAACTAAATAATAGGTAACCTACCTACATATCAATTGTTGTACCTGCATGAATGGTCATGTGACAGTTTTGGGTTGTGTAGTGTCGATCGTTTATGAAATGCAGTGAAAGCACCAGTGTAAACAAGAATTGTTTTCATACCATTTTAAAAAGCCAAAACGCACTAGTTTAAATTGGTAAAAAGAATCCTTTTCTCTCTGCAAGAACCTTTGGTGCAATGGAAAGTTTCAACGGATGTTATACTGTAGGTTCCTCATGGAACCATAAATGCAGATAACGAGTGTGCATCTCTCCCATTCTCTTCCCCTCTTCTCTCTATTCATATCATACAGTAGGTTGCACATTCACACATGCACAGCGTTTGGGCTCTTTTGGAAGCAAATACAAATACAGGATGTGGCTATTTTAAGCCCTTTTGCTGAACCTGCTAGTTCAGGCTTTTTTTTAATTGTTTTTGGAAGCATTCAAATCCAAGTGCGCCATTAGGATGCTCTGTTTGTTGTGAAGTATCGGGTTAGTGTAGAACAGGCTTAAGGGTGTCTGCGCCAAGGACAATCCCGTATACACATGCAAACACCAACGGCATGCTTACTAGACGAAGCATCAGACACAACATGCACTTGTCTGAATGCTGCAAAAGCACATCGTGATTTCTAGCGTAGCGCAACTGCTTCATGCCAGCTGAGGTTTTCCTCAAGACACTAGCCCCGTCTTCCCCAGAAAGCCTTAATGACCTAAAGAAACAATTACACCACTGGAGGAGGACCAACAGAGCATAATGAAATGATATAATGTGTCCAGACAGCTTCTAATGATGTCACTGGTGAGAATGACACATAACGATTGGAATAATACGAGAGGACTTTTACCACCATTGGCGCTGTAACTAAAAACGCCTCCTCTGACTCTCGACAAGAAAGTCTGCCTATTTGTTTACTAAATAGATTCATCGGCACAGTGGGAAGCTAATGACAGGTTGAGAAGGTCCAATCAGTAACTGCTATTCCTCTCATGTGATAATCACTAGATGGCAGAGTTCGTCAGAGTGATGTCTTTAAAAGCCCTGACATTAAACATTCTTGTCCCCAGAGCTTACAAAGAGAAGACTGTACCAACAGATAAATATCAACCAGCCAATAAACCTCAGACATGTCACACATTTTTGCTTTTAGATCAGAACCGCTCTCAGCTATTTGGTAAGCAAAATGCATATTGTTATATAACTAAAGATACAGCACGTTTCAAAATATCCCAGTCTTGTTTCACAAAAAAAGTTTTCACGGATAATAAATATGACCTGCCTAGTAATCATGTAGTTAAAATGCAAAACACACACACACTCTTAAAAATAAAAGTTCAGGTAACGCTTTAGAATAGGAAACACTGATTCTCTATTAACAATGACTTTTCCCTCAACAAATTTCTAATTTTATGCTTATTAATAACTAGTAAGGTAGTATTGGGTGGGATTAGGGATGTAGAATAAGGTCATGTTGAATAAGGCATTAATATGTGCTACTAATAAATGACTAATATCCTAGTAATATGCATGTTAATAAGCAACTAGTTAAGAGACCCTAAAATAAAGTGTATTATTAAAATGCACACAAAAAGAAAAACCCTTAAAAGGTTTTTTTTGGGGGGGAAACACAAAAAGGTCCATCACTCTGAAAACCTCTTTTTGGAACTTTTATTTTTTAAAATATGCAAAGCTTTTAAGAAAATGAAGGCAGTTTTATTCATATTATGAGGAAACTACATCACACTAAAGCACAGATATAAATGTTATTGCTAGAGGATAGGTCATAGGCATATTAGGTCATTTTAACTTCTACCTGATCAACATCATCCAAAGGTTCAGTATCTATTACAATTGTAGCTGTTTTTCTTTCCGCAATCGTCTCAGATGCCTCCTTTGCCTTGTTTCTATCTCTCCTGAATCTCTCCATATGACAAATTCTGTACTCTTCCATCCGTAGCCTGTTCTACCCATAACCACCCACACTTCTTCCTCCTCTCTCTCTCTCTCTCTTTCCCTCTTTGCCTCCACCGCCCTCCACCACTGAGGGAGAAAAGCAAGCGCTCAGTGAAAGCATTTGAAGAGAGCGCATTTCAATGTGCACAGAAACACCCAGACAGGAATAGCACTATGTCCTGAGAGCACATCTCTCTCTCTCTTTCTCTACTGGATAGGTCTGATGATTCATATATACACATACAGAGGGTGATACGGGACAGAGAGGGCATGCAAAATAGGCTTTGTGCGATTGGACCCTCGGTGCTGCTCAAAAGACCCTCGTTGATGGACTCACTCCAGGAGCCGCATTGTGGGATGTGTTTACATTGCGCAGATCCTGTTTACCGGACCGTTGATTAAAAGGCCAGGTTTGAGAGGATCTAAGCACCCTCCATGATCGATTCTTCCTCCCACTACTGAATGCTTCACAAAAGGGGCTTTTAGGACTTATTATATGCCTGATATCTAAGAGCTTTGATGCTGTTAAGTGCTTGCTCAAGACACGTTTAACCCTGAAAGAGCATAAAATAAAACATGACTAAGATTTCAAAGCAATATAAATACTATAACCCGTGGTTAAAGGAGCACATGGATGATTTATTGTGCAGGTGCAGTTAATGGCTATAGGGGCGCACAGATTTTCACCTGAGACTGTGTAAACAGAAGCATATTAAAAAGATTAGCTTTAACTGCCACTTTGCACAACCTCCTCGGTGGCTTCTAATGGAAATATTGCTCCCGTATATTTCCATGGCAATCCTGCTGTTCTCTATCCATATGTTTACAAGGACATGGCTCATTCCTGAGGGTTTATATGGTATTCATTAATTATGGATTTCCATCTTCAGGTTAAATCCAGCAGTGAGTCACAGCACGGTGACTCAGTATTTGACCACGTTGGATTGTTTAGGTTGATTGTCGGATTAAAATGTGCAAACGGGATCTTGTATAATTAACATGGCTGTAATTAAAACTCTCTTTTCTGCATCCATATGACAGTAAAGAAAACAGCATTGGTTTGGACGCATTTTAGGAGCAACTCTGCCCTCTGCTGCATGCTTGACTGCAGACCACCTCATCACAAATTACACTGGTTCAGGGTTTAACTAATTAGCTTTCACTTGTCTTGAGCAAAACACATGAATAAATGAATGAAATAATATGTAATACTTCAGTCAAATCAAACAGGACTAATTCATCTAATGCAATAAAATAAATGTGCAATTAGTCTCCCAACGTTCTGCAAGCCATTGCAACATTTATTTCTTAAACCTAAGTATCTATTTCACATGAATTATCAGTAGGCCTAAGTAATCCATTACTGAATAGAGTTTTTTTCTTTCTTTCTAGTTTTACTAGTTTTGATTAGACGCAGATGAGTATCTGTTTCACAGATACTGGTTACTATTACAGTTTTACTAGCAACTGTACATTGGTTAATAACCAGTTAACAAAAAAAGTGTTGCTAACCTTTGCTAAGCTAAGTAGGCTAAGATTTAAATGTTCTTCTTAAAAGATCTTTTTTTCTTTTTACATGTTTTATTTAAAAAAAATCACGGTTATACAAATATTAAGAAACATTCCATTTTATAAAAATTACTGCAAACATTATGCAAATGTTACTGTAGGATTAAGTAGCCTATCATTAGTTAGCATGAGGGCAATATGCTAATGTTTCATGTTGAAGTCAACACCAAACGACTCCTGTCTTTGATTCAGAGTGACTCTTTTATACACGGTGCACTTTCAGATTTAAAACTTTGCAGGATGTTTGTTTACTTAGAGCTGTGTTACATACTGCATGGAAGCTCATTTTCAAAAACCCATAGTGGGGCACGTCAAAAAAAAGTGACTAAAATTCAGTGTTGGGCAGTAATAGTTGCTAGTAACGTTTTGCTGTAACTTGTAACCTATTACTAATAAGATTTCAGTAAAAATATTACAGTTCTCATCCATCATCCATAAAACAGCTTAGTTACTTTTGATGCCTCAACCCTGCTGATTTATTTTCCGAATTTCCATGACACACACATGCATGTGATGTCCCCAGTGCGGCAGGCGAGCTTGAAATATGGACACGCTTACATTCAGCAAATAGAAATATTCCATTATATTGATTTTGTCAGTATAAAAAGAGGATCTTGAACACCGTTGTGTAAGTTGCGGCTTTACTTCCCTCTGCCATTACATCCCTCTGAGCAGCATGTGGTATATTACATTATTATAATTAAAAATCTTTTTAACACCATTAACACTTCTGACTGCAATCCAGTGTGGATTTTGGTCAAATGATGAGGTAGAAATTGTTGATAGCAATTAGAAAAAGTAAAGTAATGTAACTAATTAATGCTACAAGAAAGTAATAAGCAACAATAACCATGACTGGTTATGTAAATACAACTGGAGTAGTTATATACACACATACACACATAAGTATGGTAATTAACTGAATACACACTCCTCTCTGTTGGAATGAGTACTATTTTGGTCACACTTTATTTTAAGGTCCAATTCTTGCCATTAACTGACTTTTGCCTCAATAAACTACTAAATTGCTGCTTGTCTAGGTTTAGGTATTGACTAGTATTAGGGATATAGAATATGGTCATGCAGACTAGGCGCTTTATAAGTTCTAATAAACTGCTAATATGTTAATAATAGGCATGCTAATAGGAAAATAGTTAATAGTGAGAATTGGTTACACTCATTACTATTTAAAAAAAATAGATTGCTTATAGTAATGCAGTTCTTTAGTAGGCTACTAGTTAGATGGCAGTAAATATTATCGGACTTCCTTGCCATTTGTAAAATTTGAATTTGTGTTTCAAGGAGTCTGTGTTCATACCGGTCTCTATAGTTTTCAGTTTGTGTCAAAGGGGGCGCAACGTGAACGCATCCCTCTGTACGCGCCGCTGAACTCTAGTCTCAGGGGATGAGCTCAGCCCTGATTGTTTGAGTTCTCAGGAGTCAGACCCCTGTCCTCCACAGACCAGTGCACCTAATTACCTAAACAGCAGGTCCGAGAAGAACCATGCTCTTTACTGCATGTCGGCCCATAAATTGCGTCCAGCTCTTCTTTGCTCTTGTGACTTTAGTGGACTAAAGGAAACTTCAGCCGCTGTTTTGCGCGCACCTGCTCTTCCAGAGGATCCAGAAGAGTAGTTGAAAATGAATTCAACGGTTTTTAACGACACAGACAACGCTTTGTTTTCTAACAGAAGCAGCGAGGTCTTTCTTTCGTGCTGTAATGTGTCCTCGGTGGTGACGGACAGCGGGCTCGTGTCCGCGGCTCTGGACGAGCGCAGCGTGTTCATCATGCGCACGGTGCAGATCGCGGTGATGTGCGTGCTGGCGCTCACCGTGGTCTTCGGCATCTTCTTTTTAGGCTGTAACTTGCTCATTAAGTCCGAGGGTATGATCAACTTTCTGGTCACGGACAGAAGACCGTCAAAGGATGTCGAAGCTGTCATCGTGGGATCGTACTAGTACGTAAAAGTTTCACGGTCAGGTGGGACGCGCGCTTCGGTAATGTGTGAAACTATCCGCATTAACCTCCAGAAACAGAGATGAAGAAGAAATTGGCACGTGTATGATTAAACCTTTACCGTTTCCACTGGGGAAAAGTGTACCTTGAGAACTGGTGACCGGCTTGAAGAGGAAACATCACGACATGGACTGTTTTGCTCACTCTGTGGACCATGAGTGATTAATGGTTATGTGATTAATGCTTGTGGAACAAACTGCTGAGATTTATGTGGGTAAACACTCTGAGTAATGCATATGAAGTTTAAATGAAGGAGTATTTTATAATGCGTGTTAACTAAAGCACTCCTTAAAGCTGGATAAGAAGTCTATTTTGTGCAATATTCAGTGACAGATGTCTTCGTTGTGCAACAGTATGTTCAACTAATTTACTGTCAAATTACATTTGGAAATGTATACGTGTTGTCTAGCAAAACTGTAGTTTGCATGTTTATGTGTGAATTATGGCTATATTCTGTCTTATGGATTTATTACAGTGAGATAAATTTCACTGATAAATGTAATGGATTTCCCTGTGACCTCAAATGGCTTTCCTTTCCTTTCCTTTCTTTTTAACAACTATATAAAAGGCAAGTACAAAATAACTGAATCATTATTACATTGTTCTCTGATTTTCACAGAAGTAGATTGCGTGATTGAGTGTGTAAGTCATTATCAAATGGAAATATGGATTAATATAGTTACGTTTCCTAGCCTTTGGCAAATAATCATCTCTGCAAAGACTGTTTGCACAAAAGAACAAAATCAGATCAACAGCGGTCCAACGCACCTGTATGGAACAACTGGGTCTAAAGGTCTGAGAGCAGTACTAAAAATGCTTCCGATTTTTTTCATTCTTGTAACAATATTTATATTACAAATACCATCAGCACAATAAGATGCGTAAAAAAAAATATTATATATAATATATAAAAAATCCTTTTAAAATGACCCTTTGTTCAAAATGCGATTTTTAACCCTGGATTTGTATTCATTCAGATGTGCCTTCTGACTTTTGGTCCCTATAGATACAAACCACACCTCAGAGAACTTACACACTGACAAGACCCCACTGTGCTTTCAGATAGTTTTTTTAACGTGAGAGAAAAAACACACCCAAAGAATGCAACAACATGACTAAACAATTTACTTCACTTAAACTAAGATGACATTCAGTTTACTTACACGGCACACATCTATTAACCAGTACAGATCGGCCCATTACCTTAATGTTGCTGAGCAGTGTTTGTATACCTTAGGCATATTTTCACTCTACAACACACATCAGTGTGCCAGACAGCTGTGCAAATGATAAACACCAGAATGCAAAAGTGTCATGAAATGGGCCAGACACTTGAGTTTAACTTTTTGTTTTGAGGTTTTACAGAACGCACATATCACATTAACGATATTGCAATTTCCAGGGGCTCTTCAGATGACAAAACTCCTTGTGTCCTTGTCTGCGTTTGTGTACTTTAGTTTCAACAGTGTCCATGTATTATACTGTTATATAATATACAACACTGAGCGGAGGAAAAAAAAAAAAAAAGTTTAAAACAAAACAAAAACCTTTTATACAAAATAGCTGGTTGTGTTTTCAACATCTACTTAATGTTAAGAATGAATGTTCAGTTTTAATAATAAAAAAATGACTTTTTGAAAAATAAAACAACAGACAGCTTGAAATAATAATTGTAATATAAAAATGAACAAATATAATTTTTTTGGTACTATAATTGGTTACTACAGTTTATTTAACTAAACTAACTACACAAAACATTTCTGCATGTACTATAAATATTTAAGCTTTAACTCAAAATCAAGATCACTTTATAAAAAAAAAAACAAACCACAATTAAAGGATCAATGATCATAACCGGTGTACTAAAAGTACTAAAATGAACTAAAAAAAAATAAAAAATAAACTAATTAATAAAACTTACAGACATTTAAAGTAAAAACAAATACAAAAACCTAACTAAAATATTAACCTAAACTAAAATAGTTTTTAAAGTTATTAAAATGCCATTGTGGAGCTCTTCATGTGGAAGCAGACCAAGGCCAACATCAGATATTTTATCTCATTCTAGCCGGTATCTAAGCAACACACATTATCTCTGTTTTCATTCAGCTTGTCCAACTCCATATCCAACACAAAGCCAAAACGAGGCAGATTCTAGGCTATCGTTGATAAAAAAAAAAAAAAGTTTGCTCCCTCTCTCTCGGTTAGGTTTGGTTTTGTGATGGTGCAGCTCATGACGCAAAGCAAGAGACGACTGAGACGAGTGCAAACCAAGAAGTCAGGTCTAATGTCATCGCCAGATCAGCGGGTAAAGAAAGACAGATGGAAAGCACTAAGCGATGGGGAAAAGGCCAAACACTGAGCTGGCTCATTAAATGCCTTGATGGATTCACACGCTAAAACTCGCAAGAGTATCTGCTGGTTTAATTTCTTCCAAGGATGTGTCACCTTTTACAAAATAAGCCAAATTGAAAACTTGCTACTAAAAATGACATTCTATGCTTGAAAATGACGAAATTAACATGTTGCCATTTCGTTGTGATTATTTGTGACAAATTACACCAGCATTACTGTTCTGTATTTCCTCTCAGATTTTTATTTATTAACTTACGGACTTTTATGGATTTTTATAATGAGAAAAAAGCCGTGTTTCCAAAAAGAAATTAAAACAAAATTATAGATTTTTCCTTCATACCAAAAATCATAAGGATATCAAGTAAATCTTTATTTAACTAGGAAAGTCGCATTGAGGTTAAAACCTCTTTTACAAGTGAGACCTAGTTAAGACAGGGTCCGATAGCAGGATTATACAAATAACAAGCCACAAACAAAACCAACATCATCAATAATATACAGTAGCATAAACATATAGGTATTACCCAATACCCTATACAATACTGTACACAAAAACAACATTAATAAAATCATGTTAATAGTGAATTAAATTGAAGTAGAGTTATCAAAACAGCTGCACTTAGCAATAACCAACTCTTTTATTATACGTTTAAAATTATTGAATGAAATGACAGATTGTAGTTTAAGTTTAGTCTGCGCGTCATTCCAGGACCAGGGACCAAAATAGAACAGGCTTAGCTTTCCAGCCTCTGTTCGAATAGCCGGCACTTTAAACTGTAACTAAACTTTCCACATAGATATTTTGGAAGTTTTCCTAAAATAACTTTATAAATTAAAATATACCAATGTTCAAGTCTGCGCAAATGCAGAGATGACCATCCTACCAAACTGTAAAGTAAACAATGATGTGTCCTGAAACTAGAATGTGTGATATATCTAAGAGCAGAGTGATAAAGGGGGTCAAGTTTGGACAAGGTGGACAAAGAGGCAAATCTGTAAATAGTATCCCCATAGTCAACCTGTGACAAAAAAAGGCTGGCAACTAAACGTTTTCTTGAAGCCAAGGAAAAACAGCACTTTAATCTATATAGAAAACCCAATGTGAATTTTTATTTCTTTACAAGCTAATCCACATGATATTTAAAATTTAGGTTTTTGTCCAACCAAAATCCCAGATATTTAAAATTATCTACAGACTGGATACTAATTCCATCCAGTGACTTGATGGAAAAAGATGATGGTTTAGTTCGCCCATTTTGAAAAACCATAACTTTAGTTTTGTGTGAATTTAACAACAGCTTCAAATCTAATAGGGCATGTTGCAAGATATTAAAATCTGCCTGCAGATTTGAAAAAGCTAATTTAGCTGTGGGAGCACAGGAATACAAAATTATATCGTCTGCATAAAGATGATATTTACAAAAAATAAGATTATCACAGACATTGTTATTGATTTCCATCTCAGCTAAACGCTGCCCCATTCTAACAAACCATGCATCAATGGAAAGTTGTATAAAACTCAGTTTCAGATATGCAAACTCAAACGTGTCAAAGACTTGTGTGCTAACATCAGAGTATTGGCCTTCACACATAACCAAATCAACAATAATCCTTAATGACGTACATGTTTGTGATGGCATGGTGGCACTTCTATTAATTCAAGCCCAGGGCTGGAACTTTATTACACCTGTGTGAATAGGAGCTCTGATATTAGTTTATATAATGTATTTGCAATTTGACTTTTTTTTTCCTTTCGTCATGTATCAGACAGATTAGTAGTCAATTTTGTCAGACACACAGTGAGCCGCAGAATGATTACATGTCTCGCTGGCCTTTCATGAAAACTAGCCTTGGGGGTGACAAATAAAAAGGCATCAGCAAATGCTTTCATATTGACTGCCACTCGCACTCACGTCTGCGCTGTGCATTCTCAACCGCAGCGCCCTTAGGCCTTAACCGGGATCTTTAGAGACGCTCACCCACAAACTGCAAAACAGACGTTTCTATTAGTTTTATGTCTTTGCGAATTGCAGCACATTATGATTTTATGGAGGTTTACAAAAAAAGGAAAAGCAAGCACACATACGTAGTGCTAGTGTGAAATATTAAAGAACGAAAAAATAAAACAACCTGATTTTTAAAATTTATATTGCAAATGTATTGCTTTTTGCATAAATACATACTTACAAAATGATTTCTGCTAGCGTTATTTGACACAACATCCCACCTCCTGGGTAAGCAATGAATATTCCAGTGTAGGTTTTTTTTTCCATCCCTGATTATTTAAATGGCAGGAAAACAAGTAAGCAAACCACTCAACCTCCAAATCAGGTGCTTTCAGGACGGGATATTGCTTGTGACAGTTGCACTGCACGATTCAAGGCGAGAGAGACAAGGTTTACTTCACACAGACCTTCACCTCAACAGAAACATCATTAAGAGAGACACTTTGTCACCAAGTCATGCAAAAACAGACTAAAACAAACAACAAAAAAAAAAACACCCAAAAACAAGGACAGCATAATAATGCATGCACACTAAAATCTCGCTTCTACCTTAAAATACCTGAACGATCTAAATGCAACAGGTTTTGAGGTGAATAAACTACTTCTGGAAATGGCAAAGTCTCAACAAACCAGAATTAACATCCACTAAAAACAGAGGGGGAATATGTCCTGTAAAGAAAAACTGAAATTATAGGAGCCTGTTGCCACAGATACAAAAAAAAAAAACCACACTCACTCATGAAGCAGCAGTGCATTAATACTCATATCTATATATACACTAGACAGACCAGTGCATTAGCGCTAGCAGAAATGAGCCGCTACAGGGCCTGCTAATCTAATGAAGAAGAAAAAAGTAATCATGGCCTGGCAGAGTCTGCATCAAATAATTAAAGTCATAAATTAAATCCACACTTTTACACTCTCTGACCTTCTCCCAGGCTCTCAACAAAGCTTTGACACGGTCACTCTCCATCAACCCCAAAACAGCTATTGTATTAATGATTTCCCCCGTTAAAACGCTCAATAGAGCAGCAACTTCCCGCTTTAATAAAGCAAGACTGCAAAGGGACTGTAGTCTTTGCTAAGCGGAGTTCCTAAAATGCTAATTCAATTTACTGAATAGATTTAAACAGCATCTATGTGTTGCCACACTGAGAGTGAATGACATCAAAAGGGCCAAAAGCAAATTTAATGCACTGCTATTGTAATGGAAAAAAGATGCTTGCACAGGATTCTGTAATAAAAAGCCTTTTATAAGACAAAATAACTGAGTAACAAAGAGACCCTGGCTTCTCTAATGTTATTTTTTCCCCCGGAAATGTAGTCCATTATGAAAAGTCATTGTGCGTTGTGTAATGAATTTGTCAAATTAGCATATATGAAAATATGAGAAATCCTTTATAAAATAAAACATTGTACTTTATTGCTTTGCTTCTTGTTATTCAGTGTATGAATGACTAAAGAAATATATTTAACTGCTATTCCATTCTTTGTTTGTTTTTGTGCATAATTCTAAATGTTTTATCTGTAGTTATATTAGTAACATAATTTGACAGCTCCATCTGCCTTTAAAGCAATAGTTCACCCAAAAATGAAGGCACTTATTCACAGCAGAGGATCCATTTGGAAGCAAGTTTCTCTAAATCTGTTCCGATGAAGAACCAAACTCATTTACATATTGGATGACTTGAGGGTGAGTCAATTTTTAGCAAATTGTCATTTTGGGGTGAACTGCTTAAACTTGGAATTGCCTCTTGGTAATTACAAGTTAAATGACAGTCGAGGTGTCCACAGATGGACGACCGTTGAGGCACATCAGGTGAGATACCATATAAGAGTGAGCGCAGCCACTATGCCGTTGAGTATAGCCATACTGTAGCCCATGTGGAAAGAGTGTCCGGTCATTCTCCTGCAAAAAACCAAAACACAAACACCCAATGCATTAGTTCACAGTGTGACTACAACAAAAATAACCGTTGATTATTATCCTTGATATTGTAATTGAAATACAATTTACATGATAATAGGTCATATAGTAAATGACTCACATACTACTTGTGTTTAAAGTCATTCTGAACACAACAAACTCATGCAAAACATGTGAACGGTTAGGAGAAGCATTTATAAAAACAGCATAACATTGTCTCAAAATGTCAAACAAGCCTGATATCCTCCAGCTGGATGAAATCACAATCTGAAAAGCCCATCATACTATCGGCAGTCTGTCAAGAGCCAAGACTCTGGAGACTGGCTTTTATATTTGGCAACTAGAGTTGACAACTCTAGTCCACAAATGGGGAAAGTTGTGTAGAGTATTCCAGCTTTTTGTTCAGGCTTACTACTAAGGTCTGGATTCAATTTTCAATATAATGTAACGAAGCAATTTACACTATGATAATATAATTTACACTGTGTCTGTGCCTGGATGATCATAATGGGATGGTTAATGATTTGCTGAGTATCCACGATTTTTCACGATTCTAAAGTAATACGTTCTTCTGCACAATTGACATCTTTACAGTGCTCAGCTACTGCAAAATGCACTCTGTAAATAAAAACCTTTGATGTACTGTAATCAATACACGTGTAACTGTAACAGCTGTTATAATAATCTAAATTATTTATCTGATTAATTGTACAGCTACATGATGTAATACCATTTTTTCATTTATCACTCAGTCAGTCTGTTACTCTCTTGAGGTGTCTAACTGTAATGCAGGAAGTTTAAAAGCAAACGGAACAAACAAAGCTGAGGAGCGTGTATGGAACATAGACAAGTGCATTGATCATATCAGCTGGCCATTACTCTACTCTAGTGAGTGCAGAGGCCCATAAAAATCCCATTATGAGGCATCCAGATGTCCCATGTTATCCACTCCCATGAGTTCACTTTAACTAACGGCTAATTTGAACATGCATTTTCAGGAGCACAAATCTGCACCATTGTATCAAATTGTTCATTTTTTGTTCCGTTAACCCATTTAAGAATGCACTCTGAATTCAAACAATAAATACATTTAGATGACATTTAGAATAAGCAAGTAGAATATACATATTCTAAAATGAGAATTTTTAAATTTCAAGCTGAGGCTTTTTTGTGCATGTGGAGGGTTACACCATTTGAGAAATTGGCACACTTATTTGAAAGGACATTTTGTCATTACGCAAATGGCAAAAAAAACAACAACAAACAAACATGCATCATTAAGGTTATCATTGGTTATCCACTTGCTACTGTAAGTCGTAACATATTGAATACTGTTTCTAGCTCAATGCTTCCACTTTGTTCCAATTGAGAATATTACCATAACAGTCATTTATATGCAATACATATTTATGGCCACAATTAAGCTAAGGACAAATGCTCACTACAGTCTCCAGGCTCACGGTGTACTGGCCACCAATATTTTAACAATTAAAAAAATAAAAATCAATCACTGTCTGGCTAACTAACATTGCATTAAGGAGATAAGGGATGGGATCATTATTTTTTGTTACGGTTACACGCAGAGTGTGTATTAACACATTTTGTTTGCTTTTATGATCTGCTTCAGCGTTTGGAATCGGAAACTGTGGCACACACTGCACTGCGTCAAAATTAACAAGCTGATTTCTGAATTGCATCAGCTAGACTTGACCATGAAATAAGCCAATTTTTACTGATAAGTCTCAATCAGACATATCACTTGCTTAGATACGGCTCTATCAGCTTGTGTCTGTTAAAGCCAGGAAAGATTCATCTATCCCATAAAAACAACAGACTTAATGACACAGCAGCCTTGACATGGAACATTAGGGAGCCAAGCACTTCCTAACAAATCAATGGGGAAAAACAGTTTGGGAGCTGATTATAATTAAGGCCATCCATTCAGATAATTCACAGATGCGAGATCTAATCAGGGAATGGCACGACGAAAAAACACAAAGTTCCAAAAGAGACTAAACTAATTCCTATTAGCCAGTTAATTCAGCAAATCAATTGTTGTGGCATAAACCTACAACGTGATCCTCACCTACAACGGAGGCAGATAATGTAAAGCTTATCTGCTTGAGACAGAACCACAAACAACTGACTGTGACCACCATATGCAACCAAAGATTGAAAGGTTGGGTTTCTATGGAAACAAAGTGATGGGTGCATTATACTAATACGTGTGTGCGTATCTGCAAACAAAAGAGGAAAGCTTCTATTAGCATCAGAGTCATCTGAGGATAAAGCAAGAGGCTAATTGCTAGAGCGCCGCTGCGAAATACAGTGAAAACTGACATGGAGAATGCCAATAGGACAGTGTGTGTCGACCACTGCCGTTTGGTGCTGGTGAACCAGAGCTATGCAAGCGTGAAGGAACAAGCAGACCCAGTCACAGTTCCGTGGGGGTCAGTCAATACCACCCCATGCGGCTGCTAGCTGGTCGATAGCCTGTTTGCGTTCTGAGCCAGCTGTGTAAGTTGGGTTTAGTACAGACATCGTCAAAGCATCGCTGTGTGATTAGATAACCAACTCACTTTGTGATGGAGTGACCCTGGGTTTTATCGCCAAGCCTCCAGACACAATCAATAATGTTCCCCTCAAACAGCCAATCAGAAGCCAGCTTACAGATTCATAAACTGGAGCAAAGTCTTAAACTCATTTGCAAACTCTAAGTTAGCAGAGAAGACACGTTTCAGCTAGCTTCAAATAGGGCTCCCTGTTTTCTTGCCATCTCATATGAATCAGAAGTTCAAGGGGTCCAAGCCAGAATGAATTAATTGAAATTGAAAAACAACTTTAAAGAGCTCTGCAACAAACTTTGTTCCACTATACGTTAGGCTGCATGATTTGTAGTTCAGTTTTAGGTTACCGTTCAATATTCATTAGAGGAGGTTATCGTTTGACTGTTCTCTGAAGTTTTCCAAAGCTTAGTTCTCCTCATGCCTAGGGATGGGAATTGATAAGATTTTTGCGATTCCAATTCCATTTTCGATTCTGCTTAACGATTCAATTCTTTATCG
>JAUCMS010000105.1:5278231-5294949 GCA_032357445.1 Enteromius radiatus
AAAATGCATTATCTGTGAGCATTTTAAGACCAAACAATTGCAATGATGTATTTTAAGATATCTCAGTGCAAGCCTTTGCAGTTTATACAGATCTTAACATTTATTTTAATCTAGGACTAGTCTTAATCCCTGTACGGGAAACTGGCCCATAGAATCCTTCCATTATACTCGTATACAACTTAAAAATTCATCAATACATAATCAGAGGTTTGTCCACCTAGAAAATTATTTACATACCAAATATTAGCTAAACAGTTTCAAGTCAAGTGAGTAGTAGTCAACGTTTAAATCCCTGTGATTGAACATCTAATGTGTTATGATGCAGCTCGAATTTGCACACTAAAAACGTTGTTGGTGATGAAAATCTACATTGTATTTGAGTATGTGTTTAGCATTAATCAAGTTTGCTTGGTTAGCTACTTACCCTGTACTTACTGAACACATTTGGAATGAATTAGAACACTAGCTCTGTGCCAGGTCTATAGCGTCTCCTTCCCTCAAGGAATCATGGTTATATTCATAACCTGGAGACGTTTTATCATCTGACCAGTAAGAGGAGGAAAAATGGGAGCAGGAACCATGGATTTTTTGAGGTGTGAAGCATGAATGTGAGTGCCCAAGCGCCCAAGTGTTGTGAATTGCCTGAAGCTGAAGAGAATTTCAGATAAGAAAGTGTTTCTTAACGCGCATACTAAGTCTTGGTTTCTACTGTAATATTACATTACATATTACATATTATTTTGTTTATTTATATAGTGTTAAGTAATTATATGCAGGTGAAAACTTTGCAGTCTTTGCTCATCATGACCAATACAAAAAAAAAAAAAAAAAAAGACACATAAAACTTTAAAGAGGCTGAACAAAAATGCATGGTAGCATTTTAATTTTATACCTATTCTTGATACTTATTGTTTGTCTTTTTTAATGAGGTCTTATGGAATAACCTTTTTGGGTTTAATGTTTGGCAAGCTTGTTTGCACGTCCAGGGGTTTTCCACATGCGGGGTTAGATGGAAGCCCAACAAATAAGCATGAGACGGTGTTACTGCTCTGCTTTTGTCATTGTTTTTTTTTTTTTTTTTTGAAGCACTGGCACTAGATTGCACTATTTGCACACTGAGGAAGCTGGGAAATGGTGCCTGTGTGTGTTCTCTGTATTTAGGTCTTCCTGAAGGGAAGGGGTAAACAGTTGCTTATTAGCATGCACATTATTAGCATACTTACTGTTTATAAGTACTTATAATGCACATGGCTAATTTAATACGACAATATTTAAACCATACCTAAACAACTACTTTAATTATTAATAAGCAGCAAATTAGGAGTTTGGGGAAAATGTCATAGTTAATAGTGAATATGAGTTCCATATTCTAAATGTGGAAGGAGGATAGCTAGATTAAGGAGCTAGCGAACAAAATCTACTGTACAACAGCAGAATTTCTATTTCAACTATGCCACCCAGAATATACCGGGATATAAGAGCTCTATGCAAAAGGGACACAGGTTCATTTGCCAGAGACAGGGTGAGGATGACAGTTTAGACAGGAATGTACAAAAATATATTTAAACATACAAATACTCAGTCAGTACAAGATGTTCACAAAGGCTCAAGTCACAAACACACTGGACCAGCAGAACCTGATTTTGCTGAGTTCGGCGTGTCCCTGGGTCAACATCTTTGTTGACACTGGAACAACATTGTGATTAGCCAATCAGATTTGAAGAACCAGTTTATGGTTTTTATGAAGTTTAGGCTTACAGTCAGTGTTTGGTGCTTGTACATCAGTATCAGTCATCTATCATTTCCTCTGATTTTAGGCATTACTCATGGGTAGGGTAAGGTTTAGGTGTAGAGATAATATTTTGGAATAAAATGTTGTTCCAGGGTCAACAAAATATGTTGACCCAGGAACACGCCTAACTCAGAAAAATAAGGACGTGCCACTGGACCAGTAACAGAGGGAGGGGATTCAACCCCACACTCCATACCCATGACACTTGTGAAAACCACTAAAAATGTAAACACATCACTCCATGTGGACACACCAATATAAGGTACATGGCAAACAACAAAACGACAAAAAGCAGAGCAGTAACAGTCACATGCTTGACATTTGTTGGACTTCCATCTAACCCCCCGTGTGGAAAACCCCTGGACATGCAAACAAGCATGCCAGACATTAAACCCAAATAAGGTTATTCCATAAAACCACGTTAAAAAAGACAAACAATAAAACTTACCATTAGTGCTGTCAAACAATTAATCGCGATTAATCGAAACCAAAATAAAAGTTTTTCTTTACATAATATATTTGTATATACAGTGTATATTTATTAAGCATATATAAATACAAACACATGCATGCATATATTTAATGAAAATATGTTATGTTTACATATTAAATCTATTTGGATATAATATCAAATATAAGGAAATAAATATATAAATGCATTTGCATGTAAATATTTTCAAAATATATACTGTACGTGTGTGTTTTAATATAAACATAATAAATAAACACAGCATAAACGCATATATTATGTTAAGAAAAACTTTTATTTTGGATGCGATTAATCGCGATTAATCATTTGACAGCTCTACTTACCATACATACCAATAAGCCAGTACAATGGTGCAATATGCATGCATGCTCATCATGCCGAATTACAGCAACTTGCAGGCCCATGACTGAAACAGACAGGGTAATAAGCCCTTTCATGTAACAGGCAAAAGGCACTTTTAGAAACAGGGACTTACCTGAGAAATGGCCTACAGCAATCCCAATGGCAGATAGGAGGACAACCTAGCTGCTAGCACTCAACGCACCACATGTCACAAGGGGACAATACCAGGTATAATACATCCCAAGCAACCAACCACTTTCCTCTTTTATATTCACAACATGGCCACTCATAGGTTCATTAAGATTTACCAAACAAACCAATCATGAAGTGTTCCAGTCACTGATTTAAGTAATGCCAGCCAATCCTGCTAGGGCTACCTTTACCCTGCTACATAAAGTTTTACCAAATGCATTAAACAGACATATTTGGAACATTTCTGAGGATGAAACATGCATTTGAAACATGCATGAGATATTAATCTTAAAGCTTAAAATTACCCATTGAACCTTCAGCTCTGAATGCAAAATAAATATCTGTGAGCTTGGATACTGTATATAACATTAGCATTCTTTCCTTTAGTTTCCCTTTGGAACCAAAATCATCTGCAACCAAGTTAAGTGCTGGTGCATCAACACACCTCATCTTTTTTTCATATAAACTAAGTTCACACGAACTACGAGCTACGTCCGAAGCCTGTAAATTTATTAGCATTTAGCTTAGTACAGTGGTCCTCATTTGGGTTCACTGTCCTCTTTTGATGAGATAGCTTTTTCTGGCCTTCTTTAAGCACATTTCTCCACATAGGCTAATCTGACAGCTTCCGAGTGTGTGAAGTTGGGAGGAGAATCTCTCCCTATCAGGATATTTACAATCTCCTTCTCTTTGATTAGAGATCTGAAGGTGTCAGGCGTGATTATCTTCTTCTCTGTGTCAACAACTTTAGTCTTCAGTGCTTAACGCACCTCTTCAGTTTTGTCAATGGTCCCTGTCAAAGTTCTGAATTGTAAGGATTTTAGTTTCCATGGCTCAGTCTGAACTTTAATTAGATCTCCCAGCTTTGTACTTTTAATGGCGTGTTCTATTCATCTACTTATGTTCTGGTAATAGAAAGTAATACCGCTATGAGAAGAAAGAAGTGAAATAAGTATGGCTGAAAATGGATGGCCAATACCATATAGAACAGTACATATATTGTATATATACTTAGTAGAACAGTATATATACTTAGTAGATTATTAGTATACTCAGTACATTATAACATATATTACAAAACAGAAATAAGTTATTTGAAATTGTAATAATATTTATTGTACTTTTTATCAAATAAACACAGGCATGTGAGCATAAACATTACATTTAAAAATATGATCCATATGCAAAATCTTATCAACCCCAAAAATTTGAATGGTAGTAATATATTAACGACATGGACAAAAGCATTGTAAATTCAGATGTTTTAATCATGCAGTATACATTTACAAAATATAGAAAAAATTGATTTGTATCTGTATTTGTATTTGTATTGATTTTGTAAAAATTGATCTTTGCAGTATGTACATTTTTAACATTTCATCCCTGTTAGACTTTCCACTGTGTGAAAGTGGAAGTGTTTAGAAACAGGAACAACTCAGCCATGAAGAAGAAGACCACAGAGCATGATGCGTAAAAGTTGATAATGCTCTGCTGATCCATAGCTGAAGAGTTTCAAACTGGCATTAGCTTTATGCAATGGGTTTCCATGGCTGCAACCAAGCCTCACATCTATAACGCCAAGCACTGGATGAAGTGGTGTATAGCGCTGGACTCTGGAGCAGTGCAAACCTTTTCTTCGGAGCAATGATTAATGTTTTTTCTGTTTGGCAAACTGATGGGTGAGTCTGAGTTTGGCAGATGTCAATAGAACATTACCTGCCTGACTGCACTGTACATGCTGTAAAGTATAACAAGACATCTTGGATGATGCTGCACGTCCAGGAACAGTTTGAGAAAGGCCCTTTGATATTCTAGAATGACTATGCCCCAATGATCAAAACAAGGTCCATAAAGACATGGCTGGATGAATTTGGAAGAGCTTGAGCTTGAACTGGAACAGGCCTTCTCATCCAACATCAGTGTCTGTCCTCGCAAATGCTCTTTTGGATGAATGTATTCCCCACAAGAACACTCTTGTGGAAAGCCTTCCCAAAGGACTGCAAAGTCCATGTTTGGTCAGGTGTCCCAGACTTATAGAGTATATACAGTTAACGGAATAGTTCACCGCTCATGCCATTCTAAACCTGTATGATTTCCTTTCTTTTGTTTCTGTATATAAAAAATGATGTTTTAATAAATTTCTTAAGAATCTGGGATTTGGAAGAACTCAAATACCCTGTACTTACTGAACACATTTGGGATGAATTAGAACACTAGCTCTGTGCCAGGTCTTTCGCCCAACACACGTGCCTGACCTCACTAATGCTTTTGTGTCCGTAAGGATTAGGGGAAAAGCCCTGCAACCTTGTTTCAGAATATTTGAAAGCCATTCGAGGGGAAGCTATAGCAAATAGTGAACCAACTCCTTATTAATGTCTGTTGTTTTAAAATGACATAAGAGCACATGAGTGTGGTGTATCGTTGCAGTACTAAAATTAATTTGAGCTTCAATATAAACATTTACACTGATCAGTCACAACAAAACCACCTTACTAATATAGTGGGTTCCCTTAGACCCAAAACAGCTCTGATGCATCGAGGGATGAGCTCGGTGAGACCTGTGAACATGACCTGTGTTACCTGGCCCCAAGAGAGTATCAGTATATATTTTTAATCCTGAAGTTTAAGGGATATACTGATACTGTCTTGGTGCTAGGCAAAATCTTTAGGAAGGTCAGGTGGTATGTGTCAAAGTAACTTTGGACCCAAGGTTTACCTTACTGCCGTCTAAGTGCATCCTGCTGCCATCTCTTTCCCAGATAAATAATACACACTCACCCAGCCATCCTGATCAAAAATAAAATCTGATTCATCAGACAAGGAAACCTTCTCTCATGGTCCAGGTTTGATGCTCATGTGCTCATTGTATGTGCTTTCAGTAGCAGACAGGAGTTATCATGGGAACTCTGACTGGTCTGCAGCTGTACTCAGCAAGCTGTGATAAATGCTGACAGCTTTCTATTATGACCAGTATTACTTTTTTCAGCAATTCAAGCTACAGCAGCTCTTCTGTGTGATTGGACCAGATGGCCTAGCCTACATTTCCCTTGTGCATTAGTGAGCCTTGGGCACCCATTACCTGATGCCAGTTCACCAGATGTTAATTTTTTACAGCACTTTTGGCAGGTATTAACTGAATACCACGTAAACACTTGACACAAGACTTGACATTTGGGAGATGCTCTGACCCAGCCATCAGGCTATCGTTATTTGTCCAATATCTTTTTGCTTGCACATTTTTCCAGCCTCCAAAACATTAAATTCAAGAACGCACTGTTCACATGCTGGGCAAAATATGCCACCCCTTGACATTGATTATAATGCTATAATCAATGTTATTCACTGTCAGTGGTTTTCATGAATACAGATTTGAAGAATTTTAATTTAAGCGTTACACAATAAATAAACAAAACTCCTGTCACATCCGCCTGTATACATTATCTTTGATATGATTTGTATTTAAAGAATAAAACACATCAGTTTTTCAAATATGTGATATGCAACTGTTTTGGACATATTCCCTCATTAATTGGAGTTCTATGTTAATAAGGCACTGTGTTATCTGAGAACATTTCTGCCAGAGTGAACACATTAGTGAGGCTTTTATATTGTCCCACTGGCAGTTTGTTTATCCATCAGCTCTAATCCTATATTCAGTGGTTCATTGTATGATTAGCAGAAACATCATACCCCTGTGCCTGTCTGGACTAGCATTTTGATTTAGGTCACAGGCATCATTTGCCTTGTTAGTCTTACACTCTGATCACTAACTTACATCAAATTTTTTATGCTATTGTGATAATTCAGTGGGCTTTAATTGGTTAAAATACCACTGTAATTGAATCTAATGAGCCATGCACTTTTGGCACTTCTTTGCATTATATCCCTAAGCATGGCACTGTTCCTTTCACACACACACACACACACACATGCATGCATGTATGAAAACACATTTGCATGCATCTTAACTGTTGTGGGTCAATGAATGCAACAGGATAATTGAACATTGTACGCTTGCACCCTAGAAATGAATCTTCAGCCATTACTTTTGTGTTTAGCTCTTCATTAGAGGAATTAAAGCGTCTAATACAGTGCTTCGGCAGCAACCCTTAGGAAACTAGCGGGAGGTAAGAACAAAGGGCTTGTCTTGACTGTTTCATAACACATGCTTTAAAAGATTTAAAATGGAGCATTAACTGTAGTTCCTGCTTCACCCGCTCACTGCCTTTCCTAATGGCTCAGTTGGAGGTAGATGGCGAAATATAAATTGTGTCCATCTGTCTGCTGACGAGAAAATAATGTGTTTTTAAAGTGGTGACAGCACTTAAAGAGAGAGACGGAGAGAGTGAGTGAGCAGTGATGCGTGAGGGCCTAACTTACACAGCATTGTCGTCTTTTCTACAGCAGGCAGGACCGCCGTAGGTTAAACTGCCTCATCTAATAGCTTGCATAAGAGAGATCTGCAAATTAGTCTGCTTTTTTAAACCTTTGCCTATGGTTTCTGAAATATTAAATAATATCTCAGTTTAAAAACCTAACCTATCAATAATACACTCATTAGTGCTAAATATACCCAATGTTGGCATTACAATTTTTCCATGTGAATGAGCAATGGATGTAAATTGGTATAATGTGAAGGATTGGTGAGATGCTCCGTATTCATGCACACATATCAACCAATTAGCCTCTGGACTTATCTTGCTTTATAGACTTATCTGACTATTGCAGTCAGACTCAACAGCAATCCGTGTTAGTGAAAAAACCCAGAGAATCTGTACTCTGAATGCATTTTAACACCACACTCCACAGACTTGGCATCTTCGGCATAATCTTCTACCCTAAAGTTCTTTTCTACAGCTCTAAAATCCTCTTAATGTACACTTAAAACATTATTGAGGAGCAGAGGAATAATTTTAGAAATTCTGAAACATCTACTTTTATTTAAAGACTGTCTCTCTGATAATCATGTGATCTTGCCCATCAGAAAACCTTTTAAGCTAGAGCTAAATTAAATTTAGAGTGCAGCCAGTGTTTTGTTCGCAGTCTTCGTTATATGTTCCTCTGTGGGTGAGAGAGATGAAGATAGGGTAGGTGAAAGCAGGATATTATGTAAAATAAACAAATATACATCCCTAATCAAATTTTTCATAAATGAGCATGCATGATGTGGAAAGCTGGTGGAATAAGACAAATGTCCTTTCATAAGATCTGCAAAAACAGGTCGGGATGTTTAATTAATTAATCCTCTTAGATTGAGATTCATACAATCTGTTTTTTCATGCCTCACCTGTCTCTGTACGCTTTGAGCTTTTAAACAAACCAAATGCTTTTAACAGACACAAGTCTGATGACATGATTGTGCAGGAAGTGTCTGCTTTTAGCTTAAATTAAAACATATGGATATGGCAATAAAACTTTACATCAGCTTTGTTAGTTTTAACTTTTATCCATCTGCTGCCTGTGACGTCAGTTCACAAAACAACGCAGCTTTCCAAAATGAGCTCTGTGTCTTTCAGAAGTGGTCCATTGAAGACAGACATTGTTAGCTTATTTTAATAAAAAAGTTATTTTTTTTAACTTATAACTCTTCAGATGGAATACATCTCACAAATGCTGATGTTCAGATAAAAGTCAAAACGAATAAGAGCAGAAATAATAAATGCATAAAAAAAAAAAAAAATCAGTAGCAAGTGGAAATGAATGGTCATATATTAAAGGCATCATAGGCTCATCGGAAAATTGTGCTGCTATCTACATGCACTTCAATCTCCTGCAGTAATGCACTGTAGCTGATATGAAAACTAAAATTATGAGCCTGTCCTCCAAAAAAAAAAAAACAACAACAACAACTCTATAGGTCGTTTGTGCAAGTACCTTATTACAACCTATATTTACATTTTAAACTTACGCACCTTCTAGCAGGCAAAAATCATGCAAAATCATAATTTAAAGAGTTTTATGAGCTCATTTGTTTTATGGGTTTGAACCCATGAACATATCCTGTCTTATAATGCATGGCTCTACAAACTGAGCTACACCAACCACGAGCCAAATGGCAGATAATAGTACAAAACATTAATATGCAAATGTCCTGTGGCCGATAGGGGTGCGATTCTAATATACGCTCTGATGGGTTGTATTTCAACGCTATTGTACAGACGATCTATAGGGGCATATTGGTTGGAGGACAGGTTGGAAATTATGATTACAGGGACAGATTTTGTTCAATAAGTTGTTTCTTAATAATAAAATCAATAAAATGTAAACTTGTTTTATACAGCTTTATAATGCTGAGTGCACAGGAATGAATTCATACGAAAAATAAGTTATGATAAAAGAATTTAAAGAATTACAGAAGCCAGCTGAAATGGCATATTTATCTCACATTTACATTTACATTAAAGCTAACAACATTGGTTAGCTTTAGGGTTTTAGGGTTTGACCTAGCGTGATTCATTTCTGAACTGCTGTGATATATACAAGCTGCACAACACTTCTTTTTCTTTTAGCAGCATTTACTGGGCATCATTTTGCAAAAATCTTGCCACAGGTGGGTATTTCAAATGAGCTTAAGGTATATAAGTAAAATATCAATGCTATACCAGAACACAGGCATCAGGGAACATTGTAATTTCACATGACTATGTCTTCCTGGATTAATTATGTCTAACAATATTGCTTTCAGCTGTCCTTTGCCAACTCCTTACTGTGAAAGTAAATGCTCTTATACTTACATGGGTCAAATCCTCAATATATACTAAAGCACTTTACCATTGTGCTGCCTTCTTGTGGAATCATTTATATTGTAATGTCTGATATTCACACTGAGCCAAGAGATTAAACATTTTAGCCATGCTAGGACTTGTCTTTGTTTTGGAATGGGGCCAGTATCATAATCACAGTGGTTTGTCTTTACTTCTTCTCATTGATTGGCTGTGTTTTGCTTGCAAGTCATGTTGGTGGGACTGCATCTTGCTTACACTAGTGATGGTGATTCCCTATGCAATTTGGTTATGCTGCCATGTTGGTCTGGGAGAGTGCAAAATTGCCCTCATCATTACCTGACTATAACTGTCCTCCATTCAAAGCTCCAGAGACTATTACAGTACCTCATTCATCAGACTTACCCTGGCTACCTTTGACCTGACTGGACACAATTCACCCTGGGATCCATCTGACCTTTGGTATAAATTGCTCAGCCTCTACTCAAGGTCATATGCAAATGCTCCCAACCCATCTTTAGCCTATCTTCTAGTTTCTCATGAGACCTGACCTTTAACCTCAGTATCACTCAATGTGTGATTATGCTTATACGTGCATTTAATTTAATTTAATTTTTTTTAATGACATTAACGACTGGCTTAGCAGAATTATAGTTGGGTTCATTCTTTCCACTTTCTTTGATGAAATGGAAATTGACTATTGCATTGTACTTCATTCTTGCTGGATGTGTTGCAATACCATTAGATAGAAGTTATAACACTACAGTAGCTATATATTTGTGGGTGGGTGTATGTTAATGTATATGGACAGTTTTCATATAACTTAGCAGTCTGTTCTTTCTCTCTACTGTTTAAGACTAAAAATAATTAGAGGGATGTTGGCAAAACCCTGCCAGACCTCACAGAGCGGAAAAGGTAGAAATCAATAGTCTCATACCAAAAAAAGCCCCTCTCTGTGAACTCAAATCAATTACAGCTTTTAAGTCTTCTCAGTTTCCTCTGGAGTTTATTTATTTATTTTTATTCACTGTTATTATTTTTGTATCACTTTAGAAAATGTTTGGCAAGTAAAATTGTTGTTTGGAGGCAAGAAGTAAGCTAACATTATCATGCCAGAAATGTGTTTTTGAGCGCAAATTCATATTTAGCGTAAGTATATATTTGTTGTTAAGTTTAGGTATGGGGAAGACTTAAAGGATCTAAAATATGGTCATGCAGAACAAGACATTAATATATGCTCTAATATGCATGCTAATAAGCAACTTGATAAAATTGTAACCACGTTGAAAATACAGTAAAAATCAAAGTGTCTGCTGTAGACTGAAATCAGGTGTCCTAACAATAAGGAACCTGCCCAAAAGATGTTCCCTCTACTAAAATGTTGTAAATTTCCTTATTTTTTTAGCTCAACTTTTCAATTATTATTAATATTAACAATTTTGAAAAGACCGAATAAAAAGCTTAATTTACCAAAGAAACATTTACCATAGTTGCACTGCAAAATATCTTAAAATTTCTTAATAAAGATATTGTTTGAAAACCGACAGGACTGGAAAACTAAGAAAACACATAAATATGGTGAGGATGTTAAAAAGTATCATGATCATTGGATCTTTGTGATGATCTTTGACCTCTGGTGTTGGGTTAATACTCAAAAGTCAACTTGAAGAACCACTCTTGAGAGTATTCCGCTATGCATGCAAAGCATATTTTTAATGATGCATAATGAACCACCATTCAATCAAGGAGAAAAGCTATCCATTCTGAATGCTGTGTTGGCTGAAAATAATGCTGACGACAAGCAAACTGACCCAAACTATTCAATACCATCCCCAAATATACAGGAACTCACGTGTAGGCAAAAAGCTAACAGAAATGTTTCTTCATTCTAAAAGAGAAACACTCAGCCGGTTTACACAATGGTCAGTTCTGCCAGAAAAAAAAAAACCCTTTACAAATTGCTGGTTTTGGTTCCTCTACTTAATCAACACATTATTAATCAAAATCTTATCACTTTTAATTAACATAATTTTCTTCTGATCTGCATATTGTGTTTTTGTTGTTGTTATCTCGTTTTTGTGTGTGTGTGTGTGTGTGTGTGTGTGTGAAACTCACTCATTGAGCAGTGCTGCAGGGCTTCTCTGTAATTAGCTGCTGGTGTTTGGCCTTCATCCCCCCTGCAATCATAATCACTAATTAAACGCCCGTGCTCATTGTGCAATTTGCTGCTTATTGTGACATGATTAGGTTCTTTTTTAAAACTGAATTCTCAGATTTATTAGGGTTGCAATGCACCAAGGTCATTTTAAGGTAATTTTCATTTCACAAACTTCCTAAAGTAGTTGAAAAAGACCTCAGATGATGTAGCTTGATTTGAATCAGTATATATATATATATATTGGCACTAGAAAGGAGCTACATTTGCATTTGGTGTCAACACATATTTACCTTACTTGCTCAATGACTTCAGGGTTGCAAGGTTTTTCAGCATACTTGCCCAATTGCTACTCAAAACTCAAAAATAGCCCAATCGTTTTTTCAAAAATCACGCTCCGGTGGGGTAAAATACACATTTTTGGCAGGGTTCCTCTGTTAAAAGTCGATATCCAGAGGCTTAATATAACGTTATCAAACATGAAAAACATCCCGCGGAAAGAGCATCAAAGTAGTCCAATTATGCTGGAAAACTGTGGACTTGGCAACACTGAACAACTCACAAACAATATGTTTAACGATTCCAGAGATGATTTATGTTTACAAAATAACACTCTCCAAAATGGTAGAAGACATAACTAGGCATATGCTGTTATAATTTTTTCATGTTGTGATTAATTGCTAATGCTTTTATCACAGTATACAGTAGGCCTATAATCAAGATATAGAAATTTAGATGCAAAGAAGTGTTGTCATATACACTATAACAGGTTTAATACCTTTTTTCTTATAACAAAAATGAACATTAAAATACAATAAACTCCCCTCGTTGAAATCAATACTAATCCTAACCCCTCCCCCACACCTAACACTAAACCCAGTGGCAGTTCTACATGAAATTGCACCCTGGGCGAGACCACTTCTCGGCGCCCCCAGCAGTACATGTGCTCATTCATAATACAGCTATTTGCACAACAACGCACGGAAGGACTGAGTCTGAAGATGATTCCAATCAGGAAGTGCAGCCCTCCCCTGGAGATTTCCACCCATACATTGATCGGCTTCTGTAATACATATGGCAATATCAACAAGTGACTCCCCTACACATCTCTCTCCATGATGGTAACACTTATACTTTTTATAACGGCTGCAAATGAACCAAACCCACCCAAACTAACTTGAACATAAACACACATGACATCACACATGACGGGATTAAAGTGGAGGGTGGTGGTGTTTCTCAGCCTGGATCCTGTCCAGGCCCATGATCCGCCGATCTCCTGCAAGAGTGTCACTTGAGTCCCGTGCTGCCAGAAAACCAGAGGCTGAGCAGCAAACAGCAAACATCCCCACGGAATCTGTTCCGCATTCACTGCCAGGAGCGCCGGATTCCAGTTCACGATTTCCAGATACAGTTCCAGAAGTTCAGCCAGGAGGGCCGATCCAGTCTCCTGCTGATTCCAGTACGCAATTTCTCTAGATTTACTCTGGATCTAGAGTGTTGGTCGGATGTGCCAGATTTAATCCCTGCGGCTCCCAATCTGCAGTTAGCAGCCCCGAATCACCATCAGGGGTACCGTTGTCAGGTCCGGTGTCCGAATCATGGTCAAGACAGCTGTACGGTCACAGCCCTGTGCCTGGGTCTTGATGGGGTGGGGTGGGGTGGGATGGGAATAGAGCTATGGCCACCCGAGGGTCCAGATCCACCGTGGCCACCCAAAGGTCCAGATCCTCCATGGTCGCCCGAGGGTCCAGATCCACGTGGCCGTGCATGTGTTTTCCTAGTCCTCATTCTTTGTATCATTTCCATGTTTCAGTTTGCTTTTTGTTTCCCAGTTTTTTATTAAATGTTTTGTTATTGCTTACATCCATGTCTCCATTCACCGCACCATCAGCCAGCACTTCATGATGGTGTTGTATTTCATAATATTTTGCACTTGTTCTTTGGCTACTTGAGAGACAAGGATGTTTCTAAGAACAAACTAAATAGCCAATGCTCACTGGTTGTTTCATACTCCATTCTGGGAATGTCTGGGTGAAAAGTTTAGTGCAATGGAATAATTTTGACAGTACATTCGAACATTAGAAATGGCTCTCTAGCCAGGACTCTGACTGAACTAGGAAACCCTCAGCCTCTGTAGTACCCAGTTTCAGAGCAGGATTCAAATCCCCAAAGACCTTGTAGCAGATGTTGTTAAAGAAAACACCTGATAGTGAGCTCACTAAGTATTTGCCTTGGGTCTAGTGTACAACTTGTGATTGGATTAGGAGCATTTCCCACAAGTATCTTTACTGGCTTTTTGAATGTTTGTGAAGGCGTGGAGGAACAGCAGCCAAGCAAGGAAAGCAAAATGATAAGGGAACTTTGGGTGAGCAAAAGCACTGATGTGAACAAACTTAATTTATCTAACACTTGAAAAGTCTCCTCAAATACCATTTGAAACAGTCCTGATGTTTTGAAAGCTTTTGCACAAATTAGCTTTATTCATTAGCAAACTGAAATCAGCGCAGTATCTATAATATTCAATTAACATTTCTTTAACCTTAAAAACTTTCTGTCTGGACTTGTAAAAAGGAATAAATATTAATGTTTGCACACACACATATTCATCTTTTATGTCTTAGCATGTTGCCTTTGCCCATAGGCATAATTTAGAAAGGTAATTGCAAGTTATTAAGTGTTTTAGCAACCTCTAATTTGCTTGAAGCTTGAAGCTATGTTTTGTCATCTTGGGTTAAGATCAGTTTTATTCATGAGAAAATTAATTGAATCTACAGTTGCATTGATATGGATGGTCCGGCTGTGCCCATATTTGCGTAACATTTCATGGCAAATGTCAATATAGATCAGTTTGCATCGCAGGCATGAAATGTCAAATTATCATATGTTTGGTGTTTCAGAGGTTTTCAGTAGACAAAAGATTCCTCCTCTAGACACAGTTTGCAGTAACAGGAGAAAATGGTAAATCAGATATCATAATAGTGGGGGCACCAAATGATTGAGAAGTATTACACATCCATTTCTGTGTACCCTTGTGTATGTGTACGTACAGGTGTATATGATTCTGCACACCAGCCTTGGGGCACCCAAGAGTGTCCATCAGTCATCAGGGCGTTGAGATGATGCTGTTTGTGTGTTTCTGTGACAGAAAATCGATGGCTTTCTCCCCACAGTGACTGTTTAACAGTCAGAGCAGCATGCTGTGAAAACTGGGTGTCTGTTTTAGTCAATGACCCAGCACTGAAGCCCAGCAACTGAGTATGGAAACGCAGATAGAGAGAAGAGGTCAAACACGTTAGATCAAGAGTATGTGAATCTATCCTCTCTCTCCTTGCTGTCTTTTCTCAGACATTTTATTCCATTATTGGCTAAAGCAAAAACACTTTTCCAAAGTACTACAGTACTTCTCTCAAAATATCTTACTTAAGACCACTTTATGATGTGGAACCCGGACTAAAACTTTTTTTTTTTTTTTAGCAATGCATTATCCATTAAAACATCAATAATGATTGAGACACAATTGAAGTCCACAAGCTGTGTTTAACAAGGCTTTAGTAGTTTGCTAACGGCTACAAGTCTGAAAGTTTCACCTTTTAAACTGACAGCCCGATATAGCGCTAAGTGCTTCAAGTACAAAACGGACCATGAGCTTGTTCTGTTCAATATAACGCAACAGCTTAATGACATCTTTCACGCTTTTCTTTACGCTGTGCTCTCTTCCTTCTTTCAGTCTTTCCCCCACTCCTTCTTTTTGATCTTAATAATAGGTCAAGCCTAGAGCTGCGTTTTTCTGAAAAATGATTTTAGGGTACAACAGAGACATGTTTGAGAAGACATTTAACTGTGACAGATATATTGTTGTTTTGAACGTTTCAAAACACAGCACTCTGTGTGCTTGATTTAACATGCGTTTGATTTTCTTGCTTCTGTAACCATTGTAGAACTAGTGGACCAGCACTATAACTGTTTATTGTCTGCGCGTTTCACAACTGCTGTGATTGGTTTGGCTTATAGGTGTTTGATGGAGATGAAGTGCTTGCGCTTGCGTTATGTAATGTCCGCTTTGTGTCTCTGAACCCAGTGTCAAAGCCATTACCAGAGAGAACACTGAGAGTATCTGGGGGCTTGCAGCCAGAATCTCTCCCTTAGAGGTCACAGATCTGGAAACAGTCTTTCTGTGCATATGCTTTCCTCATTGTGCCCACAGACTGACTTCCTCTCAGTGAAATCGGAGCAGGCAGATGACTCACTTAATAGCTTACAATTTACAGCACAAGGTGCCTGCAGAAGTGCGGAAGGACTGCTAATAAGGAAGGATTGCCAGAAGATGCAAGAAGTTGCACCTGGGTGCTTGTTAGTGTGCAGGTGTGTTTCGTCATGTTCTCCATTGCCCTCTGTTGCATGAGTCCTGGTAGTGGTAATATAACTATCCTAGTTACTTTGCACTAGTAGGGGGCAAAGACTTAAACTGGTTAGAGGGGAACGAGATATTTGGTTGAATATACACCCAAACACTGTAAATCAAAATGAACGCATGACCTAATCAATATCCTCATTACACCTGCCCAATCAAAATCCTCCTACCTACTTTAAATAACCCAGTTTCCCTTCCTTCCGCTCTTGTGCCTTCCTCTGGGGGGCATGCAGGGACCAAGCCGGACGCCGAGCTCTTGCTATCGCTAGGGTTCAATCCACTGGGGTTCGGAGTCTGCCGTCCTGCCGTCTTGCCCCCTGAACAGTGCGGCAAATTCCCTTACTATTTACCTTCATGATTATGAGGAAGTGCAAACTTGTGAGTCTGTAGAAGAACAGTATTTAGAGGAGTATTAACGATGTCCAGAATTTGGATGTTTGGCCAGCAGGAAGTATTTACTCCAAACACCCTCAAAGAGATGCTTCAGCCATATAGTAAGGCCATAGTCCATAAGTGCAAAGAGGTAACAACATATAGGTATGATGACATAGTAACCGCTCGCGGCGAGCACTCTGTCGCAACAATGTGTTCCAAACTGCGTGGTACTGTTA
>JAUCMS010000105.1:5295049-5310952 GCA_032357445.1 Enteromius radiatus
GGGCCCTCGAGGCATCCCGGAGGAAAGGGGCGGGTGCTCAAGCCCCCCCCCCCCCCCTCTGCACGTGCCTGAGATGTACCAGGAAGCTAATTACTATTAATGTCAGTTCTACACATATTGTACCAGCTTATTGTCATTATTTGTTTAGTTAGGCCTATTTGGCCTGTTTGGTCAAAACAATTACCTGGTTATGGTAGGTTGCACCAGCTGTGCATAAGATCTTACTTTAATTGGAGAGTAAAGTCCACATTAGAGGCTTACCAGCTGCGGTCGTGTGTAGCTAGCTATATTTGGTTGTACTATTTGTTCTTAAGGCAGAATAGTGAATCATAAGCTATCCATAAAGTAGTGTGCAGTCACATAGTGTGTTGTTTTCCCTTAATGGTTCAACAATATTGTGTTGAAATACTGTACATTTTAGCCTGTTTATTCTTATCTGATTTTTCTTAATTTTATTTCCATTCATGTAACTCATGGTAAAAATATGTTTCTAATGAAAATATGATGCTACTTAATTATGAATAAAATAATAGCCATTTTATTAAATATGCCTCATTAGTAGTTTCATCAAGATATCTCAAAAAGTGTACTTGGTTATCAAGGACAAAAAAGTGTCAGCTGTCACTATTGTCAGCTGGAGTGCCCATGATAGAGCATGCTTAAGATGTTATGTGCTGTGAAACACAATAAATAATTTAAACAGTGGTGGAAATGTTGCATGACAGAATTCTCCTTTTAAATAGCTATTCTGTTTGACATTGTTAGTGGACAAATTAATAGAATGAATGTGAAAGTGTTTTTTAAAAGTTTTCTAATGGCTCTAGTTAAAAACACAGAAGTACATGCAAACTCAACAAGCTACAACTGCAGAGATGTGTGCAGTTTACATGGTTCTGAAGGAAAGGCCTGATTGTGGCATCATTTGTGCAAAAAAATTACATTTATTTAATTTTCCACAACATTTTTGATTTGAAATGTCCAGTAAGTTGTGCTAATTTTGTGTTCAATTTTATCCCAAAGAGAACGTAAAGCTGGCAGTGACTTTCTACATTGGTTGATGTATGTATGATGACAGTTTGTAAATAAATTGTCTGGTGAGTTTTGCTGCATGTATTGCCGCAATAAAATAATGTAGCCTACCATCTACGTAAAATCTAACCAATAGTGTTAACAAAAGCAAAAGTGAGGTGAAATGCATTTGCTAAAAAACATACCATTTTAGCTTTTTCTTGAAGTTTTTGAGGTCTTTTACTGTGACTTATGTTTTGCGTAACTCCCCCTGCTCAGTATGGCATGTGCAACACTATACCAGGTGGGCTACTGAGCAAGTTTACTTCAGCAGAAAAGTTAAGCTGGTTATGTGATGCACATATCACAATGTTTTAGTTTGCAAATAATGCACTAATGGTTTTGAGGTCATATTTATAGGAAATAGTCTTTATTAATCTATAATCTGTATAACCTGTAATTTGTGTTAAAAGGAATAAAAGTGGTTAGTTAGTGTTAGTTAGGTTAGTGTGGTTACTGCCTCTAGTGTTCTTTTCAACAGTGAATTTTAGATATAGATATATGCTGCATCCGAAATCGCATAATGCTTAAGTAGGTACTACATTTAAAATTGAACGTACTACCTGACCGTTAAAAAGTATGTTCTATATAGTATGAATGTGGGTAGTATGAATGAAATTCGTACGTACTACATCCGCCATATTGATGTTGTCATGTGTCATGCGTTGTCACAACAGCGCGACAATTTAAACTTTCAATAAGTCATCCATTTATTTAGATTGTGTTAAACAAGTGTAATTTAATCCCAATAAACAATGTTTTTTTTTTCCTGAGGTACTTGCAATTGAAGATTTTTCGAATATGACGATTCCTCTCCCGGAGCCTCATGGGATACGAAAATGTCCATGGTATGCCTACTATAGAATTCGGGCGGAAGCGGTAGGTCATCCGGGTACTTCTCGCTTACTGAATTCTGAATATTATGAATTCAGACATACTACTCGCCTCGCATACTGTTTTTCAGGTACTATATAGTAGAGGAAGTATGCGATTTCGGACGCAGAAATAGTTTTCCTGAAACTCAAACAACTTTATTTGAATTTTATTTATTTTTCTAAGGCTACTGTCATGAGTGCCCCCAATCCCCAGTAAAGGGCACTCACATCACTTCACCTACCCTGGATTCACACTAACACGGACTCAATTTCCCAGCATGCACTGCACACCCACACCAGTTCACATTCAGCAATTGAGCTGCAGCTCGTCATCTCACCCACTTACTCATTAGCCACTGCACATAACCACAGCCTTACACTAACAATTTGCGAAGTCTTGATCTGTTTCCACTGTCATTACTGAATATTTCTTTCCCTGCCCTGATCTCCTGGTTTCTGATTATTGGACTGTGTCTTGGATTGTGATTGTTTGCTAGTTGCCACGATATTTGCCTGTGTACCCCGACTTCGATTCTGCAATGCCTTTATTGATCTGTTTGCACGTGTCTTGACCCTGCCCATTGACATCTGACTCTGAAGGAATTTTGCACTTTTTGCACATTACAGCTACCTTTTAAATGACAATAATTGTGGGACTTTATTTAAATTATGTCTTAAAAGTGCAGATTAATATCAGATCTCTTCATGTCGTTAAAAAAAAAAGGAGCAAACATTTTCAAGGGATGCACAGAGCATAAATTATGCAGTGTACTGTGTGTGGTTGTTGTAATCTGTCTCAAAGGTCATTGCTTAGGTTAATTAAATTTTATTCACTTGTTTTGCATCAACATGATACACACTCAACCATTTTCTCAAAATTACAACATTATCAGCATTGTTGGTTATAGAAAACAAACGATTAGTTTCAATATGTCAAATGATTTGCTTTAGAGTACAGCATTCCCAAGGCCAGAAAACATTACAACAGGCCACTGCAAATACCGTTTCATCATCAACCTTGTCCAAAGTCAAGTATCCTCTCTCTGCCTGTTGTGTCCACACAAATTAAGTTTGGAGTGACTGTGAGCAGACTGGAAGAGAAGATAGATGGAAAGGGAAATATATTTTAACTGACAGTACACCCCAGGGAAAAGCTTCAGGCCAGTCCTGCGCAGGCTTGTATAAATCAAAATGGTTTTGTGTGGCCAAATCATCTTACTCGTCTTCTTCTGTAACCTAAAGGATGATGTGATGGTCCCCCAAGGTGCAGAAAGATGTAGGCTACAGATGTGGTTGCAAAAAATAGACCTATTTTGATGAGTGTGAGCAAACATTGTACAATATATACTCATATTCAGTGAACTGTCCTCCTGGGTTCTCTCTACCAGAGTATTGCTATTATCAAATTAAAGCAGACAGGAGAATAAATTCTGCTTTTAACAATTCTAATCATCTCAATTACAGAGTGAGAAAAGATGAGCGTAAGATCACAAGGAAGACGAACGCTAATAACAACCACTACTCACAGACATTTTGTTGTGATTTTTAACCTGTAAAACAATATGATTTTAGAAAATAAAAGATCTCATCATATTCCTGAGTGCATTCTCACTCACACAGAGAAAGGCTAGAAGTGTGTTTAGAGCTAAATTGTCCACAAAGATTTTCCTGGTTAATATATTCATGTGTTTTCAGCACCTCTTTATTTTTCCTGCATTGCGAGCATCAATAATGGCATTCATCTTCTCATTTAGACATGGTGCCTGAGGCAGTCCGATAAACAGAAATCATTTGCATAAATATGAAACACCTTAGTTTTGGAGTGGCATGGGGTGATCTAATGAACCCTCTTTCTCCTGTGTGAGAAAAGAAGAAGATTGATTCCTAAATTAGACAGACAGGTTGTTTTCCATCACTCTGACTGAGGTGGCCATGTAGAATGTTTCTTAAGTGTGTGTAATATATATCGACTTTGCCTGAGTAGAGTTGCATCTTTTTCATTTTTTTTTTCAAACTTGTGGTCAGACTATAAAATGGCTTCAAAATCAAACCTGTTTTAAATGCAATGCTAGTCTGGTTAACAAACAAACAGAGGCTTTCACTTAACTCAAGATGAATTAACTCCTATCGGTGATAAACATGTTTGTTAAGCGCTCATGCTGTATACCCTTTACCGCGGTACCATGATCTAGCATTCAGGGAAACCTGCGTGCACTAGACATCCTTCAGCTCACAGTCTTCGATCTCACACCTACACACCTAGAAATGAGCAGGTAGCAGCTACAGATAACAGGTACATATAAATCCAGAGTTTCAGAAGTAGCTGTGCTCATAGCTGCTTTGTTGTACATCTCAGGTGTGATTGATAGTAACTGATTTTCTCTCCCAAGAGACACCAGAATCTTCTTACCCTGGAATTGCACATTCTCTGATCAAAGAATAGGCCAAAGCCTGATGCATTTTTCTATGTGAGCTGTCTGGGTTGATCAAAGTAATTACAACTCACCCAAAATACCCAGATGATGCAAAAAGGAAATCAGGTTCTTACAGCAAAGACATCTGCGTAACTGCACTAAAGCCTATTTATCTGTTTTGTAAATTGTTTTTAATATATAAGGTCACAATTCACTCAAACACTCTGTACACAGCAGGACACATCATTCTGCTTTTCCCACATTCATTCGTTTCTTTCATAATTCGCTCCTTTAGTTTCTTTCTTGTTGCTACTTCCCTCTGAGTCATCTCGCTGTTCTTCATGACGGAAGGAGCAAGGAACCAAAATGAGAGCGTTGACTGAGATCACATGTCATTCAGATTATTGATAATGATAGGTTGTGGACAAGATGGTTTCAAATATGCACCTTAAACAAAAACCCTGGAAAAAGTGTTCTGAATTTCTATACTGGTCCATTAGGTTGCAAAAATAGATTACTTTTTTTTTTTTTTATATTGTTTTACCTTTAACGGTCACAATAACCAAAATGGAGTTACCTGTTTTTGCAAATTAACGCTTCATTTGTTCTTTTTTTGTAGTAGCGCAGTAATTCTTTTAGAAATTATTATTTGTTTTTGTAAATTAAGCATAATGGAATAAGTGACCTAAATAAATAGTCTCAGTTAATTTTATGTATCATTGGCATGATGAAAATTTGGTCATTTATTACTTACCCCAAGAACGTAATTTATGATATTTTTGATGAAAACCGGGAGGCTTGTGACTGTTTCAGTGACTGCCAAATGAGCAGAAGGTATGAAAGACATTGTCTGAATGCTCCATCTGCCATCAATGGGTCAACCGTAATATTATGTACAAGAATACTTTTTATACAGAAAGACAACAAAAACAACAAATTTAATGATTCGGCATCATAAAGTTACCACAGCACCATTTTGTAGATCATCTGGTGGACATAAATCATAAAAATATATATCATAAATCATACATAAATCATGACAAAATTTTTATTTTGGGGTGGAGTAAACTTGTAAAACGTGTAAAATCACTTATAAGTTTCTACTAGATAACTGCTAATGACATTGTTAGGACACTATAACTCTTTTACTAATTGCATTTTATGCTGTTGGTGGGAATTACAAGCAGGAGGAGATCAGTCACTGCATTGGCTTTTGTACAGTAATTGCTCATTTTTAAGGAAATGAAGAGGATTTTCTATCTTATGCATTTGTGAAATGTTGATTTGTGTGAATGACCGAAATACATGAAGCTAATTCTGTTGGTGTGCATCTTCACAGAATGATAGGGGTGTTACTTCAAAATGTTCATTTCAGTGAAAAAATTATTAATTTAGTCCCAAAACACTTGGATTAAATGAACTTTTTATTATTATTATTTTAGAAATGTACAGTAAGTGGATTACTTAACATACAATGAAATTAATTAAATTATTAAAAAATTGCTTTAATGGAAATTAAACAAGCAATACAAATATTTTAAATACTTGATTTATGCACATCCACATGGAACAGATTATTCAGAATATCCACCATCACTTAACATTCACTGATACCTGTGCATGTCCAAAGGTGATAGTAGTTACAGACAATCTGAGAAGTCAAGCTGTTCAAGAACAAGAGACTCATGACCTACATTCTGCAATTCATCGCACTCTTGTCAGTTATTGTTAAAGACATGAATGAGAATTAATGAGCTGGTTAAATTACTGCCCACAATTACTAAACTGTAGCATAATAAATGACAAGAGCATCTCTATTATTTTCAGAAGAAATTAGCAGAAAGTCTAGAGAAGGGCAGGAAAAGAATATTGGCATTAAGAGAATTTCCCTGATCGTTTGACTTATAAGAGGTCACTATACTTATAAAAACATATTCTCATTAGTCCAAAAGCAACGTTTATTAAAAACCAAGCTGCCAAAACAATTGTGGTAACACTTTACAATAAGGTGTCATCTGTTAACATTAGTTAATGTATTAACTAACATGAACAAACGATAACACTATTAACTACGAATTCTCCCTCAATAAATTCTTAATTTGCTGCTTATTAATAGTTCGAATAGTTGCAGAATAAGGTCTTGTAGAATAAGGCATTAATATGTGCTTAATTAGTACTAATAAATGGCAAAATATTCTAGCAATATGCACGCTAATAAGCAATTTGTAGGTGTAACCGTAAAATAAAGTGTTACCAAACAATTAGCAATGCATTTATTACACTATTTATTATTTTTTCTTAATGTTAGCTAATGAAAATACAGTTGTTCATTGTTTTTTCATGTTAATTCACAATGCATTAACTAATATTAACAAACACAACCTGTGATTTTAATAATGCATTGAAATGAACACTTACTGAGATTAATAAATGTTGTAGAAGTATCGTTTATTCCTAGTTCATGTTAACTAATTAATGTTAACTAATGAACCTTATTGTAAAGTGTTACTCAATTTTTTTTTACTCCTGGGTTTTTATTGTAACAGCACAAAAAAAAAGATCACCAGAGCTGTCAATCACAAAGGGTGAGCTCACTGACTTTCACGGTTCCATTATAAACGATGATACAGACTACGCCGCTCAATTAATCTTTTATTTACATTGTTGGGACATGAAGTATACACACAGCACACTCTCACACTCCACACTCTGATGTTCTCACTCTGTATTTACCAAATATATTTGAGGACAGCCGTTCAGGGAGAGTCATCGCAAAGTAAATCATGTGTGAGAGGCATTTAAAACTTCTTCTCTGTCAGTCGGAGTGGCTTAGAGTGGTTGATGCGTGGAGTCAGAAGTGGGGCGCTATCAGAGCAGCACGAAGGAGAGGCGAAGCAGCACTTACTTTCACCTTAAATCTTTCTCAAGCTGAGAGTGTGTATGATTACGTGTTTTTTGAGGGAGGAGGCGTGGATCACTGTCAGCGTTGCTTCCTGGGGGGAGATTAATAATTCATAATACGGTTGGTGAGACTCAAAGATTCGGCTGGTGTGTCAAGTCTTCGTTACACGTCTTTGCGTGTTTGTATGCCGCAGCGCAACACGTAACATTCCCCTCACAGCAAGGATAAATGATGGGACCACTTCTCTTTTGCTCTCAGATCTCTTCATAAATATAAGATGGACTTTCTGTCTTCAGGTCTGTCACCGCCGAAGCTTTGGAACGTCTCGAGTGTGTTAGACAGGCTGCTGCTCAACGTTTTTTTTCAAAGAAAAAATCAACGAGAGCTGTTCTAAGTTTCAGACGAAACAAAATTAGGACGAGGTCAAAATGTCCTCAAAAAATCACCCCCAATTTTCACCTTAGTGTTTTTCTTTGAATGAAATGCTGTTTGACTAAATTACTTTATGATTCACAGGACCAATTCTGTTCAAAACCCAGAGCTGCTTTTGAATAGCTGGTCATCAGAAAGCAGGCCCCGGTGGCCTCCGATTATCTAATGCTTTCTCTGTTGAGATGGATGCATTTGTTCAGTAGAATAGCCAGGTAGGCAGTTTTGTTGTAGTACAGAACTGCATATAATACATATTACACAAAGCGTTTTCCTTCAGATGACGGATGATGAGTCAACGTTGTTTGAAAGCACTTTTCTAAGCACAGAAAAATGTACTCTTTGTACATAAAAAAAGCATCCTCAGGGTTCTTAACTACTTATCGCACCTTGTTTACTGCATTCATTTTTGTGGTATGCATAACTAATGTACTTTTTCCAAAGAGACTAAGTGTGTGCAGCCAAGCTTTGGTATGTGTGTGTGTTTGTGTGTGATCACGCTACTCCTTAATCACTTGTTCTCGCATCTATCTAATCAATGGTCTGTCAGTCTCTTTTTTTCCGGCAGGGAGGGAGATTGATCTTCAGGAGTCGCCTCACACTCGTTACAATGTTCTCAGTCTTCATTAACACCACCATTAGTCTCACATTGTTACTCTCTAACACAACAGCACAAACAACACTTTGGATACAGCATGGGGAGAGTGGAATAGATAAGTTGGGAATAGATGTAACTTTGTAAAAGTGATGTGCGTGCACGGACATAAATGGAGATATACAAAAACACATAAAACACTGTATAGGTGTATCATTTCATTTGGTACATGCATTCACATTTGTTCATTGTTTTAGCAAAAGCAACTTATAAATGAGGAGCATCACAAGCAATTTGTCATGAGAAGCAAAAATAATTATAGTAGAGCAGTAGAGTGCTGCAACCGTGACGTCAAAACCCAGAAGTCTTATTCACTGTGGGTTCCCTCTTGATTTTCCTATGGGTTTTTATAATGGGGTTTTTTAATTTATGAGTAAAACAAGGTCTAACTTGACGATGCAATGCTCTAAATTACACACACTCATACTGAAAACACAAATTATGATGCAGTTATGCTTTTTTATGTTTGTTTGTAATAAGTAACTATATATAACCATTTGGGGTGTGAGTGTGTGCTTTTTATATTTTACAAATTGTCCAAGTATAAGTAAAGTTTATTTTACTCATAAACTAAAAAACTTTATTATAGGAAAATCTGGGTTCTGGGTTTTGATGTTTGAACTCTATAAACTAATAGAAATGAATGGGTACACAAGCTGAATTTAACAATTTCTTTTAACCTCACGATAAAAAGGGGTTTAAAAATGGTAAAACAATATCAATATCATTCATATGCAAAGTGTGTGTTCTACTGTAGCTACCATACATTTGCTTAGACATTGAGAAATACCAAATTCATATTAACTGCATTTGTAATGTAACTTTTACGTTTGAACAACTTTAAAGACATAAATATTGATATAAGGACATATAGACATAAAACTTTGATAAAATATTGGGTTCGTGGAATTAGCAGTTCAAAAGCATGTATATAATATTATATAGTGATTTGCATGTTGTTTTACATTTTTAAGGCTATTATGCATGATTTACTTTCAGTTCATCTATACTGAGATTCAATTAATCTATACTTCAAATTTACAAAAACGTAAGTGTAAATGGTATATGCGAATAGTTACAAATTCTTATGTCGCTAACCATAACAAATCAAACTAATTTGATTGTGGACTTGTTTGTATAAATGGTCAGATGTTTTGTTGTTTTTTGCCTGTGTTGAAGCACAAAAGAAGCTCTTTTGAACATTGTCAAATCATGCTGGAAAGCATGGATCAAGTCAACTTTTATAAATATTTTCTCAAACCATATTGTGAGTTCTATTTGTGCAACAAACTTGCAGAGTATCCTGACTTATACCATGAATGTGACGCATTTTTTCTAGTGGATTCTTGAACCCAACTTTACCTACAGTACAATCACATTCACACCTGCTGAGTAAAAGAAAGATAAAGAAAGAGCCCAGAGAGAGAAAGAGAGTGGAGACAGTGAGTGACCGCTGTAAGTGGATGTAACAACCTGCTGCTGTGAGAGAAATAAAAGCTCTAGTGTGGGATGGGACGGCTCTTCTCCACTGAAGGGGAAATAACCCCTGCCTTCTCTGCTCATGTAATATTAAATATCTCTCCTTCCACTTCTCTCTCCTCCCCTCCTCTTTCTTGTAGAGGGCATGTAGAGAGGGCAGTATTTGTACTCTCTGTCTTTCATATCAGCGCTCTCTCCGGTTGCTTTACTCTCTCCATCGCTCTCTCGCTCTCTTTCCCTGAGTGTGCGAGAGGAGTTCGGGCAGTTGCTACGTCAGCCGTCAGCGAGCAGCTGAGGAGAGCTGTGGAACTCACATGTGTGTGTGTGTGTCTCTCTCTCATATTTCTCTCATAGTCTCCAGCTCATGCCTCTACTCTCTCTGGAGTCTGCGGCTGTGGCACATCCTGGGGCACTGACACGGCGAACGAAGCACCTACTCTCACCATCTGCACTCTGCTCCTCAAACAGCACAAACCAAGGAGAAAAGAAGGAGAGAGTGGAAGCAAAGGATGGAAGAGAAGAAGAGAGAGATGGGAATCTGAAAGGAAAGTGCGGAGGTAGGAGAGACTGATGGACAGGGTGGAAAAAGTAAGTGAAGAAATAGTATTGGAAGAATGAAACAGAGATGAAGTGAGGAGCGTGGAGCTGATAAAGGTAAATATTGTTATAAATAGGAGCGTAGCCGGGTTCGGGAGAGAATAACAATCTCAGAGAAAAAAAGATTTAAGAGGGAAAAAAAATGTTTTAACAGCCACAGCGTGGTAGAATATAGCTGGTGAAACGAAAAAGAGCAAAGGCTCAGGGAGAGATCAGCAGGAGGGATCAGACTCATTTGCAGAGGACAGCCCTGGCCAACCACATGCCCATCGAATTTGTTTGTAAAATTAAGTTTGCTGAGGGCGACGAAGCCAAGGGGGCCTCGACAGAAGGTGGCGGAACCGTTATGCTAGATGAAGGCCTTCAAAAAGGAGGCATGGCTGACCTGGTGTCCTTTGCAAGCTCTTCTTCGCTGCACGGTCTGGCTCGGGTGTTGGGGACCTCGGGGCGCTTGGGCTTCAGACAGACCCTCTGGGGACTGGCGCTATTGGCCTCGCTTGGTCTCTTCCTATACCAGGCGACATGGAGCACGGCGACTTATCTAGAGCGACCCCACCTCGCAGCTATGAGGGAAGAAACCCGCCGTGAGCTCACCTTCCCTGCCATCACGGTCTGCAACGTCAACCGATTCCGCTTCTCAGCCCTCACCGACGCGGACATCTACCACTTGGCTAACCTCACCGGCCTGCCGCCCAAGAGCCGTAAAGGACACCGGCCGAGTGAGCTCCAGTACCCACCCCCTAACATGCTAGACATTTTCCAAAGGACTGGCCACCAGCTGGAAGACATGCTGAAGAGTTGCAACTTCAGTGGGCAGAACTGCTCGAGCGAAGACTTCACCGTGGTGAGTAGCACAGGCTATGATTGGCTACCGGGTTAATTTGTTTGACTTGAATATCTTCTCTTTGCATGCCTCTCTTTGTTTGGTGAATACCTCCTTCAGTCTTTTCTCTATGAGAGACAGCTAACAGCTAGACGATTTGTTTGGAAAGCGGAAATTAAGCCCCATCCATCTGTGTCAAACCTTCACGCTGGGGCAACAGTCAGTAGAACAATGCAGTATTTGCCATCTCAATTCGAGATCTGCCACATTTCTCTCCCTGCTTTCGTCTCCTGTTACATCATACCATCTGATGCCGAGTCTTATTTTGGCCAGAGAATGGATGAAAAATTCAGGAGAGGGACAAGCGACATGATTCCTGCATTAGCCCAATCAGCCTTGAGGAGAATGCGCTCAACTCTCTGAAGAAAGTTCCTTCCCTTACGTTGATGTTTTTTGCTTGTCACAATAGTGTAATTCTCTTTAGTTTTGCCGTTGTGGTTGTAATTCAGTCAGTAATTTCCTCTTCGGGCTCTTGCTATCAGTCTAAACAGGATTAGATAGGAGATATGTCGGTGATACAGACCATGAGACTTCTGTCAAGGATATCAGCTCTCTCTAGAGTTCAAGCCCTCCTCATATAACTAATTTACTCCTTTCCTCTTCTCTGCTGCCTGCTTCACTCAGTTTGGTCTTGGTTTATGAGTTGAAATATAATCATTTACTATGTGATTTCATGGGATTCAGCAGTGAAGGCTTAGACGGGTGATTTACATTATTATCCTGTTCACAAATTAGTTTGCCAGTATGTATAAATTTTCAATGTTTTCCTCATGACCCAGGGATTAACAGAATTTCTGCTTTCTCTTTTCATATGGATATGCGCATCCAATTTGCTGCAATTTTGTGCGTATTGCTGACAGTCTGTTTGACACCGTAACCTGCGCTTATTTAGTATTTTCCCATGTGTACTTATAGAGCTATATAGTCAAAAGACTATCATCCTATTTTACAGATTTACAGTGTTTTAATAAGCTTGCATTTAGTAACCTTTAAGTGTTTTAACCATAAAAGTAAATTTTAAAGTGTAACCTTAGTGTCTTTCTGGTTGTATTTCTTTGGCTTGATTTACTAATTTAGACACATCAGTACAAATGTGTTGGTCACTAGACTTGGGATTTACCCCTTTACTATATTGCAATTGCTGCCAGTTGCTGTGTTATCCAATTACCATTATTTTTACTCACATTTGGTGCTTGTTTGTTAGTTTTCAGTGTTGTGGTATGTATTCTATTTAGTTTAATGTTTCATGCTTTTTCATCTAGGAGTCACTAGCAGCTGTGATCTCTCTGATGTCTTCAGATCTTGAACCGTCCTTATTAGGCTCCTTTGTTGCTCAGTTATGATTTCCTGTTTTGTCAACAGGTCATGTAGTAGTGCCGAAACACATTTAATACAGTACCTGTGAGGTTAACACTTCATAGTTTTGACATAAAGCCCTTGTTATGTTCTGACATTGCAGCAGAATGTTATAGTGTTAAAGTCTGCAGAATTTGAGGTTGCATCTCTAGACATCTCATTGTACAGAGATGAAATAGTGCTACTATACTGTTTGTTATTTAAAAATTAGATCATAACTGCATTCTCTCAAAATGAATTTTACTGTCTGTAAATTAGTGCTTGGGAGAAGTTCTGTGTGAGAAAGAGTGAACATAAAAATCTCCTGTGTCATCAGTACAATCATTTGCTTAGATTGTTGTGCCATTACTGCAATGAGCTATTACAGCCTATCTATTTTGAAATGTACCTTGTCGGGTAAAAAAAAAGGAACAATGATTGATGGTTTTAATACAGTTTTGGATCATCCTTTTCCTGTGAAATCGAACAGTTCTTGTTGAGAATGATGCTTTTGTCAAAAGTCTGTTCTCTGTTATGGTAAACCACAGCCATGTCTGGCACTAACCAGATGTAAGCCAGTTTTAGTGGAAACTATTGTTTTCTGGGTATTTTTTAAATCTGTTTATATACTGGATGATCTGGGGCTGAATAAATGTGAATAAATATTTTTTTTTCAACCATCTAAGGTTTTTAGATCGATATTCAGTGGAGACATGAGATAGACTTTCTACACACCGAATTGTCTGTAAGTTTCGAGTTGATCTATGTGTTCTCCTGTCTTCAGAAACTGTAATAACCCTTTTTATGGCTCTTACACAAAAATTGTGCCCGTCTGGTTGTCCGTCTCTTTGAATGAACCGATTAAAGAGCCGTTAAAATCATTATCATTTTTTTCAGTACCAAAAATAGACTGCTGTAATGGCTTAAGGGTAACAAACTGTGCATGAACTATTTGTTGACACCTCACTGACCAAAAAAGAATGTGTGTACTTCAAGCTTATGCAGTCCACCTGGCACTACTAAGGTATGACCATCATCTTATTTAGAATCAATGAACACCTTATAATGTCAGTTTAAACAGGATTATTATTTGTCACACAAAAAAAATTATTATTGTAAAAAAAGTCAATTACTAAGTGTATTAAATAGTAATAATAACAACAATAAGGACAATAATAATGCATTACTATCTTTTTTTTTAATTTAAAATGCATCTTAAATACACATTTATGTACATATTTATGTAAATAGATGCCTTAAATATTCTAAACAAACAACCAGCCTCTTGTAACACTAATGCGCCTACCCTTACAAAACATAGAAGAATATTCTGGAATATATGAAGCTATATTAAATAATACATTTACATACAGGAATATAGTTTCTTATAGTTGCTTATATTTTTCGGGGTTCTGCAATATTATACATTTCCCTCTGAATGGATTGTTATTTTTATTTTCAGTATTTAAAAAGCTGTACATAAATATCAATATATAAAGAAATTTCTTTGCATAAGGGTGAAATATTCTTGCATCATTAAATGTCACCACTGTTTTTTTTTCATGTTTGTCAGTAGCTCTGTATATCTGTAGTTTCCCCTTTAACTAGGAGAGAAATGAAAGTTTTTACATAATTTTCATACAGATACAGATCTAATTTTCATGCACTCAACAATAATTAGATGCTTTATAATGATATGATATATTATTCATCCAATAGTGAAAATGCATTATATGTAAACCAGTTTGCTTATACAGTGCCACTCAGAAAACACTTCTGATTTGCATTTCCATTCTATTTCCATTCAAATCAGACTGGATGAAGTTTTTAAAGCAGCCAGTGGTTCAGGTGCGAAGGTTGCAACATCCCGGTTGTCAGAGACAAATGTAATTACTATTTTTGGCATACAAGAAAGTCAGCAGTAATCATTTCTGTAAATAATGACCACACAACGACCTTGGGGGAACAAGAATAAACAAGCCCACTGGAGGTCAATGGATCAGCTCTCCCTTTTCCCTCCATTCTTTAGCTCGGTAATGATTTTGCATGCTTGATTTTCAACAATAGAGTGGCATAGATTAGTGAAACTCACATGAAACATTCATCAGAGCTCCCTGCCACTGAGATGGCAATGGATGGCTCCTTCCTGCCAATCCCTGGATTTAGCTAATACTCCCCACTAAATTACTTAGGCTTGCTGACCATAAATTTAAAAGCAAGATTATCTCGCATTCAACAAAAATCTCATTACATGCATGAACATAAACATTCTTTTTTTTTCACACAAAAACAAATAACTTACAGATCTCGGATGTGATATACCATAAAGAGTTACTTCACTTCACACACTCTTTTCCCTCTTTCTCTATTCATCTATGTTTCTTCTTAAATATATGACTTTATCTCTAATGTAGTTTGAAGAAAAAAGAAAAAGAAAAGAAAACAACAAAATCTCCCAGCAGCAGATATGCCAGCTGTAGTCTCAGACTGCAGATGACTAATGTGTACGCAGTGGGTGATGTTAACAAACTCTTTGGCTTTCACAGAGCTTTTACAGTTCAGTTAGTTCAAACATGAGACATCAAACTGAGATAATGTTTCATTTCCTTCATTTCCCCGCCCAAGAAACAGATTTTACTTAAATTCATTTGTTTTATTTCTCATCTCCGAAACAGGTTTTCACATGGAGGAGTAATTGGAGGCTTCTGGTCTAAGTCCAGGGAATGTGAATCAGTTCTTCCGATTAACGTCACGAAAATGAACCGTGTTGGACTGCTTTTTTTCTCTGACTTCTCTGCTGTTGTTGTTTTTTTTTATTTTTGATTTGGCAGAGGAGGATTATCAAATTGTTCTGTGATGTTTTGATTTTGAATAGATATGAGTTTCACAATGCAAGGTTGCCAAACACTCTGTTTCATTTTAGGAAAATAAAAGATAATCTTGATTGAAAAAACAAAAAAATGACACCACAAAAGCCACTGAAGAGTATTCGTCTAATTTTGAATGACTGGCATCAACACAGTCTCTCTCCAACTCATCACATTTTGATGCTTGGTCAAGACCCTTTTGCGTCACTTTTTGAAGCTCAAGGTACCCCTTTTCAGTCACTTTTCGACGTGAATTGCCTACATTGCTGCAGAAGTACCGATCCAGTGTTTACAAGGGAAAATGCAAATAAAGTCAAATGCCTTTTAAAGGGGTCATCCGGTGGTACATGCACTTTTTCAAGCTGTTTGGACTGAAATGTGTGTTGGGAGTGTGTGTAC
>JAUCMS010000105.1:5320823-5331499 GCA_032357445.1 Enteromius radiatus
GACGTCGAATAGATGTCCAGAATTGGTCATGGACCGACGGACCCAATATAGACATGATCTGCACGTCTATCCGACGTACAATGTTTAGTGGGGAATGAAATCATGAATCAATGAATCAAATATAAGTGCATGTGTATATAAAGAAAGAGTTGACTGAAGCATTGAAGCATTGGTGACTTTTTATCTCATAAATATATATAAAAAGAAATAAAGTCACATTTGCATGATATACAGTCACAATTGCGAGATATAAAGTCATAATTGGGAGATATAAACTCGCAATTCTGAGAACTTTTTCCACTCAAAATTCGACTTTATACCTCACAATTGTGACTTTACAACTCACAATTCTGATTTTATGTCACACAATTCTAACTTTATAACTCACAATAGCGAGTTTATATCTCACAACTCCGAGGGAAAAAGTCAAAATTGTAAGATAAAAATGAACAATAAACATTTTTAATTCTTATTCAGTGGCGGAAACAGGCTTCCATAGTTTTTGAAGCGTTAAAAGCTTACAAACACTACTTTAAATGAAATCGACCAATCACTGGAGGGTTTTGGAAGATTGAATCGTTGGAAATCGTTGAACAAATAAGGTAACAATAAATGCATGTAAGAAAATGAAAGTGTTTTTTTAACCTTACATGCATGTCAGCCTGTTGTTGGGGACTCCTAAAACCAAAATATGAGCCTTTCATAACCTATAATAGGGGCACTTTAAGTCTGGTGTGCAATGTCTCCCAAAGCCCATAAATATATATATATATATATATATGAATTATTTTTAATCAGTAAAATGAAGAAAAAAACAAAACAAAACAAATGGTTTGGGTTTTAAATTTTAGTCATGTGGATATGTAACCCTGACTTGTAACCTTTTAAAAGTATTATACTTAATTTGCATAATTTGCAAAGGAATGAAAATTAAAAAAAAGTAGCTGTTATAGACAGCCCTGAATTAAACGAGAAACAACAGCTTGTAATAGAGAGTCAGAAATGCGATGCCGTGTTAACAAATGTGACGAGTTAATTAGAAACAGGAAATCACACACAAAAGATAATGCCTGAGGCAGACCTACTGGCAACAGTGTTGTCCTGTTAGTAACACACATACACACAGACAGAATCCATATGCCTTCTGTGTTCACTTCTGCCTGTTTTCAGAAATTACATTTAGCCAATTAACTCATCATAACTATGAAAACAGTATTTCAGAACTTATAAAAATGATAGATGGTGTATTATGAGAATATGCTCAAATGCAGCATACGGTAAAGAGTACCAAAGATAAGGTTGTGTTTACATTGAATGTTGTGCTTTGGTTATATTAGACTGTTAAGTTATGTTCACAGAATACACTGGTTCCATGAAGAACGTTTACTTTCTGTCAAAAAAATAATAATAATAAATTCACTGATATGTTCTTTGAACAACTAAAATGGCTTCTCAATGGCGTTACTGTGCCCCCTTTTTAATAGATAAAGACTATATGACTCAAACATAATACAGTCTTAGCCTTAGATGCTGAGGAAATGTTGAGCAGTTTGAGGTTTGTAGTGAGACACTTGTGTTGTGATATGTATTTATCGTCAGCAGCACCTTCACAAACACCCGAAAGGAAAATCGCTCAGTAACAATAACAAGCATTGCCGCAGGCACAATTAAAGACTACACGTAAGTCTGCTGTCAGAAAGAATTAATGTAAGCGCACACACACGCTCTCTTTCTTAATCTTACTCTTAGACTTTCTCTCTCTTGTTTCATTTCTCTCTTTTCTTTGAAGCTGAATTCCTTCTGACTGGAATGCATTCGCATGTTACCTCTATCCAGTTAGCAGATTACTCATGAAATATGCATCTCGCATCCATCTCTTTGTATTTTACGTGAGAGTCAGTCATGTTGTTTTTCATACCCACACTTCTGTAGCTATACGCTTAACCTGATTCAATCTTTATACCTCATGCATATTAAGTCAGCGTGAAAGTTTTTATTATACTATCATATTTTTTATTTAATAAGATACTGGAGTAACTTAACAGTTTAATACAAAAGCGAGGAGATTTGTATGAAGGATTCTTTTTTTTTTTTTTTTAGTACAGAAGCTCTTTTTCCTGACCTTTAGATAGGTTAAGCTTTTCTTTCCTGTCCTTTCAAATAACCCTGAAGAACAACCGTGTGTAATGAAAATCAGCTGCACTTTGACAAGGAAATGGGAGATGACAGATACATATCCTATCATCAAAAAGTGACAAAATTATTATTAGAGTTGCACATATATTATATCCTCAAGCTCTTCAGTCTGAACTGGGGGAAAAGTATATATCACTTTGCCCGTCAAAGAAAAGCATGATCTAAGGGTAAAAGATGAATAGGTTAATATTTTGTCTTCAGACACATGCAGGTCACACACAAACATATGCTACGCACACACACACAAACGCAGGTCACACACAAGAGGCTAGCTATGGAGGACATAAGTTTAAATAATTACACAGCACTTTTGTACATATTTCATATGTACTGACCAAGGAAGTCTGTAATGCCTGAAGAAAGCTTTCCATTAACATTCTCATTCGTCTTAATGACAGTTACCCAGCAATTGCAGGGCCCCTCAGAGGCATGTGACCTGGATGCTGCCATCTTGGCTCCTGGGTACTTAGTTCCTAGTAACATTTGTCATGTGGCTGATTACTCGTCAAAGGCAGTGGGCAGTGAAAATAAAATCTATTTTTCAAAATATCCGAAGGCCCTTGCGGGTCCTTAAAAAGTCTAAAAATGTAATTTGTCAAATGTCAAAATGTCTAATTTAAGATTATAACAAATGTCGTAAAAAGGTATAATAACAAAAGTATTAATTCATTATTATAAGAGAGATTAAATTTGGGGAAGGAAAACAGATATCGTATGGACCAATGTGATAATTAAACTTCAAATGGTGATGACCAGTGTTTGAGTTTGACTAGTTTGTGAATATAAAGTTGACTAGTGAGTAGATGAGTTTACCTGTCTGTTGTGATGACATTTATTGTCTCCAATAACCTCTGTAGTGCTGTTTAGTAATTTTTCAAGAGAAGTAAAATCTTTTATAAAAAAAATCACATCTTGAGCTTATATGTTTACCACAGACCATATTGTAGGCATTTAACCAAAAACCCAAACTACAAAACCTGTGCAGCACTTTATAAACAGCCGGAAATAGCAAAGGATTTCAAAATAAAAGTCTGTGTGTATTTTGGGCTTTTTTATAATGATTGGTAATGTCAGCACAGTAATTTTTTTATTGCCTTTTCACAAAACACATTATTATTCTATTAGTATCAGTCAACATCTAATTCATACCAAAACTATTTTTGCAAACCAATATCAAGACTTATTTTCAAGATTTATCTATCTACATTTCACATTATGTGTATCTTGTTTCATACAGCTGGTCTATTAGTCATGTTCTCTACACAATATTTGTCTACATTTATATAGCCTAATAGTGTCTCCTCCATCAGCCACATCTGTTTTTGTGAACAATCTCTGGTCATATTAGACTTTTACACCCCTGTGTCTGTTATCAGAATGATTTGTGTGAAGTTTTCTGCTCAACATGAGTATTTGATTTTCTCTGGGGGACTGTTTCATGCATTGAAATAAAATAATAAATAAAACCCTAACCAGCATGACATTGGCAAATTGCTGCTATACTGGGTAGATACAAAATAATTGATGTCCTGGGTGTTTGTGTTTATCTAAAAATCTGTGTTTGAGTGACAGATGGGCACAGTATTTTGTACAATGTCAAAGCTATTTCAACAGACTAAATTAGCCTTTTGAAGAAGGAAAAGTGTTCTCTTACGTTTACGTTATAGGTATTTAGCAGATGCTGTTTTCCAAGGTAACTTACAAAATTGCTTTAGCATCTCATATAAGACCATTGTTATCAACAGATGGCATACAAGCAATTTACAACGCTATATACTAGAAAGCAAGTGCTTCCTATAATGGTATGAAAAAAACAAGATAAGCTTGACCTTTGACCTTTATGCGAGGTTGTGTACTGCAACAAAGTGATTTGTAGCAGTGGTTTGATGTGGGAGTACTTAGAAGTTCACAATATTATTTTTGTCATCAGGAGAGAGAGAGAGAGAGAGAGAGAGAGAGGGTGGGTGGCGTAGGTGGAGGGTTGAGTAGGGAGTAGAAGGTGCAAAAGAGTTTCCTCGGGGCAGCAGTGATCAAGCTTTGCAGCAAAATTGGAATTTTGACTTTGACAGAAAAAACATCAGAATTGTAAGATATTAACTCTTAACTGCAAGTTTGTAAATCACAAGACATAAACTTGCAATTGTCACAAAAAAAGTCAGAATGATGGTTGAAATATTATTATTCTTTATTTATTGCTAGTGTTGTCAATACCACTGTTTCTGCAGGTATTAATTCATAATTCTGGGTATGAAATTGGATTTATAAACTTGAAATTATGACAAAAAAGTCAATTGCAATAAAAACAAAAAACACATCTTAATTATGAGATAAAAAGCCACATTTATCTTTTTTTTATTTTGTGGCAAAAACGTTTCCAACCAGGCCTACTTGGAGGTGTAAGAGAGTCAAACTAAGGTAAAGTTTAATTTAATTCAATTGTTATTTTCTTTTATTATTATTTTCCAATGCTTTAGATTTTTGTTAATGTGTATTGTTTTCCCATTTATATGTATAATTTCATTTTATTGAAAAAAGGGGGAAAGAGTATTTGTCAATAAAAAAAAAAGAAGTGCCTGACGGTTGTTATGGTATGTGATGGGGAAAAAAAGGGGGGACGACGAGGAAGAATCCCATGATGGTTATCGAAAAGACCACTGGTTTAGAGTTGGTACACAGTTGTTTGAGAATGATAGGATAGAAATTAGAACTCCGCGTCTGATTCTCGCGAATTAGCGCTAATGTTCCACGTGAGAGACGAGTGAATTCGCGGTTGTGAAAACTTACCATCAGTCGCATTTCTCTTACCAACCTGAACTACCACGGACATCCCAGATAGCGTCCTGAGATACCAGTAATTCTCAGTGATTCTTCTGGCAGCGATAGACATGCTCGCCGTCCTGCATTCCCTTAGCCTGGCTTTTGCGACTATAAAGCTCATAGGAGCAGTCTGGCCAAGCTACCTTACTACCTGCGTCCATCAGATGCCTGTATACTACTGGACAAATCTACAACCAATCAGACCACTCATTTCGATGACATATGCATAGCGACGCAACCTGAAGCCACCGTAACCAATTGTAACTAGCTTCATTAAAGCAGTAGGAAAATGTCGTCAAGTGATTTCTGCCGGTTATGCCAGATTAATATGAGAGTAGTTGGTATTTACAGTCATTCAGTAATTATTTTCGAAGAGCTTAACAAGCAATTGAGCATCATCAAACAACACGTTCTCACTCCCAACAGAATGTGTTGCATCAAAAGGTTATGAAACATTGGGTTGACGGTTGTCCAAGAGACAGGTCAATCTGACCGAAGTTGTCGACGATGTGTCGGTACATTGACGCAACTGGAACGAGACTTGCCCATTTTTAGAAGAGCAGTGGGAGCCACATCTGCAACCGTCACCGACAAAAGAGAATGTGAGCCATGAAAATTTCTCAAAACAGCTGCAACAGCAGAGCCGAACGACTGCTCGGTACACACCATGTTTGAAAGCCGGTATGGTTTCCGGTCCGGTTTTGTTTCTCATTGGTTCCCACCTTTTTGGGAATGGAAATGCTCTAAAATGGCAGCTTTGCCAGACTGACTTTGCTCGCAAAATTTAATGTAGCATCACAGGAAGTATGGGCGGGCCCATGCTAGCATTCCCTTTCTTAGATAGCTGTCTATTTTGTTTGCTCATTAAATGAAGTGGCAAATTATTTTGTGCCTCAACAAACCCCAGCATTGTATCAGGCCTGCAACAGGGTATTTATTTTATTTATGGCCATTTTGAATGTTTAAAAAGGAATGGGTGGATCACTGTAGGGGACATTAATTTGTGTTACCTGTTGGACTTCATATTTCATGTGGTGATATTTAGGACGTTTTGACATTTGCTGTCCAACTTCTCTTTTGCGACTAGGTTTGCTAGGTTTATTATTATTGTTTATTCTACGTGATTTAAATAAAGTTACCCCAGTTCTATTTCCCCTAACAGTCTGTGTGGTTATTTTATTGGTTTAGAGAGATCTAAAAACAAACAAATCCAGGGCCCTTTCCGCTTACATTAAGGGGGGCAGCCCGCTACATAAGGGAAAGATGCAACAGCTGATGCTACTTCAATAATAAGTATTTTATAAGGTGCTGGTATTGTTAGGAAATCTGAGTGTGCTGTTTGTAAAAACCTTTGTATAAAGATTGTGGTGTGGCTGAAAAAGAACACAAGTGTTGAGGAGTTTTCAGTAGTCAAACTATGTGTAATTTGTTTGTATCTGTGGTCTGCAGGTATATACACGGTATGGGAAATGTTACACATTTAATGGAAACAAGACATCACCCAAGCGGGTAAGGCAAGGTGGCACAGGAAACGGACTGGAGCTGATGCTGGATATTCAGCAGGACGAGTATCTGCCTATTTGGAGAGAAACCAGTAAGTAATAAACACAATTGCTGCCTTTTGGAATCTCACTTAATGATTGTAGTGAAAAACTTTGAAGAGTTTACCATTTATTGCTAAGCTGATGGTTTTGTACAATGTAATTTTCTTTGTATACTACCATTTAAACTTTGGGGTCAGTAAGATTTTGGATTCTTACCAAGGATGCAGTCATATATTTGACCAAAAATAATAATAAAAAAAAAATTATTACAATTTAAAATAAATTGTCGGCAGCCGTTACTCAAGTCTTTAGTGTCACTTGTCATGCAAGAAGTAAAACACTACTTTAATGACTGATTGAAACATATTTGGCGGCAATAACCACAAATAAGTGCTTCCTGTAGCTGGTCCAGGAGTACTTTTGGACAATTCTTTCTTACAGAACTGCTTCAGCTCACTCTTGTGACATCTGGTGTAAATGGCTCTCTTCAATTCATTCCAAAGTATTTCTATTGGGTTGACTGGGCTTGACTGGGCCACTCCAAAAGTGGATTTTATATCTCAGAAGCCATTATGAAGTATATTTACTTCAATGTTTAGGGCTATTATTCTGCTGCATCACCCAGCTCCTCTGAGATTCACCTTGTGGAAAGCCACTTTGAGATTATCCTGTAGGATATCCTGATAAACTTGGGTATTACTTTTTCCCTCCATAATTGTAAGCGGACCAGGTCCAGAAGCAGCAAAGCAGCCCCATATCATCATGCTCCCTCCACCATACCTCACTTTAGGGATGTTTTCGTGTTGGTACAGTATGTTGTTTTCTTTTTGATATTTGTGACTTTTGTGAAAAGCAATTCATTTATTTGATTACTAATGTAACCTTAGTTCCTGAGATAGGGGAATGATTACTGCATGGCTATTGTTTCATGAAGTAACTTAAAAAGGAACCAGTGGTGATGAAGCCTGCCAGAGCCTGCCAGAATGGGTGGGGCCATCTTAATATATAAGCGGTGGGGCTATTGAGATATATAAGAGGCTGTTTTACCAGAGCCTCTGACTGAAGCAAAAAAAGAATAATATACAGATATACAAAGTAGCACAAAAACACAATAAACATGGCAACAGATTAAAGAGCGAGTGTGCTGGGTGTGAGGGATCCAGAGTAATTTTCTTAGTCCTTTTGTTCACTCTGAATAAGTATTGTTCTTGGAGAGTGGGAAGGGATGTTACAATGATTCGCTCAGCAGTACTGACTACCTGTATCAGCAGCTCCTGTGGCAGGTTAAACTTCTTCAGCTGGCGAAGGAAGTATAACCTCTGTTGGGCCTTTTTCACAATGGAGTCAATGTGAGTGTCCCACTTCAGGTCCTGGGAGATGGTGGTGCCCAGGAACCTGAATGACTCCACTGTGGCCACAGTGCTGTCCATGATGGTGAGTGAGGGGAGAGCAGGGGGGTTCCTCCTGAAGTCCACAATCATCTCCACTGTTTTGAGCGTGTTGAGCTTCAGGTTGTTAAGACTGCACCAGACAGACAGCTCTTTAACCTCATGTCTGTAAGCAGACTCGTCACCGTCCCGGATGAGGCTGTTGAGTGTGGTGTCATCTGCAAACCTCAGGAGCTTCAGGAGGGTCTTCAGAGGTGCAGGTGTGGTGTAGAGGGAGAAGAGCAATGGGGAGAGAACACAACCTTGAGGGGCACCATTGCTGGTCAGAAAGCTGGTACTGCACTGACAGACAGAGCTATGGACAGAGAGCTGGGTTAATTTGGGCTGGAGGAGTGATGGGATGATGGTGTTAAAGGCAGAGCTGAAGTCCACAAACAGGATCCTCACATAAGTCCCTGGTCTGACCAAATGTTGCAGGATGTAGTGCAGTTCAATATTGACTGCATCTTCCACAGACCTGTTTGCTTTATAAGCAAACTGCAGGGGATCCAGTAAGGGTCCAATGAAGACCTTCAGATAATCCAACACCAGTCTTTCAAATGATTTCATGACCACAGACTTTAGAGCTACAGGTCTGTAGTCATTAAGTCCAGTCATTTTGGTTTTCTTTGGGATAGGAATGTTGGTGGAGTGTTTGAAGCAAGATGGGATTTCACACAGTTCCAGTAATCTGTTGAAGATCTGAGTGAAGATGGGGGCCAACTGGTCAGCACAGGTTTTCAGACAGGCTGGACTCCCACCTTTTGGGCCTGGTGCCTTCCTTCTTGCAGCTACATAGTACATTTGTGCAGTACTCATTCCTGTGTCTCATGGTACCAAAGTTATGTGAGTAACCAAGTACATTCCCTATCAATACAGTACTTCACTTGTACTGCATCTGCTAAGACACTATGGGAACCAGTACAATCACGCTGTGCTATGGCAGAGGAATGACTACATATATAACTTGCCTAAGCACCCGGGGTCCAGAGGGAAATATAACAATAAATCTCTAAGGCAAAAACAGGCTATACTCACAGAGGTCATGTCCAGCCTGAGTGATCATTCCAGAGGACTTGTACAGCCTCAGCACTCCAAGAGCAGAGAGTGCACAAATAAGCAGATTAAGTTTTAGTTTAAGCATGTTGTGGCCAAAACTCTTGCTTAGAGCTGTTTCTGTACTGTACTGTTCTATACTGGCTCAGAGCTGGTCCTGCATAAAGCAAATTGTGTGCCCACTTAAGCAGAAAGGATCCTAGCCTACAAGGCAGGGACGTCCAGGTTGTAAAACATAGCAAATATGGATGCCGAGGCCCAGCAGGCCGCCACACAAATCTCTGTGATGGACACACCACTAGACCATGCCTAAGATGAGGCAATGCGTGGTGGAATGGGCTCCAGTGGGGCAATGTAGAAAGAGTAAGCTAGTGTAAACACTTCAACTATCAACCTAGAAATTCTCTGCTTCGTGACAGGGTGCCTTTTGGTGTAGTTACCAAAGACTAAAGTCTTGTTCCAACTGCCTAAAGAGAGCAGTTTTTAGTGATAGGGACCGAAATTGTAGCGGCTCAAAAGAGAACAGTGGGCAGATCCCGGGTCGGGTCGGGTCGGGTAGGGTAGGGTAGGGTAGCCTTGGCCTAATGGTTAGGGAGTCGGGCTTGTAATTGAAAGGTTGCTGGTTTGAGTCCCAGGTCTGGCAGGGATTGAAGGTGGAGGGAGTGAATAGCCAGTGCTGTCTCCACCCTCAATACCATGACTGAGGTCTGACCCTTGAGCAAGGCATTGTTCCTGTGCACTGATTGGCCTGCTATAGGAGCATGGGAAGCTTCTATAGATACTACATAGACCTTGAGCATGGATGACCTTTATCCATCATTTCTTGGAAAAATTAGGAGGTTGGGCCAGTCATGGGCCAATGCATCCCTTTCCTTCGAATAATAAATTGTGCAGTGAGAGTAATCTTCTGAGGATGAGGCGAAGATGTCAACCTCTGCCTTGCCAAAGATCTCCCAGATTTTATGAATTGTCTGTGGATGGAGCACCCACTCCTTGCTCCTTGCTTGTCTGCTCTTCATTTCAGTCTGCCCAGTACAAGCGCTTCTCTCAGTGAAGTGTCTACTTTTAAATGCAAGTCTTATGCGACCACGCACATGAGCCACTTTCGTTATCAATCATCAATCGGAAAAACAGCAAAATAATAAAATAAAAAGCTGTAGTTTTACGTGGAAATGACACTTCTTTTCTTCCTCCATTTCTGGCGCCCCCTGGATGCACGGCGCCCTTAGAATTTGCCTATACTGCCTATGCCACGGGCTGCTAAGCTGCTATGATGCTATGATTACTTTTTCCCATAGTGTCAGCAAATGCAGTACGAGTGAGGTATCGATAGAGAACTTGATAAATAAATAAATTCTCTGCCAATTCTCTGTTGTCTCACAACAACTTTGTACATATTTGTACGAGGTGCCAAATTTGTGCTAATTCATACAAATTAGTATGACCTCACACATACGATTTTGTACGAATTGTCTAAACCCCAGTGACGGGTAGATTTAGGGGCGAGGTTAGGTGTAGGTAATTTATACAAATTCATACGAATTGGCAGAGGTGTGGACTCATGAATTTGATGACTTTAGACTCGACTTGACAAAATATAAAAAGACTTGCAACTCGACTTGGACTTTAACATAAA
>JAUCMS010000105.1:5331599-5352629 GCA_032357445.1 Enteromius radiatus
GCTAATTTAATATTTCTATGTATATAATAATATACTAACTTTGTCGCGATGTGGGCCTCCCCCGCAAACGGGGGCACGTGGAGTCATTTGGGGGGGCACTGCCAAGTACATGTTATGAGGGTGAAGGCATGGTTTTTAGTTTAAGGATAAATTTTAGTTTTGAAACAATCATTTCAGGTAAAGACAATTTCAGAAAGTTGGTTCAGTTTTGCAATACAAGGTCAACTCGTTCTTGTGCAATATGCTGTGGAGATGAGACACAGCACTGTTCAGCACTTTTTTAGAAAATTACATTTGTATTTTTATGTATCTGAGCGATGCTCTTTCATAAAAAAAAGGTTTGTTTAATGAATACAGATCTTACGACCATACATAATCTGTATACATTTATTTTTCTGTTAAAAAGACTCGAAAAGACCTCAAACCGTAGTACTTTGGACTTGACTTGAGACTTGTTGGCCTTTGACTTGGGACTTGACTCGGGACTTGCCTGTCTTGACCCGGGACTTGACTCGGGACTTGAGGGCAATGAATTGAGACTTACTTGTGACTTGCCAAACAATGACTTTGTCCCACCTCTGTGAATTGGTACTCGTAAAATATGTACGATTTAGCAGAAATCGTATGAATTTGTACGAGTGAGGTTGTACGAATTTGCCACCTCGTAAAATATGTACGAACTGCCATCAAATCAGGTTGATATATCAAATTTACATCAATTCACCTTCAAAAGTAAACAAACAAATAGAATGTCTGTCAGATTTTTTTACCCATACAATCTGTCCATTTTCAGATGAGACGACACTGGAGGCAGGTATTCGGGTTCAGATTCATAGTCAGAACGAACCCCCATATATCCACCAGCTGGGCTTTGGGGTCTCTCCAGGATTCCAGACATTTGTTTCCTGTCAGGAACAGAGGGTAGGTTTAACTGAGGTAAAACCACCAAAAACTTTTAAAGTCTGAATGTAATTCCAGACGTTTGAAATTATTCACTAATTTACAAAAAGTCAAAAAGATTTCAGGGCTGACTGGGATATTTTTTAATTGAGACTGCATGTGCTAAGTATTTCAGAGCCATAGGGTGCACTCAGGCAGACAATGATATAGAGACACACAGACTTTCTCTAAATGTCTGCTGTTTCTCTAGCTAACGTACTTGCCACAGCCGTGGGGAAACTGTCGGGCTTCATCTGAGTCTGTGATCCCAGGATACGACACCTACAGCGTCAGCGCTTGTAGACTGCACTGTGAGAGCACACAGGTGCAGAGAGAGTGCAACTGCAGGATGGTGCATATGCCAGGTGCGTGCTGTAGTAAGAGAGGGAGAGTTGTCATAAAAACTGTAATCAGTAAGAACAAATATGCCGTGTTGGTACTTGTCACACCACCACACAGCTCATCTGTAAAATTGTTCTTTTAGCTGCTGACAGATTGGCAGCTGCATCACAGCATTCCTTGTTTCACTGTCGAGTCAGTGGCGTTCTTAGAAACCTTTATGGAGCAGACTTCTGTAAACAATCTTCAAGCTCTCTTACTGATGTGTTGTGTTGCTTAAATTTTTTACACATCAAATATCTCTCTACAGGCAATGCTGATATCTGCACACCCAGTAAAATCAAGTGTGTTGACAAGGCTTTAGGTAAGATCATCACAGACACATCTTAAACACATAAATTGTAAAGTTTAAATGGATAATTCACCCCAAAATTAAAATTCTGAGGTTTTACAAACTCCCTATTGTTTATAAAACTGCATTAAACACCATTGAGAGCTTGATTACTGATGATAACAATGCCAAAATTTATTGCAGTTCCTGTCCTCAGCAAATATAATTCATCAATATTTCCTGGACACTTCTTTTGCAGCTTTACTCCAGAAGAGCACAGGTGACTCATGCCCCTGCGAGACACCCTGTAATTTGACTCGGTATGGAAAAGAGCTCTCTATGGTTAAAATCCCCAGCAGGGGCTCTGCTCGCTACCTTTCTCGTAAATATCAGAAATCAGAGGAATACATCAGGTAAACCTAATGCATAAACGGCCACACATACACAGTCTCATGGGGTAGTTTTCATTCTGCTCCTGAACATATTTGAACATTATAGTTTATACCCTTAGACAGACCAGAGAGGAAACAAACCCATCATTTTTTCAATTGGAATCTAAATGTGCTTCTGCAAGGATACCTGCACAGCATTTTTATTTATTATTTATTTCTTCACTTTTGCTTCTATCACAAATTCTATCAGCCTTTTTTTTAATAACCATAGCAGGATTCCTATTGTCCAAATTGAGGCTAGTTTCTGTCAGTTATATAATGGGATGAAAAATGTAATTGTGTTCTTCCATTCATTTGCTCAATAATAGAAAAAAAAACATTTTAATTGACTGCTCTATAATGACATTCTGTGGTTTCTACTAATTATTTTATTTATTTATTTATTTTTACTATTTTGGTGCTAATCCTTTTCTTTCCTTAATACAAAAAATAATAGGCTGCTTTCCATACTGTTTCCCTGCAGGGAATTAAAAAATATTATTAAACTTTTCATTGTGCAGAGACAACTTTCTCATCTTGGATATTTTCTTTGAGGCCCTTAACTATGAGACAATAGAACAGAAGAAAGCCTATGACATCGCTGGTTTGTTAGGTAGGTTTGCAATCCCCACACACCATAAACATATGTACTGCAACTGTTATGTTCAAATAATGGAAGTCAAAAGGGTTCAGCGTTATTAACATTTAGAAAGAAATTTATATTGGTTAGAAATACACAGGTTTCACTTTGAGACAAGAGATCCAATAAGATCCAATTTTTTTGTGCAGCATTATACAGATATTAAAACACTTTTTTCAAAATTTTATCTTCATAAGATTATACACTGGGTTAGTTTTGTCATCTTGACATGATATATTGGGCAATAATGTCATCATTATTTCCATTGGGAGTGAAAACATTTGGCATTTTTTTAAGGGACGTCAACGCAGGACAGGCTTGAATATGCAGTTCAGCATACTGATCATATTATTGAATTGATGATAAATGTAATATAATATATTTAAAATCTGAGCTGTGCTGATAATCTTGTTCATTTCTGATTTTGCTGATTTAGCTAGTAGAAGTTCTTAATAGCCGGTAACTTACAGGGTTAGTTCACCCAAAAATAAAAATTCTGTCATTAATTTCTCTGCATCATGTTGTTCCAAACCCACAAGACCTTCATTCATCTTCGGGACGCAAATTGAGATATTTTTGAAGAGAGGACAGCGGACACCGAACCCTAGAGACTTGAACCCTAGCTAGGGCTAGAGCTCGGCGTCCGGCTCGGTCCTGGCATGCCCCCCCGGAGGAAGGCGGGAGGGCAGCTAAATGGCGGAGAAGGGGTGGAGGAGGGATGCGCAAAAGGCGAACTGCGGAAGGAAAGAGGACGGGCTATTTATAGTGGGTAGAAGGGTTTTTGATAACCAACTGTTTTTGTAACTCATGTGTTTCAAACTTGTGGCAAAAAATGGCATAATATGTCTCCTTTAATGATGTCCTTACTATCATCATTCTGGGCATTGAACATTTCTCTCGGATTTCATCAGAAAATCTTAATTTGTGTTCCAAAGGTGAATGAAAGTCTTATGGGTTTGGAATGACACTAAAGAAAATAATGTTGTGTTCAACATTTTTGGGTGAACTATCCCTAAACATTTAGTATAGCCAGATGATGGCTTATGAGTAAAAAAAGAAGTTCATTTTAAACCCTGATTTCAAATGAATACAAATGACTAATACAGAGGAAAAGACTTAATTTGTTTGTCATCATTGTTTGGTTTCCATTTCTAGGAGATATTGGTGGACAGATGGGGCTCTTCATTGGGGCCAGTATTCTTACTATACTGGAAATACTTGACTATATCTATGAGGTATATACAGTTCATTGCGAAAGGACAGTCCTATGTCCATTCACATAAACACACTATCATAATACACACTATGTTTTTAATCTTTATCTCTGTAGGTGGTCAAATACAAAATCAAGCAACTCCTGAAACCAAAAAAGTGTCAAAAACAACAGAACCAACGGAACTTGATCCAAGAGCAGATCCAGAGAACAAAGAACCTGCGAGACCAGAACCTGAAAGCTCAGCTGGCAGCCGGAACTATAGCTACAGTCAGATTTGAAGAAGTCAAAGTCAAGGTGAGTGATTTTTGGATGGCTTATATGCATTGCATATAATAACTGATGATCCACATCTTGCGATTTGTTTGTCAACAGGCAGCTAATGAAGTGGGTCAACCGCACAGTGCACATCCAACTTCAATATTACCAAATCATCACAACGCACAAGCAGTCGTACAGCAGGACTTTGCTTGTTAAGGGACGCCTCTTCTTCTCTGTATTTTTTTTTTTTTTCATATCACTGAACTTGAAATTGGGATCCTGAATGGATCCTGTACACTGAAATACAAATTTCTTTTTTTTTCCACTTATAAAAGCTACAGCCAAAGCCTAATCCAGGACCTCATGTGAAACCGGCTCAAACCAGTCACACCGTCACTGTTCTCATTGTTCAAGTCAATACCAGATGAAGAAATCACACAATGTGTTTCACATGTGCTTTTGTTGATTTTCTTTCCATCTGGATAGACCTATCATAGCTTTCAAAGAAGAAAGGACCTGAAAGGATCAGATTCGGTCAGAATGTTGCATTTCACATAAATTACCTGTTTGACAGGACAAATATTAACTAAATGAAGATGTAAGAGATGACGCAACCATATAGCTGTTGCTTTTTGAAGAAAAAAGCTGGTTTCTGTGTGGTTCTTCCTATGGTAATGTACAGTGCTTGCACCATTTCACCTTTTCACATTTCTTAATAACATAATGAGACTTCTCAGTAGGAGAACAGCTAAAATATACCACTCGTTTCTCTGTGAGTAGGTGTTATGTTCTTTTTCAGTCTTATGTAACTTCTCCATTGTGCTGTGGTCCTTATAATGAAACAGTCCGTCTCTAGGTTTGAAACATGGAAAACACCACACTAGAGCATACTGTTTGCTGAAATCATCTCTAGTGAAAAATAAAGAAAGAAAAAAATAAAATAAAAACACAACTAATATTCTGTATGAATATAAAAAGGTAGAGGTGATATTTATTTTGTATTCAAATACAAGCACATTCAAATACAAACGCATTTCAGTTTGTAGTAACATTTTTGTGAATATCCATCATTTCCATCTAAAAAAAAATTAAATAATAATAAAAAAATCATTTTGAAAGAACTATATACACAGTAATACTGACTGCAGATGAAACAAAACCTTAAAACCATGAGCTCTTCATCTTTTTTATTTCGTGACTTGAATAATGCATTGGAGACTGGTCACAAGCCAGAGCCCTCTGACTGAATATGCAGAATTTCCACAATTAACCTTGTATATGAGGACAGTATTTCGAGGAGAAAAAAATCTGCTTTTACTGCCATCTAGTGGGCCTAATACTAAAACACAAAACAGCTATTATGATTTATCAACACCAGTTTGTATGAACTTGTCAGAGTCCATAACAATGGACATTCAAGGGTAGAAATGTTATGTATAATCATGCAATTCTGCAAATTACTTTGGAAGTATTTGGTGAATAAAAAGTTGTTGTTTTTTTTTAACAGAATATCTCATGGGTATGATGATGACTGTAATCCAATTTGTGAGCAAGTTGGTTGTGACCACATTATAATAATAATTACGAAAATGTACTGTCACCTACATTGACACACTTTCAACAAATAGAATTAGAGCCTCTTAAGCTCTTCATCTGTAACCATTTCTGTTAGCAGCAGAACGGTGCACACTGTAAACATCTGCAGTGTGATGCATTAACTCTATAATCTCATTACAGCATGTCAGTTCCACAGACAGAGCCCATCACCTGGTACTCTCCTCTCAAAAAAAAAAAAAAAAACAACAGCATGGAAGGAAAAAACTGAAAACTTAACCACCTAAACATCATTTTGACATTATAAATATTCTTAAATATATGGTTTATGTGCAATACTAAACTAAACTAAACTTTAAAAAAAAGTGTTTTTAGTGTTCATTTGTGTGTTGGTTGCATAGCTGAGAAGCAGTTCACTGTGAAGGAGCAGATTTAAAGGCACAGATTTTTACTTGGACAATATAGTTAGGTTGTCCCAGACAGCCACAGCTCACGGGAAAAGGAAGTGTGGGTGGAATACTGGAATGTATTTCTAACATGGGTGGATTCAGAAAACTGGAATAATGCAAAATACATTGTGGAAATAGCTTTATACATTCGCCCTTTCTGAACTGCCCAGTATTGTTGTAAACATACTTGATCCTCTCATCAGACACAATAAAAATGCAAAGCAAATCCTTTCACTACAATTACTGAAAAAACAACAATCTATTCACATTTCCATCACTAACCCCAAGTATACTTTATTTTTATATGAATACTTGTGTATTCATATACATTTTTTTTTATCTTGAAACAGTTAAGCACAAAACCTTCAAGACTTCACAGATTCAGTTCAGAGTTTATAATTATAATGGATGGATTAAAATGGATACATTTTTAGAATTGGCTTTGGGTGGGATTTGTGCCTTACTGGTGTAGGGGGGGAGAGAAACATCCTATTCGCACAGTGTGTGTGACATAAATTTGATCGTAGATACATTTTTCCGATAAGGATAAAAAGAACATTTTTAAAAATTTGGGTAAAGCCCTATTAGCCATGAACAAAACCAGCCCACTACGGGCTGAATCCCAACATTGCAAACTTTCATTTTGAAAATCAGACAAAAATGCAACCACATACAACACATATAATGGCTTTAGTGAGAAAATGATGAAGAACATGAGTTTGAAAATATATCAATATTAGAAGTATTAAAAGTTGTTGTTTAATTAAATAAACGATATATTTTAAATTTATTGTAAAATACGAATATATATATATATATATAAATATTTATTAGAACGTATTATGTCAGATTCTCTGATTGGCGGACCTTCTATACAGCATCATGGGTAATGTAGTTTTTCAGCACAAATTCTGCTTATCTGCCCTCGTCTGTTACACGCTAGAATCTGTGTACTGTATGTACGCTGGCAAATATTTCTAACCACGTAAGGCTGGGTACACACTAAACGATTTTTTTAAAAGATCTTTAAAATGTGAGAGGCCAAAAAACTAAATCAGCCCTATTATTTAGTGGTGTGTACCCAACCTATTCTGTATGCTTACATTGCACATGAGTCTTACTTTTTTTGCATTATTAGTTTATCCACAAGGTGGAAACACTAGGCCGGGCCATTTGTTTTACAGTCAGGGAAAAGAGATCAACATCAAACTACTGGAAAAGGCAACAACAGCACATGCCTGCATTAACTAGCATTTATGTGAGGAGGTTATTACCCACAACTCTAGTTTAAGTGAGTACAAAGACATTTTTTATCCGTCATAATTTTTGGGAAGACATAGAGCACGCACTAAACAAAGTTAAAACGTTTTTTGTGCATGCTGTCAAATGAAGTATACTCTGAAAGGTTGTAAAAGTTTGGCTGACATATGCTAGCATCTCTCAGAACCAAAGTATACTTTGGCCTCAGCTCCACAAGTCTGTAAGGTAAATTGCATTTACCAATGAGGAATTACAAAAACAATGGCAATTCATCCAAATGAAACCTGCCACAATAAAAAAATTCTAAAATGACTCAGAAAAGCACAGTGAATTAATTGTTTTGTAGTGCATTAACAGTTGTGAGTCAAGTGACATGTCTCTAGACATGTCTCAGAATATTCCTTTCAGAACGTTTCTATTTGGTTTCAGTAAGACAGCTTTTACTAGAGAACTGGTTGACGGATGTCGATGCTAGCGGTCAGCCAGTCTACAGTTAACCCACTGTTGCTTCTTTGGAAGCTCCTTAGGTGCTGTTCCCTGGCTCTTGTTCAAATATCAGCAAGGCGAGCTGAGAGCGTGACCCCTGGCTCTCCAGAGTGCTCTGAAGACAGCGGTGGAACACGTCCTCACTTACCCGAGGATCGCAGGTCCGGTTGCGGAACGCCTGCCGCAAAGCAGGCTCGACAGCACGGAACACGTGCAGCCCCGAATACTGCAAAAACACATCATAGAGATCCAGGCTCTCCAGCAGCTCCTCGTTCTCCTGCAAATCCCCAGACATCCGTGTGCGCGAGGACATGTAATCAGAGTTGTAGAAACACGCTTCTTCGAAGGTGTATCGGTCAAAGTGACCCGCTTCCCTGACCAGGTCAGGTGAGGCAGGAGGAGCCTGTTTTAGATAAGCTACACTGGGGTCAAAATCTTGGAAATGGATAGGAAAGAATGCCTGCCAGCCGCTGATGGCATTCATACGACAGCGATTCAAGAACTCTGAGTTGAGTACCGTGTCAACGGTGACCAGGAGGAAGAGTGTTTCCACCGGGTGCTTCCTGGAGACAATATCCAGGATCCGCAGGAGACCCGGACTTTCAGTCTTTATACTGATCCAAGACACCTTTACGCTGGGATATCTGCGCTCGACAAAAGTGATCTTAGATTTGACCTCTGCAAAGACGTCACTTGTACTCACTTTTTGGGCCTCGCTGGGTTCGTAGGCGAAGAGGAAGTTAAGAACTGCATTCTCACTGGTCTCAAACAAGTTGGAGGAACAGTGATCCAAGAAACGCAGTGCTGCGTGGGAGTCGTGACTGGTGAGGGGCAGGAGGACATGGACACGTGTACCCTCTGTGACATAAGGCATGGGGATAATCTCTACTTGGCTGAGGGGTCGCATGAGGTGTACACGACGAGCGATAGATTTCTGGTGACCAGCCTCAGTCGTGGCCTGGAACTGCAGGTCTAAGGTGTACTCCATTCCTCGTGTATGGTCCAAGCGCCTGTAACCGTTTACCAGCCGTGGAGTGGTCAGCTGTACAAAAGGGTTGTATTTTTTGTTGAGCTCTTCAACAGCGACCTTGATGACGTCAGTCACATCATCACGATCAGCACCACTGAGCTGGCATTTAGGGGCACCATCCACACAGGAGAAAAGGTTATCTTCGGTAAAGTAGTCCCAGCGGAGTACCTCGAAGCGGCTCTTGGGTTCAAAGGGAGGTGTGATGCCGATGGGCCACAAAGCACTTTTGTTTCCATCCACTGCTAGTTCACTGACGTTCTTAATCTCAGACTAAGGGTGAAAAGTAAGATTCATGAAAAGCTCATAAAAACAAACACAACACTGTATCTTTAGGAGAAAAGGCTTGCCACTGGGATCCCAGTATAAACCTTCATTACTTTTTAAAAATCTTAAAATTTTAGTTTAATTTAGTTACATATCAGTATATTAAAGTGTGGCATACTATCAGTGGTTTTTAACTAGGGGGCCAAGATAACACAACAACTAAACTATTCAGTAATATATTGCATTTTATATTATCTTTCCTTTATGGAGTGTCCACACTTTTCTTTACACACCACCACATTTTGCTCTCTGTTCTGTTTTGCTTATTTTGTTTATTTTTTACTAGCAAAAACTAGTTTTTTAATTACAGTTTGTTTTGCTCTTAAACAAAATATGTTTGATTGAATAAGAAAACATAAGTCACTCCATACCTTTGAATATTGTTGTGGAAAGTAAGCATTTGAACGAATCAAAAAGAAATATTAGAACCACCACTTTATGGGTAGATAAGGTAGAAGGATGTACTTGGGAGGGTACTGCCCCAGTGACAAGCTAAATGCAATGAATTCAATAAGTACAAATTTACAAAAAGTACAGTTGCTAAAGTAACATATATTGCTGAAGAGAAGTTGAACATCTAACCTGTAGTTTTTCAATCTCTTCGTAGGTCTTCTGCAGTTCTATTTCTGTGAAATGTTTGTGCATACGATACATAAATTCTGCACTTGTCACAGGATGAACAGTGAGAGCATTCAGGAATCCATCGTTCCCCATTCTGAATAGGTCCATATTGTTTTCCATTGTAAAATAATTATAATTCAGGCCCTAAGGTAAAGCAAATTTAATATTAGATCAGAATATATTATTTTACGTAAATATATATGTATGTATTGTGTTTTCCACAAGCCTCAACATTTGGCACTGTAACAAGAATGTGGTTATAATTTCATAGACAGCACCTCCAGGTTAATTCTGGTCAGCTTTAGTCAGCAGACCTTTGCAATTTGCAGTAATGCTGTTTAATGTCTTGTTGTAACCATGCTAATTAACAGCACAAATCTCAGCAGGTCTGCAGCTGGCCTGCCGAGAACAGGAAGTCATTTACTTTATGACTCAGCAGCAGAAGAAGTACATCATTCCATTAAAGTAATCCTGGTTTCTGGACGCTTACTTGTTTTATGCTGGATCCAAACAGCATGTTCAGGTCTGCGTGAATTACTGATGAAGATGTTCAGGTCACTGCTTTTTACGTCAGTGTTCAAAAGGTCCACATTAGAACAACTAGACTGTCCAAAACACAGTCTAATAACATGTTGCCTCCGCATTAGACTGATAGCTCACCTGATGAGTTTGTCACGAATTGGTCTGAATTTAAGCCTGAACGTTTCTTGACAGGTGACTGCGTAATTGAGTTGACCAATGAAAGCTACAGGTATACTGTGGGTCAGGGTTTCTGTTTAATTGGTTTGCTTCCAAAAATTTAAATCCACTAATTGAAGTCTGCATTTTTTTTTAGGAAATCATTTAACGTAATGTTTTTAAATTAGTCTGAATCTACAATGATTTTAGCATTAACTTTCAATTTACTATAGCTTAAAATAGCTGTTCAGAAATTGTTTAAAATGTTGAAAAACAAAAACTTTGTATGATTTACAACTGAATTTACAGTAAATCTAAAGTATGGTTGTATTTTTGTGTCCCTCTAACAAGAATCCTCTGTCAATGGGTTACAGATGTATTTTGTATGAGACATGTGGTTCAGAGTACCTACACCACCATTTAAAAGTGTGGGGCCAGAAAGATTTCTTAATGGTTTTGAAACAAGCCTCTTATGCTAGCCAAGTTTTTATTTAATTTAAAAAATACAGTAATACTGTTAATCATATTTAACACATCAACTCACAAACTATAGCTTATCACACCTTACACCATATGACCAAGCACATATACTATTTTATACAGTCTATGGTGCGGATTACGTGCATTACATGTTTTGAACATATGCACAACATCTTCACATGACTGTGAGCTTGTTTGAGTATATCAATGTACTTCCCTTAGATTTTTCTAAATACTGTGAACTATTGATTATTTGGCCTCCCTGGTGCATTGAGTCCCTCAATATATAACAGCACACATACTCAATAAAGCATGGACCCTTGGGTAATGTGGTTTCCTGTCGAAACTAGAGACCCTATGTGAAAAATGTAGTCATTTGTGACCAGCATAAACATTGCCAACTAAGGGAAACCAGCTACATGAAAAGTGCACTTTATCAACACAGGACTGTTTTTAGAATTTGCCAGGATGATCTGTACATAGTTCGGGCTCTGAGCCAGTTTATTTCGGCACACAGCTCTCTCAGCCACATTTTCCCTGGGATTTTAGCTTGGGCCTAATTGGAATCTCATGATGTGAGAAATGTAACTGCCTTAGTGATTACAGGGAATAAGTAGATGCAGATCTGATCCTGTTGAAAAATCTGTGTTTAGATTAAGTGCATTTCTTCAAGAATGACCAACAAGAATGAGACAGAAAAAGGTTACAGCAATATTATGTATAATGTATCTTAATTTCTATCCATGCATTTTCCAAACCTCCCATGCTGGACCTATTCCAGTGTCTCGGGCTGAAAATGTTACTTAAAATATAGTTAAAGGAATAGTTTATTAAAAAAGTAAATAAATAAATAAAAAGCTCACCCGATCCAAGATTTAGATGAGATTGTTTTTTCAAAAGAACAGATTTAAGAGTTCAAACAGCTGATAAAAACATTGCAGTGATCCACAGTAATTCACATAACAACAGGAAGATGGAAGCATTATTACAGATTATGCATGCTATTATGGTATTTTGGCCAGAAGCAACCGTTTAAAGTGGTGGATATTTCTTCCAAACACTGATTTTTCACTTCACAAAACATGAATTGATGAACTGGAGTTGTGTAAATTACATTTACACATTAGATTTTATTACATATATTAAAGTATATTATATATAAATATATATTATACAGTACATATTACGTATATTAAGTCAAATACGTTTCTGAAATATATTGTAGAAACTTAATTCCCTGTAAAGCTGCTTTGCAATGATTTGTATCATAAAAAGCACTATACAAATAAACTAGAATTCAATTGAATTGAATATTTAGCAGCTGACGGCACACAATCACCGCAGAGGATACATTACTGTGATGTAATGCTTAAAAAGTCAACAAATCTGTTCCAATGAAGAAACAAACTCATCTACATCTACATCTTGGATAGCCGAAGGGTCGGTAATTCTACAGTGAATTTTCATTTTTGGGCTAGCTATTATTTTAATAAAACTGAATACTGATCAAAAACGAAACATGAAAACAGAATGCAGTTTTGATTGGTTTTCTCTGGATTGTTCCCAAGACTGGATTTAATGGAGTAGTTCAACCAAAAAGTAAAATTCTGTTATCATTTACTCACCCTTATGTAATATAAGCATGGAATGATGACAGAATTTTAGATTCTAAATGCTCATAAAAATAGCACATAGATGTCATAACTCAAATTCGGGTCTCAGTAGATATCTTACCTCATATTCCTCCACACAGCTCATGCCGGTAAAATCAATGATACAACGACCGAGCCACTCGTCAGGTCTGATGCTTACAATGTCAGTCCTGCAATGCTCCAAGAAAGGCTGGAGCTTCAGAAGTAGAGCACGGGACAGTAGAAATCCTGGCCCACTGTGACAGTACCTCCCCTGGGTTTCACCTCCAATGAACTCTCCAGGGTGGCCCATGTAAAGCTGAAGGTCCATGCTCAGGTGGCTTACTAAGGTCTTCAGTTTTTCCGGCTGGGTGTAGGTATCATCCTGGACGAAGAAGAACCAATCGTAATCAGCAATGTGATGCTCTAGAAGATATCGGACAGACTGGAACATGTTTGAAACTGGACGCTCTTCACCATGGGCCACCACAAACATTCCATTAGGGAGTTTACGATTGCGAGTGCCTGTAAAGAAGATAAGCCTGCCATCCAGGTGGTGGTTAAGGGTCCGGTTGATGGCCACCGCTAAAGTGCTTATGGTGGTTTTGGAGGTAAATACAGAGACAAAGAGACGTTCACGAATTCCAAGCTCTGTACTGGCATATTTGGCTCTAAAGAGAGGAAGATTGAGGATAAAATAATAACATGAAGAGTAAAGAAATCACAGCAGAGTTGCATTAGGAAGTCACAAGCACAGCTGGGTTTTATGTGTCAGTGGGTTAAATAAACCAACCCAACCATTTAAAACTGTAATTTTTTCCCTTGAAACCCAAAATAATTTACAAGCAGTTCTTTCCTTATGACAGTTCATAGTGATAGGACAAACCAAACTCTAAAACCAAGATGCATCCCTAGTGAAAATATATATTTACTAAAATGTATCTAAAATACATATACTTTGTGCTATGTATACTACAAATACCTTTACATATATATAACATTCAGTTGTACTTTTAGTACACTAAACTGGTCTGCTAAATTAATGCACTTTCATTTTGTGAAACTAGTGCTGAAGTTGAAATAAAGATATTCTAAGTTTATTTGATTGAGGCTATTGCAAGTATACTTTGTGTACACTTTAAAAATCTTACATTTAAATTCAATAATTCAATATTAATCAAAGATCATGCAATACTCACTGATAGTGGCATTAAAACACATTTTACGCTTCATAATAAGAAATGTGTATAATAAGTCATTATAATTTTTATAACTGTATGTTGAAGCATTTTTTATTGTTTATAGTATACTTGGTAGTATTTTAGTTTATAGTATCTTAAATATACTACTTTTTTTTTTTACTAGGGAGTGGCTTTGTGTGAAGAAAGCTATTTAAAGAAAATGATCGGCCACTCTCAAACCTCATTCTCTTTTCTTACATTTGAATTGCCATTTGGTGTTCACTTTGGGCATCTATGACACTCACTGTAAACCCCAAACTAGATTTCAGAACTTTGCTGGAGGAGAAGATTATTAATTAAGGATTTCACAATTAAATTTTCTTTATTCCTACATAAAGCTACTGTGTGACTTCATTGTAAGCTTGAAAACCGTATGTTACAAAATTGATTATATGTATATGCGTTTATTTTTTTTCTTATTCTCTTAGGATAAATATTTGACATATTAAAAATAAAAAACGTTGCCAGTCAACTAGGTGTTTATTCCACATGTAAAGTATTTTTCTGCTGACACTATTCTATCTATATTTGTGTGTGTGTGTGTGTGTGTGTGTGTGTATTTGTTTTGTTTCTGCATGGTTGTAAAGACGCTGCTGATTTGTTGACGCTCTGGCTGTAGTTCAGATTACTAAACGGCTGATCCGTGACTGACAGCATGCTTTAGGTGACCTGATGACATTATTAGGCCTCAGCTTCTATAGGCCAAGGGGAAAGATCAAAGCCTTTGCTCTTTAAATAGCAATCGTCCTACTAAAATGCCCCTTCTTTTTGTGCTAAAGACAGACAAACCAGGTAAATTTATTTTAGCGGGCGTTCTCTTGCAGAAAAGCAAAAAGAAATAAAATCAGCTTGAGGTGCTATTTCTATTATTATTATTATATTATTATTATTGTTGTTTTGCAAACTACTCACAACCATCATGCACGCTCCCGACTCGAGAGAATTCAGTCAGTATGCGCATATAGAATCACTCTGGAGCTCCACGCTACACCTACCTGAAAACTTTCTTTGGAGGACCTTCCTGGGCAGGCTTGTTATAAGGTACTATTCTGGGCTCAAAGTCCTCTTTGACATTTCCGTTGTCAGTTGTGCCAGTGGATATCGAACTAGGTTTACGGGCCCCTTTCGAGCTCCCAGGCTGCCCTATGAGCATCTCGTCGGCGGCTCCCATCCAGTCAGAGTCGCAGGGCTCATCCACCCAGGTGACGCTGAGGAGACTCAGAGTGAATCCCAGAGAGATGCCTACAATAATCGGCCCGGTCGGCCTGATGAGAGACACTAACATTGCAATTCTCATGCTTTCTGTCGCTCCTTAAAACAACGACGAGATGCTTTTAGCAGAACGAGGCAGAAGAATTGCGTCGCTCTCTCCCTTCACACCTTTAAAGACAAACGTTTCGAGACTGTCTCTGTTGCCTTCTGACGTGTCATCGCTGCGGACTCCGCCCTTTTTTATCCAGACGTCAGTCAATGTAAATTTTAAGCGCTGATTACTTCCATTCGACAGAGGCTTGGATGGAGGAGGCGCCATCTGCGAAACCGCAACAAACCTATCATTAACTCCAGCTATAATTTAGGGGTAAAAGCGAATTTGGTCGTTTGCCCTAGGATATTGCGAGGAAACCGCGTTTAACCTGGAAAGTTTATGATCTTTCTTTGTCTCACTAGAGGGCGACCATTCTGTTTGACACTATAAATGTAATCCTAACATGTGGACGCGTTAGGCAGGGGCACAAACACACACACACACACACACACACACACACAAAGAACAAGGAAATAAGTTATTTTAAATATTTAAATATAATATTTTAACCAAGAAATTAAATGTTTAAGAAAATTAAAGACTGCTAAATAAATAAATAAATAGCCTTTGGTATCAATCACAATATCTCCAAATGCAAAATTATGTATTGCAAACACACCAATTTTTCCATAAACCAGATATTCACGGACAAATAACTGCTACTCATATACTTTAAATGCGCACAAACATGGTGCAATATACAGAAAAACACAGCTCAGACCTTGCTTTCTCTTTCATTCTGTCTTCCCCTGGAGCATCACATCTGTTTCTTCTACTGCACGCCTGCAGCTACAACTAAAAAACACAGTGGACTCCCTTGAGCTGTGCTGCGCTGTCTTTCTGTCCCACGGTTGTTAGCGAGAAAACATTTTTCTCCTTGTATGAGGTTGTTAAAACAGTTAATATTCTGACAGTGGGTTGGGTTTGTTACGCTTTTACTTTCTGCAGATGAAGACTAGCATGAAGTGTTCTACCAGGGGTATCCATTTCTTTGGGAAAATAATAGTAATTGTTTTGTTTTTAGTGAGAAACAATGTAACCCTTGTGGAAATATTACATTTGATGTGATTGTGTTAGTGTATTTACCAGCTTTGTCATTTTATACGCTGCCATAAATGTAGTGTATAAAGATCTCAAAAACATATGTGAGCTGAAGCTAACTTCAATATTAAAAGCTGACAAATACAAGAGATCCATTCACTAAAGTGTTTAGTCTTTTAATTCTTCCACTAGGTGGCAGTGATTCGTTAAATTGAGTGCCCTTAAATGGCCCCACTACATTTAGAGGTGCTTCTGTGCTTTGCAATATTGTTTTTAAGCATAATGTGAATGCAGATATATGTTAGGGAAAAAATAAAATTTAACATAATAAAAATTGTTTTATTAATTAATTTTCCATATTTTATACTACAAGATAAATAAAATAGGCATGATATGTCACTGTGAGCTGCAGCAGACCAACTGAAAAACTATATTACACCACGGATTCATGACACTGTTCTGTTCATTTCCCTCCAAATGTCCACTTGTTCAACCAAAAAAACTACAATGAATAAAACCATAGGAATAGATTTGAAGGTCAAAGACCTTTCCGAGTGGATGGAGATGATTGTCCAGGCCCACAGTTGTGGTATTCACAGTAAGCCATCATAGTGTATGGGGCCCTGAGCCAGGCATTGTTCATTCACGTCTCACAGTTTTCATCTGAACACTGAGGCTGTTTACTGTCTCTGGGATAAACGCAAGGAATGTATGGCAGAGTTTACTAAATAATGTCACTATGCCACCACCTCCCTCGGAAAGCCCGGATCACATGATCGCAGAGGCTTGTGCCTCTTCAGTGCACCCAGTGTTTTTTGCAGGACTCTGAAAAGCCATATTGACATAGAGCCTTTTATTAGGGGTTTCCATTCTGATCCTTACCAAGAGCAAACTGTGTCCAATTACCTTTATATCTAGTACAGAAGATTATAGGCTGTATTTAATGGATTTGAAGGTGATTTAGCGTAAATGCATATGAATATATTGTAAACAAGAAATGTGAAAACAAAGGTCACTGATGCATAGCATATAGTTCAAAATGAGAAAATAGTTTATTGTAAACCTAAAATTGTTATTTGTTTTGTCAAATAAATAAGCCTAACATTTTAAAGGAGTAGCTCATTCAAAAATTAAATGTTGCTGAAAAATTTCTCACCCTCTGGTCATCCAAGATTTAGTTTTGTTCTTCATTGGAACTGATGTGGAGAAATTCAGCATTACATCACTTGCTCCCCAGTGGAATAGTGAATGGGTGCCATCAGAATGTTTAAATAGAGTTCAAATAGCTGATTAAAAAAAATTCTAATGTTTGTAAGAAGCAAATTCATCAAGACGTTTTTAACTTCAAACCTTCACTTTCAGCTAAAATAAGTCTTATGTTTTTATCAGCTACTTGAAATCTTATTCTGACAGCGCCCATTCACTGCAGAGAATCCATTGCTGACCAAATCATGTACTGTTAGATTTCTCCAAATCTGATCCTCTGAGAATTTGGATGGCCTAAGAATGGGTTTTATTTATTGGTTGAACTATTCCTTTATAATTAAAATTCCCAGATATGTTTGATTTTCACCCAGAGACACTGACTCAGCATACTGTAAGCATTTTGGAGAATGCATGCATGGACATAAAGTTTTTGTTTATCCTTTCTGTGTTTTTGCTACTAAAACATAGCCTACTTTATTAATAATATTAAGTATGGTTTAGAAATATCATGTCAGGAAATCCTTTTTTAGTATAACTATTAATTTCTAAAAATGAAGTATTCCTCCGCGTTGTGTGTCATCATCAAACTAACCATCTGCCAATTGATTACCTCAAGCACTACAACTAATACTTTGCTGTCATGTTGCAAAAAAAATGCAGATTCAAGAAAACATCAATGGCCATAAAAGGCTTCCCAGTGCATCCAAAGTTTGCCCTCAGAGAAAGACAGTGATAAGTCAACAAGTCAATTTAAGTTTTTCTCTGCTCCTGAAATTTGATGAGATGGTTTGGCATGGACATTTTAAACTCATTCTCTTTGGCTTGAAAATGTTCTAACAGTCAAATTTCTGGCTGATAACGCAGGATACTGATATAGCTGTAGGGCCAAGAGGACTGCCAAGGTCAACACAGGCAAGAGAACACTTTATGAAAAACATATCAAAAACGACAGCTGGACATCATAACACTAATTTAAATTTAAGGCCTGATGAAAACGAGAAATAAAACGAAAACAAAGCGAGACGAGTTTACTGGTTGACATTAATCCACGGAAATCATTTCTGTTTCCAAAACAAACAAGGGATGTGCGGGTTTATATCAACTAAACGAGTGTCATGTAGGATTTCTGCACCGTTTGTTTACAAACTCCTGAACTTTTTGGACTTGACAGGGATTTTTCTGACGCTACGTCAACAGAGGTGGAATGCGCGCGTGCCAATAGATGTTAATAAGATACGATAGACGCGCTGTTCAGAAGTGAGTCGCACGGCTTTTACTGAGTGAGCGCTTTCGAAAAACATGGTTATTTGATGCCAGCTTTTTGGTCTTACTATAAAAGTGGAATCTTTTTTATATTGAGTTAAAAGCAGCGATGGTCGGTTTGTCTTCGCGCCCCTCTTGTTTTGCGCATCATACGTTCTTCACGCACTTTTAATCGCGTCTCGGCAGTGTATTTTCAAAGCGTTTTCATGCTGTTCTTGAGTCCTCCTGGATATGATGCCAGCACAAATTCTCGTCGACAGTGGGACAGTTTCAGGTAGATTTGACCCGTTTGTGGATGTAAATCCCTGGATGATGCTCTCAATGCAAAAGAACGTCCTCTTGTTCCTTATTATCTCCAATACGATCCTCACACCTCTACAACGAAGGTAAGCTGCTGCTTTATTCCCGCCTGTTAATATTCGTGTTATTGAGCTGCTCAAATATAGTTCTCCAAAACTCTACCTTATTTAGTTCTGTAAAAATGTTGTTTTGAGGCAGGTAGCATTACATCAACAAACGCGGGAATTTATGACTTTGCATTCAGGTTCAACAGGCCTTTTTAAATAACAAGAGGCAATGGAAGATGTGAAAAAACTGGTTTGTTAATGGCAAATAACTAAGAGGGAGGGTCAAGACTTAAATGATGGAGAGGACGGAAGAGAGAAAAAGGAGAAAGCAAGCACTTTTTGTAGATGTACTGAAAATTTGCCGCTATGAAAAAAAAAAAAAAAAACTCACCAGTTTCCAAGTTCCTTATTTGGAGAAATTGTATAAGTGTATTTATATACATATTTCTTTTTGAACCAGGGTGGATGGCAACCCTTTAGTGATGGATCCCAATAGTATCTGCCGTAGAACTAGAACGGTGGTAGGCAGACATGCCGACATGTGCCAGTCTCAGCCTGAGATAATTCAAGAAGTGGCAAAAGGTGCCCGGTTGGGAATGCGAGAATGCCAACATCAGTTCCTCAATCGTCGATGGAACTGCACCAGTCAGAGCAGAAACCTGGCCAAGATCCTGCAACAAGGTGATGAACCATACAACAGCTGCTCATGACTTTTACTTATACAATCAACAGTTCATTTTCAAAGAGGATGAAAGGGATAGAGTCAGCCTTCTAACATTTAGATGAGCTTAGATGACTGAGTGAATGATTTTTAATTTTTGGATGAATTATCCTTAATGAAGGCCTTCATTAACACAATGTAGTTAACTGTATGACCATTAGAGGGCATGATTGTATCAGTTTGACCATGAAAATAGTTACCTGAAATAACATAAGTGAAGAAAAAAATCTGTAGAGCTTATTATTTTGTTAGTAGGTCAGCTTACCTTGTGCATGTGTCTAAATGAGGCTGAGGTGAGGCATCTTGCCAATAAAACCCATTTCGCTTGTTATGTTTGCACTTTTAAATCCAAACATGACACGTCAATTTCCAAAGTACAGGCATTTATAAGACTTGTGTACATGTTAATCTGACACCAAGAGTGAGTGTGTCTTGGAGGAATCCTTTACACTAAGTGGAAAAATGCACTTTTGGCAGGTCAACAGGTATTGAGGCAGGTCTAGACAACGGAGATGTGTAAGGAATGTGAATCTGCTAAATGAGTTATTGTTAATGTGGCAATTCCTTAGATATTTAAGTGATCTTAGAAGTAAGATGGGGGCGTTGTCCTGAAACAAGAGTTTAGATAAAGATCATAATCAAACACATACCATGAGATGATCCACATGAAACAATGCACTTTTTAAGATGATCATAAGACAAAATTTAAAGTTTGGTATTTAGACAAACTTTAGATTTTTTTACCTGTTCTTTAACTGTTCTCTAGACATCCGGGAAACTGCATTTTTGTATGCTATCACAGCTGCCGGGGTGCTGCATGCAGTAACACAAGCCTGCAGCCAGGGTGCGCTGCCACAGTGCGGCTGTGTGACCCTTCAGAGTTCCTCTGAAACTTATCACGACTCCCCGGCAGAGGAGGTACTCATCCAGGCTTCACCTATCCAAGATGGGCGCTGGGAATGGGGGGGCTGTGGGGATGATGTGGACTTTGGCTACGAGAAGTCTCGTCAGTTCATGGACACCAGGCAGAGAAAAGGCAAGAGTGACATTAGGACCCTTATTGACCTACACAACAACGAGGCAGGAAGACAGGTACGTTTACATTTTTTGGAACACAGAAGGATAGCATTATACATGGGACATTTAAAGGTGCCATAGAACGCATTGAGAGAATATTTTAAATTGTTGTCTGATATGTACATAGAAGGTATGTAGCTTAGGTAAGGGGGAAAAATGCC